>OZ005602.1:8490000-8980000 GCA_963930655.1 Myrica gale | reverse complement strand
CGTTAGTATGATATTTACAATGGTGTGGTTTGTTATTGCCTTGACCTCCGGAGAAGTCAACGACAAAGAGTGAAGTAAGCAAACTACAATTTTCAAAAGAAGTAAGATATCAATCCCCTCCAGCAACCTCCTCTTTCCAATTACTTTTGCGCATGTAAAATTTTTAAATATGTTAATTGCAAATGTCTTCAACGTGTCCCTCTACTATCGAGTAATTTCACTATACCAGAAGAAATAAAACGAAAACTGTTGCCGTGAATAGAACCCAAGACATCGTTGTCAACTTCCCGATGCAGTACCATTAAGACAGTCATGCAGATGTTTAAACTTTAGATCCTTAAATTATTTTTATTTAACAGGAGAATAAATAAGTAAAAAAACGGAAATTGGTAAAAAACTCCGTTTCTTACATGAAATACAGCGTTTTTTTACATTTTGATCGGGCAAACCGCCTTCGGCGATTTGCTACCGTGTAGATCTCCAAAAATTACATGAAATCCATATATTATATACCCTAATCCGATAACTGAGCGAAAAGTTATCGCCTTTTCAAATTTCTCACAGAAACGCCTGAATTTTCCTTCTACGCGCAAACATATATTATATGTCGTCAATGTTCCTTGTACGCGAAAACATAACGAAGCCCTGTAACCCCTTCGTCTTCCTCTCCTCTCGCCCTTGCCCTCCTTACACAGAACAGTCCTTTCAAATATTAGGCGCCACCACTGGGAAATCAATTGAATAACAAGAACAGGGACTTTGGCTGCGACAAGGGGAGGGAAAGAAGGTAAGCGGACATTATCTGGAACCTTTTCGGATATTTTATTTTTTGCGGTCACATTGTAATCTCCGTGATGATACTATGGGTTCTGTTCTGTACGACATTGACGACATTTTGTTCTGAGCTATGGGTGCTTCGTATTCTTTTACTTTGTATGATTCAAACTATGGGAACTTCGTATTCTTTTAGTTTGTAGGATTGGGTGCTTCGTATTCTTTTAGTTTGTTGGATTGGGTGCTTCGTATTCTTTTAGTTTGTTGGATTGGGTGCTTCGTATTCTTTAAGTTTGTAGGATTCAAACTATGGGTGCTTCGTATTCTTTAAGTTTGTACGATTCAAACTATGGGTGCTTCGTATTCTTTTAGTTTGTACGATTGGGTGCTTCGTATTCTTTTAGTTTGATGGATTGGGTGCTTCGTATTCTTTCATTATGGTTCTGAGCTACGTTTTGTTCTGAATTTCTCAGCTCAGATAACCGATGCGGATTTGTTGAACCTTGCGTGTGAGCAACCACAATCTCAACACTGGTACTTCAATTATATTTTCAGATATTATACTTTTGTCCTGTCAGATTGTAATCTCAGTGATGAGTACGCTGTCTGTGAATGAGTTGCATTACATATATCATTAAGACTTAATTGCGTGCGGCAATAACTCATACCCAAAATGATATTTCAGTTGAAGCAGCATAAAATGAATTGTTGAACAAAATATTAGCTTCTTCAGAAGATTTCAGTTAATTCATTACAGAGAAGATGGCGTTGTTGTAGTAGGGTGTGCTTTTATGTCGATAGAATAGCTCAATGTTTGTGTTCCATTAGCAGACGCCTTGAAAATGGAATCATCATATCATAGGGGATAAACTACAGCTCAATGTTTGTGTTCCTATTGATGAGCAGCTCTTCAACCATCTTTATTTAAAGTACCATCTAAACACTAAATCTTATTCTCAATGTTTATAGGCTTGTATCTAACTTCTCCTTTTATGATGTTTGGGAATCTTTCTCACTGAAATGTAAGGGGGATTCTAGGATGTTGAAGAAATCTAGGAGGGAGTGGGTTGTGGGGGGTCTGTAAACCTCGATGGAATTCCTTTTTCCCCTCGCAGACTTGGTCCATGTACCGTCCGAAGAGAAATTTGCAGGCTATGGAGTCTCAGAGTCCAAGCTGATCAGGTACTCTGCACTCATCTTACAAGTTATCGTTAACCCAGTTCGTCAATTCGTACGTTTTTGAGAACCCAGAGGAATGTTCTTCCACTTTTTAAATTTATTCCGAATTTTCGTAGGTTCTCTGGAATTATAACAGCACATAAATCACAAACGATACGCTTGTTTCAGCTAAAACAATAAAAAATTAGCATTCTTCTAACACTCTGTATGCAGATTGATTACTGGATTTGACGATGAATCCACAATGACAATTTTTGTTTTCTTTTTGAAAGTCCAGGTTCTCTGCTTGGCTACCCAATTTGCCGTCGAGGTAGTCCATGATTATCCTTTGCAAAGAATCGAATTTTTCTTCTCTGATTGACGGTGCATAGTCAAACGTGGAGTTTATAATATACTACAGTAGAAACACCTGCTCCTGTCCAAAACCCTTGGGGTTTAAAAGCAGAAATTGGATTACCTTGGACGGGTATTTCTCTTTCTTTGTCTCTGGGAATCAAGCTGATACTGCCACTGGGTTGCATTCAGCAGCCTGCAATTCATTGGCTTGGATTTTAGTTTTTCTGCAGTCATATGGGGCTTTTGATTTGATTCTGCATTCTTTATCAGCATTATTAAAAAATTCCTTCTTCTTCTTGTTTGTTGCAGGTTAATTTTGAAGCTTGAATTTTGTTTGAAGAAATTAGAGCTTGGGCTTATTCAGGTAATTTTAAGCTAAAACCCTATTAGAAATTTAGAAAAGGATATATTAGAGTTGGAACCAACAACTCCAATATATATCTTATATTATTTGAAGCTACCAGCAGCGCAGCTGTCCTTTTAGCTATAGTTTGATTTCAGTCTTTGCATTTAACGATGATATAGCACATAACATTAAATGTGTACAGTACTGGGGTGTAGAAAAAAATTTACTGACAAAAATTTACAGTGTACAACCCTAGTTTCCATGGATTAATAGCACTGTCATTATTACCACAAACAAATTTACTTTCCTATGATGCTATAACCTCCATGATGTAATACTTTTATTTATTTCTCAGCAGTACTATTATCTGCTTCTTAAGTCCCAGACCATAGAAGAAGGTTTCCATGCAATTCAAATAACCTCGTGCTTAATACATAGGACCTGGAACTTTGTGACTGCTAAATATTTGTCGTTTGGACATATTATATTTTCAAACTATGTATCTTACAAACAAAGAGAAATTTCAGATCTCTCCAAACGTACATTTCAGATCTCTCACATACATTTCAGGTCTCTCCGCATTCCACATCTTACAACTTTGTCCTGTTATTTGCACGGTATGACGTTTACTGCCATGATCTGCCAACTCCGTTCTGACACATCCAAGAAAAAGGGGCAGTTTCAACACGGCCAAGTCCTACAAGAACAAAATCAACTGGTCAACTCGGGGATCCCCATACAAAAATAATTATTCCTTCAATAGAAACAATGGTACAATTCTGATTCCTTGGTTATATTTCCAGCAACAATATAATCTTAACATAGAATCCAACAATAAAGTGGGATCATAATAAATATGAGCAAAGGATATATAAACTAAGTACAGCAACTATCGACATCAAAAGTTAAAGCATCAAAAGGCATAATGAAAACTACCTAATTCATATGTTGTGATGTTTAAATAGATGCTATAGGTAAATCATATGTGTTTGTATAACAAGTTTCAATATAACTCCATTTAGGAAGAAAGCATTCATCTTGCACCCCTTCTCCCAAAATAAACAAAAATGATTTTCTGTTTCACAGTACAACATAATATACTGAAAACACTAGAGCAAACAAGTTTCCTGTTTGATCTAATCCAGTGGAACACAGATCTAATTTTTTAAGCATTGAAGAAGCTAACCTTTAAATCCTTATAGAAGCATAAATACAGTTCCTTCACAGAGTCTTCTGAACACACCACTAATGGAGTTGCATGGAATGCATTCTCAATAGCCGACACAATTCCCCCAAGAGGATATTTCTCCATATTGGAAGGAATGTATCCAGCTTCATTCAAAACTAGCTGAGTGCAAGAAATTGAAATTAAATAAATTAACCAAATTTACACAAATCGAGAACAGAGCTAAGCCTGTACCACCCAAATAGAAAAGGGAAAAACTTAGATGGGATGCAACGCATTATCCATTTAGTGGATAGTTCATCTTGGATAGCATTTGACAATATTATTACTAAATTAATAAATTATCCACCCAAGAATACTGCATTTGAGTTTGTTATTCATTGCATTAGGGAACGGGTTTAAAGACCAATTTCATGGGCATTAAGAATCATTGAACTTCAATGTGAAAATAATTTTCCTTTGGGGGGGGGGGTAATTAATATGAGAAGATTAGTGGTGCATACAGTTCATAATTCATACTCACGGATTGTAAACTCAGCTAGCGCATTTGTGCTGGAAACAGGGAATAATATAAAACAAATACGTAAGTATCATTCCCAGTTTTATTGAAAGATTAGAAGAACCTTCTATATTGTACGAAAACTCTTTCCAACAAATAGAATCAATAACCCGAGTTGTGAGATTTCAATAAATCTGAGGTCTGATACCAATGTAAAATTCGCAGCGGAATTTGATAGTTGAAATCAAGCAGCTCAAGCATTCTGCCTCATTCAGTCCACACACAGCTCCTAAGAGAGAGAACTCTATAGAAGTAAATCTAGCATAAATGAGCTTCTCTACTGCTTCAACTATGCTTATGCATGAAATCTTTAGATATTATGGAATTAGAGAAGGTGAAAGCTTATAGCTTATTAATCTAGACAACCTTTTTTGTCTCTTACAACTTCTAAGCTCATTAGGCACACCATAAGGATCTTTCTAGGACCAAAATTTTCATCTTAAAATCTCAATATCTTAAAATCCATCCTAAAAAGTGTTTTTGGTATGGAAAGGCCACGCCTGAGGAGCCTATCTACCTTTTTGGGCTATTTATTACACGACATAACTTCTATACTTGAGATAGCTTTTATGCTGCTTATTTTAGAACGAGTTAAGTTTTTGGTGTTGATTCCGGGGATTATTAGACTTAGTTTAAAACTTGTGATTTTCCTTTATTTTAATTTTTCTCATATCGTCAAAAACAAATCTCATAAAATCTCTCAGAACAATTGGTGGTAGGGGTACGTATGAAATCAAAGAGGATACTGACGTCCAGGTTTGTATTGCTGCTTTGACTAGGAGGTTAGAGATTATGGAATTAGAGAAGGTGAAGGCATCAAAAACAGTACAGTGAGTTCTCTATGCGCTGATTCGAGCCACAAGACTTAAGATTGTCTGATTATGTCAGTATTACAAGAGACAAGAGAATGGGTCTGATCAAATGCAATCAACGTATTGGGTTAACAGAGCACCAAATTGGCCTTTCTCCAACACTTATAATCTGGGATGGATGAATCATCTGAATTTTTCATAAGGGAATGATCAATATGGTTAATCTTCTTCTCATTTTTAGCAACCTTCCCAGTTCTATGCACCACCTTCTCAACAAACAACTCATCAGGCTGCTCCTCAGCACTAGTATCAGCCACATCAAACTTCTCAGAACTATTCTTTAGCAGCACCTCCAAGATTCTAGTCTCTTGTAGCTGTTTAGAATTTTCAGTCTCTAGCGTCTGTTCCACCAAAGAAGTCTCTCGACGATAGTATGATACAAATGGCTAATACATTTAAGCAATTCATGTAGATTCAGACCACCACTAACAGTCAGAACGCTTAGGCCATAAACGAATTAAGGGGCACCATTAATAAGATTAGCACAACATTGAGCAACCTAGAGAATAAGAATTTCCAACACAACCTCATCCTAATCCTCAAGTATATCGGCAACAACAAAAATAAGTATGTAATGTCTCAGGGGATTCTATTGAGACAATGAAGGCTGTTATTGCTTTGAAAAGTGGAAATGAAGTTCTCTGACCTCAGATGTCCATCGCCAGACAGACAATTGTCCCAACACCTGAAGTTACAATTAAGATTGATGAAGCCAAAGAAAAACGAGAGGAAGTGAGCCCAGAATTGAAGAACTCGGTCCGTGCGGAGGCTTAGACTAGTAAGGAGTACTGACTAGTAGATCCCTATTCTCAAAGATTGGCAGCTGGCCAAAAGAACAAGTATCACACTAAGATTGGCAGCTGGCCAATGTATTGATAATTTGTCGAAGTGGAGTACTGAATCTCACATTTGAGAATATGACATTGGAGATGAACGTGTTCAATGCCTGCAAGATGTCAAGTGGTTGTCACGACTCAGAGGTAGATGCAGTTGACATGATAGATGACTTTGATATATCAGAGCTGTCATCAGTACTTATTCTCCTCAGTTATCAGATGCGAGTTACATGAAGAGTTGGTGTAAGCTAGTTTTGAAACTCTTGACTTACCATAAGTTAAGTCATGAAGTCATCAGAAGAATATGTCTTTTGACTCACTTAAAAAATAGTGCAAAGGCTATCCCAAGTATAGGAGTTATGTTTTGTAATAATTAACCCAAAGGCCAAATTGTCCCCTCAAGAAAAATAGATTAATTTCAAACACATGAAGAAATAAGAAGATGTAATATTAAAAAATAATAAGATAAAAAAATGATATGTGCAATGAGTGCAAAAAAATGATACATAAAAGTCACTGAACATAGTTCAGATTCGTATTTTTTTGGATTTTTGAGAGTTTGAGACAAAATTAAAGTACCACAAATTAAAAGATATTTAACAAACAACGGTGAGTCCAAATGACACAGTAAATCCAACAGTTAGTTCAACAGATACAAGAACAACATATTGAAGAAATCCGTTCAACAATAAGATCTCAATTCTTAACATATGATCCTTTCCTTTTTCCATTCTCAATCACCACTCTTCTCACTCCCAGAGTGAATCACTCATAGAGAATCTTTCCGCGTACGATGGAGTGGTCAGGATGCCACAACAAGTGGAACACACCCTTTTGTGTACAGTACTGTCACATCTTCACAGTACACATTAAATATGCATGTCTCATGTCAACACCCATACATATCATTCATGATATGCAACACCTTAATCATACTTGAACATCACAATATTCCTTTCCAACGTAAAAGTTAAGTATGCATGTTTGATTCCTATTCACAAATCATCTTGAAAACTTTTGAATTGAAGGAGGAAAAGGATAGGAAGAGTTGGTAAAGAGTAAAGGTAAGATTAGTTCATTGATGTTCTTGCCTTAAGCATCACAAGTACTAACCATAGATGTTTTATTTTCTAGGTACTCAAGCTTGGACAAACAACAAGGTAAGGCTAAAATGATTTTGTTGGGTTAGCATGAGTGGCCGAATGGCCTATGTATAAGATCTTGAAGTTTTAATTTGATAAATGCCTTGATGTTGTTAGATCTTGGATGCTTAAGAACCCTAAGTTGTTTACATGCTAGATCTAACCATGGAAGCCCTAGATCTAAGGTTGTATGTGAAGAAAAATGCAAATGGAGAACAATGCAAGCTAAAGGAAGTTAGATCTAAGCTTTGATATGTTGGGTTGATGAAAAATGATATCTTTGTTTAGATCTATGGATATTAGTGTGAATAAAGAGTAGATCTATTGTTGATGGAATTATTTGATGAAAAGATTAAGTGTATGCATGCTAGTTAGGTCACAAATGCAAAGGATATGCATGATATGATTTTTAGCATAAAAAGGTAACATTTTGGGTATGGCCGAAAATGAGCTATGTGGATTTTCATGTATAGTTTTGAATATATGTAGATCTGGACATTGGTCTTAACATGTGCAAGATTTATGACCTTAATGCATAGTAGATGATTATGTTAAGTATTGGAAGCATGCATATTGAAGGAAATAAAAGAAAACTAATCATTTGGGTAAAAACATGTGTTGGCCGAATGCCATGAGTATGGTGTATGGTGTTGGTGCTTTGATTTATAGATATTAGGTTGTGAAATTGTTGATTGGAGGATGGGATCACCCTTGGAGAAAAAGTTGTGATTAATTGGTGCATAAATGGTAGTGGCCGAATATTGTAAGAAGAGGTAACCCTAAGTGCAATTCATGATTTATGTATGTTCATTGTTGTGTTGGATAAGAAAATTAGGGTTAGGCTAGTTGGAATAATATTGTAGAGCCATGATCTTTTATTAAATATTATTGGAACCCTAGTTAAGTTTTACTCGGGTTTTATTTGAGGTTTAAAGTCTAAGTTAAGATTTAATCATGAATAGTTAGATATAAGGTTTAATGTAGTACGTTTAATAAAAAGAGACTTAGGTTTAAGTCTAAACCTATGAGTATTATTTAACCCTAATCGAGACATGTACATGAATAAATATATTTTTATTTCAATAAAAATATTAATGATTTAATAAACTAAGTTTTGAATATTTGTTAAGGAAAAGAATAAAATAATTATTTTGTAATTAAATGAATTTCAGTAATATGTATATATATATATACATATATATATCTTCGATTGATGACTGATTTCAAAAAGAAATGATTTCATAATTCTTAAAGTCTAAAAGAATATTTGAATCGCTTGTAGGCGATCCACGTGTCTGTATATACGAACAAGAGGACCAAGTGTAAGTGGATACTGTAAGTGGACAGTAAGTATTTTTTTTCAAAACTGGAATGACACACTGCATCGTTTCATGAATAAGCATGAATTTTAAGAAAGCATGACATGATATGAATTTCATGAACAAGCATGAATTTTAAGCAAGTATGAATTTTAAGCAAGCATGACATGACATGTGCATTGCATGAATTTTTTCAAGAAGAAAATTATGCAATGATTTTTATGGAAAGAATATGAGAAGTTTTATGAAACGATAAGTTAAGATAAGGGGCACCGGTCGGTACCGTACCATCAAGTTGGACTCCCATACCGAAGGACAATTATGAGAAGGATGGGTGAATCCAAGAGGCTGTGCAAGCCACACTGAAGGACATTGAGAAGGTGTGGTGCCTCCAAGGGTCGTGTCTAGCCATCAGGCCTGGGGCCACTTCAAGGGCTAGCTCGACCAGATGTTAAGGTCTCCAAGGGAATTCGGGGACGGTTCCGAAGGGAACGCACAACCCTGACTTCAGGAGTCAAATGGAGCGAGCCCACAAGTAAAAGACATGAAATAATTATGATAAGGCCAACAAGGGCACAAGTACGAATAAGAAATATTTTAAGGGCCAAGGGCCAGTTTTACAAGCAAGTATGAAAGAAAGTGGTTTTCAAGGGCCTGGGGCCGAAAACACTAAACAAGAGCATATGCATAATTCATGAGCATGCATATGCATCAATTATCAATTTTTCTTTCTTTCATGATTAAGCAAGCATGAGTCAAGAGCATGATTTAAGTTTTACGTTTTTCCCTTACTGAGTCTTTTTGACTCACGTTTTTTAAAATTGTGTCATTCCAGATGTATCAGGTGAAGAGAGTCAGGAGGACTACCTGACCTAGATGCCCAAGATATTACGTTTCACATTTTGTTGATAGTGACACGAGCGTCACTAATTGGGTTCTAATATGTTAATTATATGTTTTGTATGAACTTAATGAGAACCCTGTTTATGTAAGTATTTGCTCGAACCCCTCGCGATCCTGTACGTTTCCGCCGTAATCAAGTAAGAATATAAGTAAGAACGCTGGAGCCATCCGGGGGATAGCTCGCGGCTGTCACGGTCCCTGCGGGATGCCTTTCGGGGCGTGACAACAACAATGTAAAAATAAGGAATAAGAAATGCGATATGGAAGAAAATCAAAATAATTAGTACAAGTTTTCACTACTGATCATGGTTTTTCCAAAGACTTCCTTCATTAGGACTACAAAAGGATTTAAGTAAGTGCAAAAGTGAGAGCTTTCTAAAACTTGCCATGCTAATACAACCGTGTTTTAAAAGCGGAAATATACACCAAAAGATAAAGAAAACAAAAGATATGGCTTTAAAACTAGGGTCCACTAGTCCTCCGCATCAGTATCGAATTCGGAGGTAAGGTCCACAACATCGGTCTCAGGTGAGACACGACTACCCTCCTCCGGTGGGGTGGGGTCAAGACTAAAGAGCACTAGGGGTACATCGATCAGACTTAAATCCTCTAATCGAGGTAGTGGGGGGTAAAGGAGGTCCCTTGAGGTACTAGTGGGGCTCGTGCTCCACCAGTATCTCGAAAGTTTCTAAAACCCATGTTCGGATATTCAAGACCAAGTTGTAAGGATTGAGATCTATAGTCTGCTCACTCTCAAAAAGCTTCATCTTCGGTATCCACGACGCCACATAC
Source organism: Myrica gale (assembly GCA_963930655.1). NCBI lineage: Eukaryota > Viridiplantae > Streptophyta > Magnoliopsida > Fagales > Myricaceae > Myrica > Myrica gale. The sequence continues at coordinate 8,969,756 of OZ005602.1, read as the reverse complement.
AAATATACAAACATAAAATGGGGTGAGTCGTACTAACTCAATGAGGTGGGAAGTGGACATGACATATAATAGCTAAGCATTAATGATCATAGTAAACAAGAGTACAGTAAATAAAACACTGATAGCAATCAACAATATCTCAATGTATGCTTGATACAATGCAAAAATGATGCATCTGTTTCTCGGTCATTTCCCTCTCTTTCTTTTTTCGGTTTGGTAGAGGTGTCCCTATTGTTCTCTATTTAACCCCCAAAGTCAGGGTTGTTCGTCCCTTCTTCCTCTGGGATTGTCTCATTCATCACACACACCAGGACCCGATTTAGCAAGCCTCGTACCATTGCCTAGGGAAACCACCCACTATTTCCATTAGTGGTGTCTTGCACGTTTGGCATCATGAACGGTAGTGTCATGTACTGAAATATGACACTAACAAGCATATGCAATTTAGAAACTTACAAACGATGTAATAAAAATGAAATACAAACATGGAATTTCTTAAACTTGCAAAAGCAATTCATTCTAAAGAAATGATTTTATGCGCTCTCTTTTGAGATACCAACTCATTTCCTGACTAATATCATTTCTTTTAACTATGTTCTAATTTCATAGATTTAAAAGCTTATACTAGCTACTTTATTATCCTCCTTTTGGTTATTTCTAAAATTAATACCTAATTTATTTATTTTCTTATATCTATTATTTATTTCTTTATCTTTTCACTTCATTAATGCTACTGGGCTTAATGGGCTCCATATTATGCAAATATGGATTTTTAACTAAGCATCTTTTCTTTTCTTGCTAATATTTACTAACGGGCAGGGTTTTAGCGTTTCGTAGGCCTTGTGTTTTGGGCCTCATTTAAAATGGTTTTGGACTAAAAATTTAACCCTAACCTCATTAAGCTAATCCCAACACTGCCATAAGCCCAGAAATGTTCCCAACACTGCCAGGAGCTTCCAAGGGCATTTTGGACCTTTCCTCTTATCCTTTTTGGCTGAAATTTTTACAGCAAGTACTACAGATCCTAAAGTTCATTTCTGGAAACTTTCATGTGAAAATACAACCTAGTTTTACCTGAAATGTTCCACAGTGCATTTGGGTGTTCTATGTCTTAAGGAAATTTTGCATGCATGTGTTCTTTTGGTTTTGATTCTCATCTATCTATGCACCAATATACATCTAAACATCAATGTAATCAAAATGCATAATATGATGATCCTAACGAGACATAATATGCCATTTCTTCATAATATTACAGAAATGGCTTTGATCTTCATTTATTTTTCCTTTTTTAAATCATCCAAAGCCTTCCATGTGGCTAAATGCCACTTATTATGCCATTTACCACCGTTTGAACTCACAAGGAGCTCCCCAAAGGGTACTGCCGTGACCCTCTCCATTCCCAAGCCTTCTTTTTCCCACTTTTACATTTCCTAGTCCACATATGCACCAAAATATATGCAATATATAATCAAACAACGCAAAAGAGAGGAAAATGACAAAGTAAGTCTTGCATGCATTTTGGTCCCCTTCTATGACCAAACCGTGCCCTCCCAAGCTATCCCTATGGTCATTTTAGCCACTGACCGTGGCCTCCAAGCATAGAACTCAGTTTTGGTATACTCAAGCTACACACATGCATCATTTCTACTTACTCTTCATTCATAATACACCGGAGATGTTCGAGCCCTAAAATTTCCACCCCAATAAAATCTCTCCATCAAATCATCACTTTTCACTCCAAATAAATATAAAAAATTCATTCAAATCATCCGCCTCTTTCCTTTTTCACCAACTCCAACACTCCAAAATTTTTTCCACTCCAAAATTTTTACAATCAAACATCACCACCATTTCTCATGAACAAGCATTTTCTCTTCCTATCTTCAACATACAACCGATATAAGTGAAAGAACATAGCAAACTACAAGGACAATGGCGATGATAGAGAACACAAAAGAGGCAGCAAGCTATTTAGCATTCAAACAAAGGCATAAAACAATTTTTTCCCATAAGACCTACGTACATGCAACTACTCCCTTACCTTAATAGTGGGATAAGTTCCCCTTGAAGGCTCTGAGAGAGAGTTCATGCCCATGGCCGAATGACACCCCACAATGGGCATTTTTTTCCTGTTCTTACCTTTTTTTTTGTCTCCTTCTTTTCTTCTTCTCTGACCTCTCTCTCTCTCCCTTCTCTTCTCACTTTCTCTCTCTTGTTTCACTACAATGGACCTCATTGCCGTGACTCTCCTGTCTTAAATGGCTTCATAGTTTGTCTTATGCAAGACATAATTACCTATATGCTAGGGGCAAGCTATATCATAAGAGATGTAATCATTTTGTGGAGTTTAACAAGTTAAAGAAATCTAGCTATTGGGTAGTTTGTTTATGGAGAAGAGAAATTCACACACTTGGCAAGATTGGATGATTTGGTGTCTCAAAAGCCATCATTTCATGGATTTGGCCAGCCATGAGTTTTAATAGTGGGATGGAATGGTTGTGGGCCTCCAAGCCCATGGTCCAAGTCCATAGGTTTGGCCTAAGTGACTCTTCAAACCCATGACTTCTAGGTCCAATGTTAGTCTAATTTAGTAATAAAATTAATCACTAATGTAATAAATCAAATCTAGTTAGGTAAAGAGTAATATAGAAACCAATCTAAATCAAGAGAGAAACATAAATAATGAGGAAATTTAATTAAGGAGAATGCTTAAACTAATGATGTAAAAGTCTGAAATTTATTTTTGTGCCAAAAATACTAATTTTTGGATATAATTAATTGTACTATAAAAGGATTTTAAAGTAAACATAATGGTCTATAATAAATGTCCAATTGGAGAGCAAGGTAAAATTAAGAAATTTAGTAATAAAACTAATTACCAACCAATTGATCAAATTAAATCAAGTGGAAAGCAACAATATAAATCCATAACATGTAAATTCCCAATTAGATAATAGGATAAATAAATATGTTAAAAAGAATAATAATGCTTTTAAAACATATAAATTCATCAAGGAAGGAGCTCTAACTAGAAAAATCCAAATTACTAAGGAAACTATCTCCATTAACCAACTTATATATGTTTTAAAATGTCTCAAAAAGGGAGGGCGAATCACACACGGTTATTATTGAGTGACATTGTAGAAAAGTCATGTCACGGTTAATGAATCAAAGGTGGGGAGTATGACTTTTTAGTATCTTGTACACTTAATGTTTTGTTCTAGACCGAGGTACATATTTATGTACAATAGGTCTATACTTGTTGTGACTCTATTAAATAGGTTGATGTACTCAGTCCTCGAGGTAGTAATCTTAAGCAAAAGAGTAGGGGCACTGTAAGAGTACATGCACTGAAAGAGGTCAAATATGGATACCTTTTGGAAGTGATCATTGATGTTAAGAAGGTATTTAACAAAATTTGTTTATTATATCCTTAGACCTGAGAGGTTTATTCATATTTTTTATTGTGTACTTGTGCTTTGACTGAGTCATTTGATGATGATATTTTTAGGTCAAATATTCTAGACAACGTTTGGTCTTGTGCATGATGAATGAGTTTATATAAATGCTCAATAAAAAATCCACCAGTATATTTGTGGGATAGAATATTCAAGTATATCTATATAAGGTTGGATTCTTGAAACAAAAATCTCTGGCTAGAGGAATTTTGTATTTTTTTTCCGAAAGTAATATATATATATATATATATATTTACTTGTAAAATTATTTTTGAAATAATTTGAGAGTCCAACCAGTTACATATAATAAAATTAATTATTATATGAGCAAAGGAATTTTATGAATGATAATATTTCGGTGCTCATAAGGAATATAGTATGGTGAAAGGATAAATTAATAAACGCTTATAATTGTTAGCAAAAGAAATTTTACAAATCAATCTCAAAATCTCAGGTGTGAATTGTAATATGTTGATGGACATTTTTATAATTAGTAGAAGGCTGAAATTCGAAATAAAAGAATATAAGAGAGTTAATAGAAAAATATTTTTACATGTGATCCTCAACCGAGATCTGAAATCCCTAACGATCGCACGCACTATCACATGGAGGGGTTCATATGAAAGTATTGCTATGCGATAGTCTACCCTAATCGTTAGTTTGAGAGTTGACCATTAGAACTCAGAAAAAGCCTATGATGCCTATGAGCATGGAGCGGAAGGAGGCAGAATATTTTGGCTGCTATTGTGGAATTCTCGAGATTGTGAGATCGACAAGAACCTGAAGACACTACAAGAAAATTGACATTAGGTGTCAAAATTTCAAGTGTCAAAATAAATTTTGTCACCAAATCATGCTCGTCTCTGTCAAAATAAAAATTTAGTTAAGCAAGGTGTGCTAGGAATTAGAAAACTGTCCGGACATCCTTAAAACACATCTGCACGGTAATCACGGGTGACGAAAGGAAAAATGTCACATATTTGTGACTAAAAACACTCGTTAGCATCTGCGAAAGCGTCTGAACGATATGTGAAGCCGTGCGCACATGGTTTGGATTACAAAACACCATTGTCACCCATCGATCATGTAGGTCAGATCGTCACAAAAGCTGCAATCCCATCCGCACTGTCTGATCATAACGTCCAAATGATTGGGATAGTCCGCGCATGATTGACACGCGTATATTTTAGACGACTGTGGAGAATAGTTGTGCGTGTCCACATGATTTCCTCCCATCCTGACATGTATCGCTATAGTTTCAGCGAATAGTGGTACTCCACATTACAAATTTAAGACGTTTTTCCGCCCTTAGCTGTTTGCGCTGATTCATCTCGTCCGAATGCCATACTTTTTAGAAGACTAGTCTAACTGTTCACGATATGTAATTTAATGTGTTGGATTTTGATTGGTCCACGTGGAAAACAGACACGTCCGTACGTCAATAACAGGTCTTTCGAACGGTCTGGATGAATTTTAAAGATGCACATAAGCCATTTTAATGGCAATTTACACAGGCAGTTTACACCCTTTTCTCTCCTTTCCTAGACCTACATTCATGTTTCTTGTCCAACAATCTTAGTTTTTTGTCCTATTTCGTGGAGTTCTTCGTATCCAAGTATCTTTCTCATGTTTTTATTTTGTTTTTGGACATAAAAATCGTGTGTTTTAAGTTAATTATGTAGAAATTTTCATGAAGAATTTTCGGCCACCACAGTTGTTTGATAGCTGATATTTTGTATTGATATGAATTGCCTAATTTTGTAGGATTGTTTGGTGAGCTAGAGGTTTTCCATGGCTGAGTCGACTCAGTCCTCTTCCCCATGACACGCCTGGACAGTTAAATTTTCTACATTTAATTTTTTAAACGTTGCAATTTTAAGATGGTCGTGCATAAATTATTAGTGTGATGTGCAGACGACGTTGGCTTTATACGTCGTTGTTTAGTTGAATTTATGTACTTGTGTTTACGTGTTTCGAACAACGTCTTTTTTCACTTAACGTTCGGATGATGACTTAGAAGATTGCAGACGCTGAGTCTTTAGACGTTGTCGTTTTGTCTAGAATATATATACATATGTTAAAAATTAATTTCCTAGGAGTATTTTTGTTGCAGACAGTTATTCTAGCATGCTCACGTCTGTTCACTAAACTAGGTTGTTTTATTATCCGTGCGGAAAAAATATGTAGGCTTGCAGACGTTTGTCCATTACACGCTATCTTTTGTTTATGATATATACACGTGTTAAAAATTTATTTTTAGGAGTATTTTTGTTGCGGACGGTTATCTTAGCGTGCACATGTTTATTCCCTAAAATGAGTTCATTTCATTAAACGTTCAGACGTCTTCTGTATGCGTCCAGACGGTTGTTTGCATTAGACATCATTTTATATGCTGTACGAACTCTATGTTACATCGTACAGACAGTGTTAATTGACAGTTAATTTGTTTTTGCCTTATTTTACAGATTAAAAAATATTTAAACGTCAGTGTTCATCATCTAGCTCATTTGTCGAGAACCCTACGCAGTAGAATCCTCAAAGTCAGGAGGATTATATGTCATGGGAGGAGTTGCAGGAGCAATAGCAGGCTGAGATACTCAGCTGATCAATTAATGTAGAGAGTGTGGTCGTAGTTGTTGACTTCAAGGAGATGGAGTATATGGGTTGGAGTATCAGTGACATTATGGATGACTAAGTTTGGTTCGGGTAGTTGAAGAGAGATGTCATTGCCTCTGTATATCAGGCCCGCGAGTTTTACGTAGCACTACTAGATGTTACGGATATTGATGCACTAGTATGGACCGTCACTGTACGCGAGGTGACCTTTCAATTGTCACCATATGTCCTAGAGGCATTTATGGGGATGTAGAGGTCGATTGGAGCATACCCTATAATCGAGATGAGGAACAGGCCAGATGCGGAATCCATCTTTCGTACATTCACGTGCCAGGATGTGGTAATCGTCGGACCCTTCATAAGATAAAAGTACATGCTCCTATTCTGACTTATTTTGCACCTCATCTTCACCTATGACATCGATCACACGATAGAGTGTCCTATAATGAGAGGCGAGCTGATGCTGTCTGTGGCTAGAGGATGTATTTTAGATCTTTAACTGTATGTCTTCCTGACTTTTTCAGTTTGAAGTGAAGATTACTTTCGCTAATGTGTTTCCATACAGTCTACTCCTAACACACCTCCTCCATAGTGTGAGCTGCAAGGATAGTCTGGACAAGGAAAGGAAGCCGCGTCTAGGTCCCATCTGTCGGACCACTTTGAGCTGTTTTGAGGATCATCTTAGGCAGCAGCAGATACTGCAGGCTCCTGCTCCCGGAGAGCCGCAAAGAGTGGAGGAGCCCTTCGCCGAGTGCAGGAGGAGCGAGAGGGCTTGGCCAATGCTTGGATGGTGGACCTGGAAGGGATGGTTGATGCTGCAATTTCGCCGACACATCAGTTGTGCGTAGACTTGGGGACCCGTGTTATCTCTATGGAGATTCAGATGACGGGATTATAGTCATTTCTGAGTACCACTCCGGGCACCATGCGTGTGATGTCGAGGAGGTTGGGTACCATTGAGGATCAGCTCAGAAAGATGAGTGAGTCCACGTGGGAGGGATCCACTCAGCCCGATCTACAGCATGATTAGGACTTTCTTTATATTTTTATTTCAAGTTATGTCTTTTGGATATTTATTTGGATATTTATGTTTGTTGTGGATATTTATTTTGGATATTTACGTTGATTTGTTTTATGATGGTTATTATGCATCATTTTTTATTATGGTTTAATACTTACCTTTGACGGTTTTAGATATGCTAAATGAGCAAATGAAATGTTCGTGATCTATTACTTAGAACGTTATTAACTATAACACTTAGAATCTTATGTTAAAATTTAAGATGAAATACATAAGTAATTTATTCATAAGAAATGAATAATTAATAAATGTAGTATCAAATTATTGATGGATATATATAATTAGTAAAATGATATGTTTAATTTAATTAAGGAAAATTTTAAAATAAAACACTAGGTTTTAACGCCTTTTTTAAAAACTCACTGGATTTTAAAAAATTTCAAAATACTCACTGAGTTTGTCATTAGACCTATTTAACGGAAAATCCATCATGTACATTCATTATGTGACACGTGTTATTAAATAAATAATAAATCTAAAATTAGTAAAATATAATTAAAAACAAAAAACAAAAAAGGGGGATCAGGGACCCCCGTCCTCATGATGGAGGGGGGATTCCCCTCCACCTCTAGCCATCGGGGGAGGAGAACAACCCCCTCCACCTTTGGCCGCCCAGAATTGGGTGGTCAGAGGGAGGGGGAATCCACCCTGGGCGGTGGTCTAGGGGACCTCCCCAGATCCGGGGTGGAGGAGGGATTCCTCCTCCCTCCTCTGGCCGCCCAGTTTTAGGCGGCCATGGGTGGGACCCCTTCCCCCTATCGGCTTTTGGGTGGGGTTGGAGGTCCCCCAACCAGAAACCCAGACCACTGCCTGGGGTGGAGGCACCCTCCCTTTGGCCGCCCAGAGGTGGAGGGGGGTTCCCCCTCCATCATGAAAGGATCAGGGTCCCATATCCTTTTTTCATTTTTTTTTATATAATTGATTAGTTTTTTTTATTAATTATGGATTTATTTTTATTTTTTTATAAAATGACATGTGTCACATTGTGATTGGACGAGATAGATTTTTCGTTGAACAGGTCTAACAACTTTAGGTCTAGTGAGTTTTGATACCAAAATGACAAATCTATTGAGCGTTTTTAAATTTCTTAAAACCTGTGAGTTTTTTTAAAAAAGGCATTAAAACCTAGCAGTTTATTTGTAACTCTCCCTTTAATTTAAGTAGATAGGTAGTGCTCGGATGTCTAACCGTGCGGACTGTTGTGGTTGTATAAACGATGTCGTTTATTCAACGAAAAACGATGTCGTGCTTTTGAAATGTGTCGTGATTTTTCGTTTTGCTGGCCTGTATGGACATGCATTTACTAATACGAAGTCAATGAGTTGGATGTAAAACGGTGTTGTTGGCCGGTTCAAACAATTTTTAGTATTAAATTCTTACATGTTTGGATGCCTTCGAAATTCTAGATAATAGTCCAGACGACTACGAAATTTTTTGCGGTAAATTTTCACACCAAAATTTTCAGAGGGCTACCCCTGGATGTCACTTATTACCCTCTGTGAGACCCCGAACCTTGCTTTTGCTATTTTCCTATGTATTCGTTTTGAATTAACTTATGGAGCCATATTTTTGGTCAATGTATGACCTAAGTTTAATGTTTATGGTACATTAACTTATTATGAAATTTTATCCAAGAATTTTCTTTAAATAATTTATTTTTCATTGTGATAGTTTTTTAGTACAAGTTTAAATTCTATTTTTCCAAAGAGCCGAAACTTGCTAGGTAAATTTCTTTTATGGACTTATATTTTTCCATTGCTTATTATATTCCATAATCCATGAAATTAAATTATGAAGAGAAATTGATATATCATGGCCGAAAATATCTAGGTAGAAAATCATGAAATTTATGTTAAGCATTTAAATATTTTGTGTCTTTTAATAGGTAGCCTTGATCATCATTATGTAGCCTTAATTATCATTAGTCTTAAATTATCATTAGAGATATTATATGATAAGCTACTAGAGATATATGATAGCTTGGAAAGAATTTAATTGATAAGTGGGTGTGCTCATCGTAGTGATAAGCTAGAGAGAGTTTTAAGATGATAGGTTGTTGTGGCTATCTTAGAGATAGGCTAGAATAATTATCTTGAGATAAATTATCATGTTGATAAGTTGATAAGTTATGGTTTTGAATTAGATAAGTTAAAGTGCTTATTGGAGATAAGTTAGAATACATATATTGTGATAAGCTATGTAGATATATGTGTGATAAGTCAAGGTAGCTATATGATAAGAGAAGTGAAAAGTAGATAAGTGAAATCAAAAGAAAAGATAGGTGAAGTGGCAAGGGTGCTTTACGTGAGAACAAGAGGAGAAAAGTCTAGAATTTATGTGTAGTTCACGTGTAGGCTAAATGAGCAAATGAAGTTGCTTTTCCCTTGGTAATCACGTGAAGAGCAAGAGGAGTTAAAGAGATAAGGTGAATTGAAGTGAAAAGACAAGGCAAGAGAGCTTCACCTTAGCTTGGAGACAAAGAGATAAGGTGAATTGAAGTGAAAAGACAAGACATTAATGCATTTTTCAGCTTGCCTTTCACGCCTAGCATTTCCTCTCATTTCATTTGTGCATTTTTCTCCCTTGACCGAAATCCAACTCTCTCATTTCAAACTTGCTGCTTCTCTTTTCTCTCTTGTGATTGAACCACACTTCTCATCTCAAGCTTGCTTTCTCTCTTTTCCCTTGACCGAAGCTCACCTCTCTTGGTTCAAGTTTGCTTCTTTTCTCTTGAAACCGAAAAACCTCTATTTGCTCTAGTTTTGCTTCTTTTCTTTGGTGACCGAAATCTCTCCTTAGCTCAACTTATTTCTTCTCTCTTGGTGGCTGGAAATCTCTCTTCACTCAGCCATTTTCCCTTTGACAGAAACTCAGCTCATTCTCTTGGCCGAATCACTTCAAAGCTTCAAGCTTTGCTTTGATTTCTTCAAGCTATTTTCAGCTGTTGTACTTCTTTTCTTTTCCTCACCATAAACTTCCATCTCAGCACCTTGTTGACACTATTCTCAAACCTTGGAACCATTCTTGAAGGTGGAACCAAAAGTTGAAGTGTAGAGGAGGATTTTGGTGGAAACCGAGTGTTCTAGTGGAAGGTGCTTTTCTTTTAGCAAGCTTGTGTCCAATCACGGAGGTAAGGGCAAATATGGTTGAAGGTGCAATTTGTTGATGATGGCCGAATTTTGCATGTTCTATTTCTCTTCGTTTGGCCATTGTCCTTGTTGATATTTTTGTATAAAAATGGTGGATTTAATAGGTTGGTTGTGATGTAGTTGTTGAAGGAAGGGATAAATTAGAGATGAAGAAAGAAATAATGATTTGGTTGTGAGTTGCTTATGGAAAATGTAATGAAGTTGGTAATGCATGCTAAGTTTCGGATGATGGTTCATAATGTGCTTGGCCGAATATTATCCTTGCTAGATCTTGAAATTTTGTTAGGATTTGTAGATCTTAGGTTGTGAAACTGATATTGGAGGATGGGATCATGTTGAAGATGAAATGGATTCAATAAATGCTAAGAAATTGATGCATGGCCGAATGGTTTGGTGAAGGAACCCTAATGGCCGAATGAATGGTAGATGATAGTTAGATATGCATGTAATGAATAAGTGAATTTAATGTCATGGCCGAATGAGTTAGAGGTTAAAACCTAGGTTTAGTGTTAAAAGAAATCTTGCATGTAAGTAAAACATAAATGATGGAGCTTAAAGACCACGGGTTGGTATTAGTTAGGGTGATTAACAAAGCTTGGGATATCGAGAATGAATTGAGGTTGCAATTAGGGTAATCATGTGTTGGCCGAAATATATTAGGTGCAAAATGAGGTTAAGTTGTAATGGTGATGAAATTTACCGGTGGTTAAGGTATATTGAGGGCCACGGTTTTTATTTCCTGAGGTTAGAAAATATGTTAGCATGTGAGTTGTGATAAGAGTAGAAAAATGTACTAAATGCATGGGAAGTTTATAGTGTAAATCCTTGATTTTGGAGACTATTATGGTTGTTGTTTTAATCCTTGAAAATAATATGTGAACATGTTAAAATGGATGATGTTAAGACTTCGATCAGTAACCTAAACCTAAGAGCAAGTGTAATGGGTAGTATCAATGCAAGATAGTGTTATGAAAATGGAAGAAAAATATTATGAGAGCCGAATGGTTACTGCCCTAGGTCATGGAAAGTGTCATATGTGATTCCTTAGGGTTGCTTGCTGTTAAGAAGGTATGTTGACAGCATTTAATTAAACAGCAAGCTAATCGTCTAGTAGCTTGATTTCATTTGGTGAATATGGAGGTAATTGCACTCGGGTTAAGTGGGAATGTAATTCATATTATTGCCTTTAAGTGAATCATATGGATTTTGCAAGAAAGTGGAAGATATGAATCTGAAAATGTTCATTTGGTTCATGTCAGTAAGCCTAAGAATAAAAAGGAGGCCAAACGGTCATGGGTCGATCACTTTAATAAGGATTCATGCCTATCGATTATATTTGGAAGAATTGTGGGCACTAGTGTTCTTGTGAACTTGGAAACTTAGAGAAAAGACCATAGTAACTTAGGTTAAATCTTATATGTCTCGGCAGTGTCCATATAGCAGCATCTATTGAGGATAATTTGGTGGAGGATGATAGCTATTGGTCCAGGTGTAATACGATGAAAAGTGTGGAACAAAAGAATATAAGCTAGATGAGGATAAGTTGCTGTTTTGACTTGGAATTTTTAAGACGAAATGTTGTTGTTGATTTCATTGATAGGTTTTGGAATCAATGTTAGTGATAGGAAGAATTAGTTGAACAAGTTGGATACGAGTTGGACACGAAGTAGGCGAAAACAACAATCTAGTCGAAGTTGGTTGATGTATATGTTTAATTGTTTTCAAATTGTTTTGTTCAAGCCAAAATTTAAAGAAATCTTTTGCAAGTGAAATCATATTTTCAACTTGAAACGGTTACGAGTACTTTTGTATGTCAACTTGAAAGTTATTAGCTAAGCATTTATGTAACGAATGTGATTCGCTAGTAGGCGAAGAATCACCGAGTATCAGGAGAAGCAAAGTAAGTGGAAAGTAAGCGGTGTTACAGTTTTTGCAAAACTGGAATGATACACAGCATGTTTTGATGATCAAGCATGATATGTATTTTATATCAACCATGGCATGATGTTCAAAGATGCATGATAAGAAGCATGAAATGTTGTTCATGACAAGTTGATTTCTAGCATGATATTCAAACAAGCATGGCATCATATGCAAGCATGTCATGGCACGAGCATTGCATGATTTTCTAAAGAGATTTTATGCAATGACATATGAGAAAGTTTATGATAAGTTAAGTCAAGCTAAGGGCTCTGGTCGGTACCGTACCATCAAGATGGACTCCCATACCGAAGGACGAATGCGAGAAGGTTGGGTGAATCCTAAGAGGCTGTGCAACTACACTGAAGGACAATGAGAAGGTGTGGGCCTCCAAGGGTCGTGTCTAGCCATCCGGCCTGGGGCAACTACGGGCTAGCTCGACCAAATGAAAAGTCCCCAAGGGTAAGGGAGACGGTTCCGATGGGAACGCACAACCCTGACTTCAGGGGTTAAATGGAGCGTAAGTAGCCCACAAGTTATGAATGGAATATTTTCAAGGGCCATGAGCCAAATTCAAGTGCATGAGCAAGTTTTACTATCAAGGGCCATGAGCCAAATGCAAGAACATGAACAAGTTTTACGATCAAGAGCATGTGCATATGCAACCATGAGGCATACACGTGCTTCAAAATTCATGATCATGCATGAATTATATTATGTTTATATGCTTATGATTTCAAGATTCGTGATTATGAGTTCAAGTACAAGTTCATGTTTTCAAACCATGATTTCAAGTCATAAACTCTTGTTTTCAAGTTAAGTTTTCCCTTACTGAGTCTTTTTGACTCACGTTTTTAAAACTGTATCATTCCAGATGCTTCAGGTAAAGGAAGTCAGGAGGACTATCTGACTTAGAGAGAAGACAACTATGTATCTTGTTGGAGTGGCGGTTGACCGTTGTGGTCCGTCACTTAGATTATGTGAACCTTTATGTTGTAACTAAGATATCAACCTCTTTTAAGAACTGTATTACAAGATTAGTCATGAGTTTGGCTCATCTCTCTCGCGATCCTATTTTTCTCTCCGCTGTATGTTTTAGGAAGCTCGCTAGGGCTTTCCCTCGAGGTTGCTCGCGGCTGTCACGGTCCCGGCGGGACTGCGTTCGGGGCGTGACACCCTCCAGACGTGTTTTTGGAGGAATTAAGGGGTCGAAACCTAGAAGCTGGTGTTCATTTGGCAAGTCTCCCGAAAATGCCCAAAATCCTCTCTATTTCGTCCTAGCTCTGATTTGGAGTCATTTGAATTGTTGAGGAGGAGGTTCAGGCATAGATTGTTCAAGGTTTGGGTGGATTGGAGCACATCTTTGCGGGTACTTGGGGTAGATTGAGAGGGAGTTTCAGCACCCATTTGTGGTCCCCGTTCGGTCTAAAATAACTAGTAAAATCATATTTGTAAAACTGTCTACAATATAGATTTATATGACAAAGGGACAAGTAAATCCATAATAATGCTTACCTGTCGTGTTCTCCATGTAGTAGGGGTAGGTTGCGAGGGGGTTTCATCACGTAATGATGGTACCCATATGGTCTGTGAATTCAGCTTACATGAAATCAGAAAAATTTTACTTTATTAACATTCATATTATATTAAATGTAATTACACTCACCTTCGTAGTCCTCCGAGTACTTGGGGAAGTTTGCGAGGGGGTTTCATCATGTACTGATGGTACTCGAAGGGTCTGTAAACTCATATTACATAACATTAGAAATATTTTATATTAAAAATTATATTCTGAAAATGTAATTAGAGATTCTTCCGTATCATCTCAACCATTGTTATTATTGGCTTGTCTTGTGTGTCCAAAACGTACGAGTTGAAACACTCACAAAGATTTTTCACAACAATATCATTCTTACTGTGTGTGTGAAACCATGATCGTGACCAAACAATCAGATCTATTTTTCGTAGGACTCATGCACGTCTGGGCCAAGGCCTTCAACTCATCCATTATCTTGTTGAACTCAGACTCAATATACGCGGTGGCTGCTCCCCATAATTTATCTTTCAGTCCTACTCCACAATGCCTTTTATCCCTAAAGTTCGCATAAAGGTGCCGCACGCAATACCGATGATCTGCCTGGGGGATTACATCATCAAATCCTGGAACAAGACCCTGTACACAAAATAAAAAGTTATAAGTTAAGTACGTAGTTTATAAATCTGTATGTAGTGAGAGACAAAGTTATATAGTTACCTTCTACCTATCTGACATAAAGGACCAACCACCTTGAGGAGCAGACCCAAGATCACCAAGTAAAGTCTCTAAAAACCACGTCCAACTTTCTTTCAATTCGGCCTCAACAATTGTGAATGCCACAAGATACATATTGTTGTTTGGATCCCGGGCAACGACACTGTACTCAAAATTTTCCCCTTGAACTCACCCTTCGAGAAACAACCTTCCAAACAAATAAAGGGCCTACAACCCACCTTGAAGCTTGTATTCATTGCATTAAAGGATACATATAACTGCTAGAAGAACAATGGCAGATTTGGGGTTATTCGGTCCGTCATCACTATCACGCAAGAACCGGGATTAGTATCCCTTATCGTGGTACAGTAGTCCTAAACCCTCCCATACTGCTCCTTATGGGAGCCAAATATCTGCTATAAAGCCCTTTTCTTAACCCGATAACATTTCTACCTCATTGCCTCACATTGCCACTTTCGCTTAACCTCGTCGTATATAGCAGATACAAACATGTTAGGTTGGCTCTTTATTTGGTCTACCATTTAATTTGCAATCCATCTAAAGCTTATCTGCGAAAGCCCATACTTTCTTCAACAATTACGCCGAAGCTGAAGATCTCTTATCTCAAACAATCTTTCACGATGTACCTTCCTACCTTAAATTATGTACTTGCACTTCTCTGTCCTACAAACCATCACCACCTTATCGCCGATGTTTTTCTTAAAGTGGACATCCTTCCCCAACACAATATTTTCCTCCTTAAGAGGGTCCACCAAAGTTAAAAGTTGAACCATGCATATTCAATGCAGGCCCACCAGTGTCCGAATCTGCTTCATGTGCAACAACGTCGGCATTGTCATTGTCATTGACGTTGACGTCATACAGGTCATCATCGCTACTCAATGCATTATCCCACCACTTTGTACAAATCCCAAGACGGCGCCTCTCACGTTCTTCGCAACATCATCCACCGGGTCAACTCTAGATGTAGCCTCGAACCAACAATATATATGACAATGATTTCTTTACCCCGGTGTGCAGCCACCATCTGAAGAACGTCAGGGTCTTCTCTAGCTCCAGGTAGAATAAAAGGTCCACGTGCTTATAGCTATATTCTTTGACAATAGCCTCAACGTCTATGAACGATATGCAGTCAAGGTCGTAAGGATCATGTGCATTGCCATCTTCCCATCTCTATATACGCACCCATCCGACCTGTCAAACCTACCCCCATAGTGGATCTTAAAGACAATGGAATCTAAAGCCATTGGGACCTACCACAATAATAGGTAACATAATGAGATGATAGAGCCAAACTTGGCAAAAAAAAAACCATGGTATGCAACTTTACTAAAAAACTAAATCTGGTATGCATATGGTGAAATTCTAATAGTGTGAAGTTTTAACAATGTGAAAAATATAATTTGGGACAGCATATATAATCTAGTCCAATTTGGCCAGGTTCAACAACACAGCGGCCTTATGGGTGGACTTTCCCAAACAATGGAAGGCAAATGAAAATTGGAGTCCCAAAAAGAGTTAGTTATTAGGAGATTGTCTCACAAGTCGCAGGCACTAACATGTTCAAAGGGTACTGGATCAATGTATTTATTGCTGTAGTAAAATTGTTTTCGTATGGTCTCCCATATAAACTACTCCCATTTACGGATTGGTCGTAATAACCCAAGTCACACTGAGCTAGTGCGTTTGATCACAACGGGTGTGAGTACTGCAAACAAAAACTATGTTTGTAAGTTTTTGAAGTTTTGTTAATTTTGATTCTCTGGTTTTCTTCAACGTTACTGGTATATGATGTGGCAATAGGTGACAATGCAATAATTACAAACCAGACAAGAATGGTGGATTTTACACAACCATACATCGAGTCTGGGCTAGTTGTAGTGGCCCTGTGAGGAAATTGAACTCCAGTGCTTGGTCATTTCTAAGGCCATTTGGTCGGATAGTGTTATTAATATGACTCTTTGTCGTTCTTATAATCACCTCAAGCTACACTGCAAGCTTGACCTCAATCTTCTCCGTTCAGCAGCTTTCCTCTCCCATCAAAAGCATTGAAACTCTAATCAACAACAATGATCCTATTTAGTGGAGGAGCTTGGAATTCATGAGTAAAGACTTATTCTACTTATCTCGCCAGAATATTATGCTAAAACCTTGACGGTAAACAAATATATGTTCAAATGTCAATCAATTATGGTAGATACTTGAAAAAATTGTATTGTAATGATCTGTTACACAGCCATTTAAAAAGGGTTTAAGCAAACAATGAAAGTTTGGGACCACATGTTGTCGAATGACTCACAAATAATTTCAAACAATTGCTCTGGACAACATATTGTCGGCCACCAGAGAGAAGTTGCAATATACTATCACTTTTGGACCACATAAGACGCCTATAAATACCCTTCCAACATCCAAAACATATCACAACATCCAACACCTAAAATGCCAACAAAGTGAAAGTTCCAGTTGCAGCGAAAACTAGATTTCAATCCCCAAACTTGCAATCATAGATCAAATTAATTACAATACAATCATACGAGGGTCTAAGTTTGATGGCTTACTGTAAAGGATAAATGTCTGCCAACAAATTTTATTTGGTCTTCGGTCTTCGTCTAGGGCACGAGCAAATCGCGAAGTGATATTGCCTTCACTGGTGGCAGATCTGGTTCGAGGAGCGTTAAATTAGTCTTTGTGAAGTGAATGGGGGAAATGGAGTTCAAAAGAGGGGCTTTGCGCCTGGTTCGGTGTGGGGGAAATTGGTCTTCATCTTCCTCCGAGCAAGGGTTGACCCAAAATACGTTGAAATGGCCTGGTTCGGTGAGGGGGAATAAAACTAAATTCCAATCAAGAATGGGTTTTTGGTCTCCGACAGAACAAGGACATTAGACGTCGATGGGCACTCACTTATCAAGGGCAGCTTGGTCATTTTAGATGGAAGTAAAAGCACGTGCAACTCACGTAGACACAAATCCATGTGATTTAACGGTGACTTTAGACAGGGGCAAAGATTGATGAGTTTTGAAATAAATGAGTCTTAAATCACCGAATTGAAAATTAAGGGTACCTATTTGATTTTTTCCCAAACTTATGGGGCTAACTATGAGTTTACCCCAATTTTTAACTTTAGGTGACAAAAAATTTTGTTGACACCGTAGTTCTAACTTTCAATGGTTTTAACTCCAGTGAAGGTACTTCCAACTGCTAGTATGATTCACATTGGCTAATTGCAAAGTACCATCTAGCTCTATTGACTGCTCCTTTGATTCTGTTGACTCCCCTGATGAAGTTATTGTCTCAATAAGAGGGCTAGAATACTCAAGAGAGTCATACTCAAATGCACTCTCGAAGTCTCAAAATGATAACAGCTCCAATACATCAAGGTCCTCAATCATATCAACTGCATGCACTTCTAAATCATCACAACTACTCGACATCTTGCATGCGTTGCATACATTCATCTCCAACAACATATTTCCAAAAGTGAGTTTCAGTACTCCACTTCGGCAATTAATCAGTGCGTTTGAAGTAGCCAAAAATGGTCGACCAAGTATCACAGGCACCTGATAAATACTAGATACTGGCTACTGCATATCTATAACTGCAAAGTCCACTAGATAGTAAAATTTATCGATTCGAACCAATACATCTCCAATAATACCTCATGGTTCCATTATTGATCTATCATCCAACTGTATCATGATGGAGGTCTTTTTTAATCCCCCCAACCCCAACTGCTCATAAACTGATGGTGGTAGCACATTCACACTACTCCCCAAATCCAATAATGCTTTCCCAACACAAAATTTTCACGAATAATGATAGAAATAGTGGGAAAGTATGGATCTTTGAACATCTAATGGGTCTCACTCAATATTAGTGCGTTAACTTGCTCTGCCAGGAAGGTTTTCCTCTTCACATTCAACTTCCTCGTCACCATGCACAATTTCTTCAAAGATTTTGATAAAACGGAATTTGTTGTATCGCATCCAAAAGTGGAATGTTGATCTTTACTTGCTTGAAGATTTCTTGAATATCAGGGTGATATTGTTCTTCTGAACAACTACTAATAACAGAGGGTAGGGAATCGCTGGTCTGTATTCCGTACTAGATTTTGCACTATACATTTATTGTCCTATTCTTTCTATTTTCTCACCCTCATCAACATCAATCTTGACCTCATGTGTTAATTGAGCTAGAATATTGCATATTTAGTACATCTAAAACTAATATAATATTAATTATTTGATGTTATAAATATTAGTTTTAGATGGAAAAATAGTTAAGAGGCATAAATCTAAGTTGTTCATTTAATTGTTGAATTTTTATGACTTCAGATTTAATTTATTTCACATGCATTTTTCCCATTTTTAGCTTGCTTTTACTTTAGTCATACCATGTCTAGACATATTTTAAAATTATTATTTTTATCATTTGCACCATATTAAGTATTTTTGTGCATGAAAATAAAATTAATTTTTTTTCTAGACTCGCAGACAACAAGAGCAGTCTACTGAGAGACATGGCAGAGCAAGATAGATTCATTAATGACAATACTGTAATTTAATAAAGAATGAGACACTTAAATCTCAGTCATTCATCTCTCTTTTCACTCTCTCTTCTTTTAACCTAGCATCTTATTCTTCTCCTCTCTACTTTTTCTAACCTAGCCTCATTTTCTCTATTTTCTCTCCCTCTCACTTTTTCTTCTTTCCTTGGCAACTCTTCCCCCTATTTATTCTCTCTTTTATTTTTCCCAAAACACAAACTCTCTACCTCTCATTTTTATTTTTCTAGCAGCACTTTCTCTCTCCCCCTCTCTTTTATTTTTCTCTCTCTATTTGCCGCTCAACCCTATTCTCTCACCTCTTAGCCAAACAAACCCTAGTTTCTCTCTTTCTCTCTTTGTTTTTCACCCGCACATCTCTCTCTCTATCATTTCTTTTTCCTCCAATATTCTCTTTGTCCTAAACCCTATTTTTTCTCTCTATTTTTTTTAAGTTATGCTTTACTCTATTCTCTCTCTTCTCCCTCAATTTTCTCTCTTAGCCACCTGGTGATTCTTGACATCATCCGGCTTCCAAGCACTGCAATGATTTCTTGGCATCATCAGTTGGCGTCGTCTGTGGGGATCTTGTCCTGGGCAGGATGCTCTGCACAGAAAAGATAAATCCAACAGGTGGTTATGTTAGATAAGATAAAGATTAGATGTTGAGATAAACGGTATTATCAGGTTAGACAAAGAGATATTATCAATAGCCTGATAAATTAAATCTGTGCAGGCTTTCTCAATTCGATCACGCCGTGTGAGTTGTGCTGATTTGGTGAACAATGTTCTCCACGGTCCGGACCAAAGTGACCAGTTATACATTGCTGTCAGGGGCGAGATTCGAGTTCGTCACAATGTCGCTGTTGAGGATGAATTCTGTGTTTGTGACCGGAGGTGGCCGGTCGTTCTTCGGTATTCCGACGGAGGATGACATTATGATGAAAGAAGGATGCACGTGAGGTGGTTGAAAACTGATGTGGTGAGCGTAAAGTGTTTGGAGGTGGCTTTTTTCGAGGATTCCCACAGACGGCGCCAACTGATTCCGAGCATATTGGTGATTCTTGACATCATCGGGCTTCCGAGCACTGCGGTGATTTCTTGGCATCATCACCACCCATCACTACTCTCTCTTCTCCTATGTTTTCTCTTTGGCCGTATCTCTACTCTCTCTTCTTTATTTCAGTTTCTCGATTAGTTTCTTTTATATTTTATTATTCCAATGTCTTGTATTTCAATTCCTAGGATTTAGATTTAATTTTATGCAATTTTATTTCAATTTTGGATTATGTTCTAGTTGTTTTTTCTTTTAACTTGAACCTTGGTTGTAATAAAATGATTTTATTTTAATTAAAGAATCATACTATTTTATAATTATTGTCATTTAATTTCTATCATTTAATTATTTCCATTTAATTTTTGTTGTTTACTTTCCATCTTTTATTTACCGTTATTTATGTTTTTTCATTTACTTTATGTTTTTTAATATTTTTAGTTTACGTTTTGAGTTGTTTTAATTTCGTTACGAACTCTCAAAAATCCAAAAATATGAATATGAACTCTGCTCAGTAAATGCTTTTTATTTTCTCCTTGTTTTCTAGAGAGTTTGAAATTAATCCATTTTTCTTGAGGAGACGATCTGGCCTTTTGGGCTAATTATTAACGACAGAACTCCTATACTTGGGATAGTTTTTGTGCTGTTCATTTTAGTGTAAGGTAGCAACAATACGAACTTGGACCTCAATATCCTCTTTGAGCTCATATTTAACCCCCACCACCAATTGCTCTAAAAGGTTGTATTTCCAAAAGTGCTATGTCAGACCGTATATTCCCTTGCTGGGCACTTTCAGCCAAGTAATCAAAGAACTTCAATGCTTCATCATATTCCTTGCAAAAAAAACTCTTCATTACAATAGTCTGAACTAATTGTTTGGACTCAAGTGTAAGTGCAGTGTAGAAATAATTCACCAACCTCCATGATTTGAAACCACTATGGGGATAGATGTTAACCAGATTCGTAAACCTTTCCCAATTGGTGTGGAAGGTTTTTATCAGGTCTCTGATTGAATTGGTTAATTTGCTCATGTAAAACTTGAGTTCTTTGAAAAGGAAAAAAATTTGGTAAGAACCGCATATAAGACCAACTAGAGACAGAATTAGGCCTTAAAGAATTGAACCAAAATTTTGTTTTATCCTTTAAAGAAAAAGGAAATAAGCCAAGTCTGATAAATTCATCAGTGCCGGCTCTAGTGATAAAAGTTCTACAAATTAGCTTAAAGTCCGTCAGATGCTGATAAGAACTCTCAGAATCCATCCCATGGAACTCAGGTATAATTGACATCACCCCATGCTTAATTCAAAAATTAGGTGCAACTTCAGGTAAAACTATACATAAATGTGTGATGGTTCGTGTAGGCTGCAAAAAAATTCTTAAGTGTGCGTGGTGCAGAAGCAGCAATAGTTTATTCAAAATTTTCTTCCACAAAAGGATTATATAAATCAATTTCAGTATCCTCGCTTGAAGAATAGACAAAAGGCTATCTAGCTCTGCGCGGTAAATATCACTACTAGTACTAGGTGTAACTCTGTATAATCTATTTGAAATATCTCTGACCCAAATTTCTACCATCATCAGTTTATGAGCATTTGGGGTTGGGTGAATTGAAAAAGACCTCCATCATGTTGTAGTAGTGAGACCCCGACTTTTAGGTTTCCTTCGAAGTCAATTTTTTTTCTACTTTTTGACTCTTTAAATTTTTGCACTACCTTGAATTGTTGAGAAAAGACATGTATGGTTGACTTGATTTAAAATTATGTCTAAGGTGAGATTTTCCTTTAGCAATTTTTCTTGCATCTTTATTAATAATTTACATGTTATATTTATTTGCAAATTTTAATAGTGTTAAATTGCATTATAGGTGTCAATTTAAAAATGTTTGTCTAAGAATATCCACCTAAATTGCAATATTAAAAAATTGAGTTAAAGGCTTTGACTAATAATAAAAAGTTTAAATGATGCCCAGAGTATAATACCACCGAGAAGAAGTTGTTAATTGTAGTGTTTATTTTAGATAAATTTTGTTCTCATATTATTGGGTCCCCTTTTATTATCTTTACTGACCACTCTGCTTTGACGTTTTTGTTGGCAAGGAAGGATGTTAAGCCCAGATTGATCCGGTGGATTCTTTTTGCTTAAGAGTTCAACATTACCATTCGATACAAAAAGGGAGTTGAAAATGTTGTAGCTGACCATCTTTCTTGCTTACAACTACTTGTGTATCTTCATCTCATCCTCTCTTAAATGATGATTTTTCTGACGAGCATCTTTTTGCCATGTCACACGCTCCTTGGTTTGTGGATATTGTAAATTACAATGTCACTGACAAGATGCCAGAGAATTGGGTAGCTCAGGACCAGCATAAGTTTCTTGTAGAGGTACGACACTATTACTTCGACAACCCTTATTTGTTTAAAGATTGTGATGATCAATTTGTGCGTCGATGTGTGCCTGATGATGAGTTTGCCTCTATGATGCATTGTTGCCATAGTGTAGCGTGTGGAGGCCACTTTGCCGCAAAGAAAACTATTTCAAAAATTTTACAAAGTGGACTCTACTAGCCTACTTTGCTTAAAGATGTTGAATATTTTTGCAAGGCCTATGAGCCTTTTCAAAAAATTATAGCAGGAAATGAAATTACTTCTTTCCCCAATTTTAACTCTTGAAATTTTTTATTGTTGGGGAATTGATTTATGGGACCCTTCCTAAATTCATTCTGGAACTCCTACATTTCAGTTGTTGTAGATTATGTGTCAAAATGGATGGAAGCCATACCTTGTAGGACAAATGATCATAAGGTTGTCATCCGATTTCTTAAAGAGATGTTTGCACATTTTGACATGCCCAAAGCAATCATTAGTGATGGGGGTTTACATTTTTGCAATAAACCTTTTGAAAAACTCATGCAAAAATATGGAGTGACTCACAAGGTCGCTACTCCATATCACGCCCAAACTAATGGTCAAGCTGAGTTGGCCAACATTGAGATCAATCTCACACTTGAGAAGGATTAGTCCAAAAAATTTCTTGATTCTCTCTGGACTTATAGGAATGCATTCAAAACTAATTTAGGGATGTCTCCTTATAGATTAGTTTATGGTAAGACTTGTCATTTAGCTGTTGATTCGTGTTTTATGGGCTATAAAACAGATTAACATTTAACTTGATGCTACCAAAGATTTAAGAAAGTTGCAGATTTATGAGCTTGATGAAGGAAAGAAGGGAGCCTACAACAATGCCCGCTTGGCAAAGGAGAGGATGAAGTCGCTGCATGACAAGAAAATTAAAGACAAACAACTTCTCCCTAATCAGCTAGTGATTCTCTATAAATCCAAATTGCATCTTTTTCCCAGGAAGCTAAAGTCTCTATGCGGTGGCCCATAAGTCATTAAAGAAATTAATTCTCATGACGTGGTAGACATTGTCAATCCAAAGAATGACAATAGCTTCACAATCAATAGACAACATCTAAAGCCTTTTATGACTCCCTTCTAGCTAAATGAATAGATCTTGCTTGTGCAAGACCACAAGGGAGTTCTCTCACCTTTCCTTTTTTTGTCTTTATTTTTCTTTTATTATTTTTTTTTTGCATCCTTGTTTTCTTCTTCGTTCTTTTGCACATTTAGTTGTTCATTTTTATTGCTTTCTAATGATCTACTGCTCTCGGGGCGCATTTTTTTTCGTTTACCTTTGTGCTTTCACATTGAGGACAATGTTTTATTCAGTTGGGGGAGTGAGTTCTAACATATTGTATTGATTTCATCACATGACTATGCTTATTTGAACATGCCTCAATTTACTTTTTGTATGAATATTAGTAGGTTTGTGAAAAGCATTTGATATAGGAACAAGTTAGAGGAGCGAGTATTCAACTGATATTATTTGTTTGGATTCCTACAATATTTCGTATGTGAATAAGAATTTTGAGTTGAGAATGAACTTGCATGACATTGTTGCATCTCACACTAGCACACTTCACTTAGATAATTTGGTCGGTTCAATTTTGAGCACATACTCAGATTGCTTTTGACATTTGGGTGAGTGGGATTTTAAGAAGCAGATAAGCAGTAGAGCTACTAACCCACTATAAAAAAAAGACGAAATAAAAAAGGATGAAGGAAAGAAATAGAGAGATTAAAAAAATAGAGAAAAGTTGTGTAGATGATTGTGATGACAAGCTTGAGTCGAAAGTCTGAAATGCAAGTGTGTTCGAAAATCTGTTTCCTGACTTCATAATAAGTTGTGGTGCTTGAGTTAGAATGATAGTTGATGTTAATTGAGCTTTTGTTCCCAGGATATATCTAGCTAATTGTCTTTTACTTTCTTTACTAAGAGACTAGCAAAAAGTTAGTTGAGGGTATGATTGAGCTAGAATATTGCATGTTTAGTACATCTAAAACTAATATAATATTAATTATTTATGTTTTAAATATTGGGTTACATAGAAAGATGGTCAAGAGGCATAAATCTAACTTGTGCAATTAATTATTGAATTTATATGACTTTAGATTTAATTTATTGCACATGTAATTTTTTCTATATTTAGCTTGCCTATACTTAAGTCATACCGTGTCTAGACATATTCTAAAATTATTATTTTTATCATTTGCACTATAATTATTGGCATTGTAATTATTTTATGAATTTAACTTTGTCATATGATGCTATGAACTAAGTATTTTTGTGCAGGGTGATAAAATTAATTACATTTTGGACTCGCAGACAACAAGAGCAGTCAAGGAACACATGACAGAGCAAGAGTGATTCATTAATGAAAATGATGTAATTCAATAAAGAAATGAGAGACACTTAAATCTTAGTAGTCAATCTCTCTTTTCATTCTCCATTCTTTTTAACCTAGCAAACACTTATTCTTTTTCTAACTTAGCCTCATTTTCCCTATTTTCTCTCTCTTCCCTATTTCTTTTCTCCTTGGTCGACACTTTCTCTATTTTTTTCTCTCCTATTTCTTCTTTCTTTTTTTCTCAACTCTTTAGTTTAAACTAGCCGCTCAACCCTTTCCAATGTCTTGTATTTCAATTTCTAGGATTTAGATTTATACGTTTCTTATATTTTATTTTTTGTAATTTATATTTCAATTTTGGACTATGTTCTTGTTGTTTTTTCTTTTAACTTGAATATTGGGTTGTAATTAGACGATATTATTTAATTCAATAATTTTGTGCTTGACTCACTCTCTTGTAATACCAGCATAATTGGACAATCTTGGATCTTGGGGCTCGAATCGGCACAGGCTGGCAACTATAGAGGACAAACTCAAGGAGATTGAGTCAATATAGCTGGAATTAAAGAAGGCTCAGGACCTCAACTGGGAAGACATCATGCAGTGGATAGATGATGTTGAGCATAACTTGGTCAAGGAGATGAAGAAGAAAGCCCGGTAGTTTTTTACAGTACTTTGTCATGTATTTATATTTTTTTAGACATTTGAACAGTTATGTTCGTACATATTATAATATTTGTCCTTGATGATCTAGTTTATTTTTTAGTTTATGCATATTTTTATTTTGTAATTAAATTCTGATTAAAAAGGAAATCACATGGAATAAAAGAAAATTTTGTAATAATAATGATAATGATAATGATAAAATTAAGACAAATAATAAAATATTTTTTATCATATCAAATTAATATTGCATAAAATTATTCTCATATAAATTTATTATCATATTAAGAAATCTAAAAATTAAGTAGTAATAAATTTATTTTCCATTCTAACGCTATAAATATTTAGAACAGATGTCTATTAGACGCTGTCATTTTAGGATAGATAAAACGTTTGAGCAGTTACATATTTAGGTTTGAATGGTAATCTGGTGAACATTAGAACGACCACACATTAAATCAAATAAAATTATAAAATTAATTAAAAATATAAAAGAAATAAATTTTATCAAAATCAAATATTTACATTTACACATTATTTAATAGTAATTTATACTTATATTTAATAGTAACTTATACATATTATTTAATAGTACCATTGTAACTTATATTTAATATTACCTCTTACTTATAATAACATATAATTGTTTTCATTACTCATATAATTGTATACTCCTATTGGTACTAGTAAGATTTGCATGCTCATATACACTTACTTGTGTTATATTTTACATTGCGTTTATTATCCTTACACATTGCTAATTAGTAACAATATTTTGATACTCTCATTCATGTGTTGCGATACATACATACATGTTTAAATAATATTATGCACGTGATTTGCTATGTACATCATTATGTAGTAATGAAATGTTCACACATGTACTATAGTACTTACAACGATAGTTACAGTAGTAGTAGGATTTCCAACTATCATACATGTGCTATGATACTTAAATTAGCAAAAGGGATTTCACGAAGTTAGTCTCACTATCTCGGGAGTTAATTGTGATATTTTAATAGATATGATCATAATTTGTAGAAACCCATTAATTTGGAATACATAATATAAGCGAGTTAAATGAAAAAGAGTTTTCATCATGATCTTACGACCGAGATTTGAGATCCCTAAAGATCTCATGCATAAGCACAAGAGAAGCTCTGAGGAAGCCATTATACATAGCTCAGAACTTCATTTGAGAAAGAAGAGAATTCATTTTCACGAGAATCATTCTCTTTCTAGAAACTCTCTCTCTAAAATTATCTTTCTCAAGAACTGTGTGTGTGGATCTGAAAGAGGCAGAGTGCTTGGGCTGCTTGATTTCAATGATCAAGGATTTTCCGCTGCGTGATTCTTACAACTTGGACCAAGAAGAACTTGATGGCATTACAAGTGATACAAAATTCATGCGAGCCAGATATAAGATATGATATTTGGGAGATTGTCTTAGCCAACACAACTTGAGATATTTTTGGACTCATATCTCTCTCCCGCTAGACATTAAAATGCACTTGCTCAAACATTTGTGTATAATAAGGGTCGGAATCTGCAAGATAATGATGAACCTGTTGAAAAGATAAAAGAAGAGAAAAAAAGACCTCATTTGCAACTTGCTAATTTGTATTTGTATGAGTTTAAGTTAGTAAGAGCAATTGTAATATATCCTTTAGTGAAAATTGGTCTTTATTTTCATGTTTTTAGAAATCATTGGTTGATATGGTGACTAACATATAATAGTATAGAAGGATTGATTTCTCAATATTCTTAGGAAAAATTACAAGGCTTTTGAGAATTTACAACCCAAACTATCAATATGTTTACATTTTGGATTCTATGCTAAAATTTGACCGTTAAGACATGTGGCAGTTAGGAAAATTAAAGTATATTTTCTCAAAATTATTAGGCATGGATAACCAAAACTAAAACAACTTCAAATTATATTAATCCCAGAAAAAGATGAAAAAAAGAAATCCTATATATAAATTGTTTACACAATAATTATCTGCTCTGTTTGCTCCACGCTAGCTCATACTTTCCTTGACATTGGTTTCTTGATCTTGCTCTACACTAGGCGGAAGCAGAGGATTCATTCGTTGGATTAATATAGACGAATAGCTATGGAGGCAAGAAATGGGGATGACTTGGTAAATGAAGAACTCAGAGGCAGTTTTGGAATTTTTGTTATGAGTATTCGTGTTTTCGTAATTTAAAATGAGAGAAAGAAAAAAGACAGTAAAACTGAAACGATTTCATTTGAGGCGGTGGGAGACGGGACGTGTCCCACTCTCCCAGCACACCTCAACACTTAAGTAGCACACATTCGCACATAGAAGAAGAAACGAGAACATAGAGAAACAGAGGAGAGGGAGGAAAGACAGGAAAGAAGAGAATAAAAAGCGGGAAAAAAAGGAAAGAGAAAAGAAAGGTTTAAGCTCAGAAAAATTCGGTAAGTTTTATAGAATTATAAAAATTTCTTGTTTAAGTTTATGTTCAGTTAGATTGATTAGATAATGAATTGGAAGCTTAAAATTTGTTTAGATTGAGTTATTATGCTGCAGAAGTTTCAAATAGAGATATGTTATCGGTTTTAGGTTTGATAATCAGAAACTGATTATCATAACTTTAGAGTATGTTGGATGCAGAATATTAATGTTGAGTTGTTCAATGTGATTTGAAAATATATATGGCTTGGAAGAATTTGGTTACATCATAGCGCAATATAAAAATTGATATATGACTCACTTTAAAGATGAGAAGCACAAAAGTTGTCCCAAGTATATGAGTTATGTCATGTGATGGACCATAATATGTCCAGCCCAGCCCATTGATATACACGAGCCCATCTACAGTCCCGTCCGAATCCACAGGCGCATTCTAAGCCCTCGCCCCACTTAAGCGTATGTTAATCTCTCCAGGACTCCAGAAAAGATAAGGACTCAAGAGGGTTTAGGACTCTAGGTAAGACAAGGAGTCCTGAAGCCCATACTGCTCGACTCCCTTTAGGACTCTAGCACCCCCTCTTATAAATAACAGGTATCCCCATTATATTTTCCTAAGTTTAGTTACTTCTCTAGACTAAACAACATTTAAGATCTAACTTTGAAATCGGAGTCTCCGCATCCAACACCACCCACTCTTCTTATTCCTTTCAGGACTAATCGGCTCTATCTCTTGGTGATTTTCACATCATCAGTTGGCACCGTCTGTGGGAATTCTTAGAAAAACCTCCTATAAATCACTGCTCGCTCGCCACATCACCCTCCGGCCATCCCCCTCTACTTCCTTCTACCCGTGATGACTTCCTCTACAGAGATACCTAAGAATGACCAAGCACCTCCGGCAGTAAACTCAAAACCTGTCCCGAGCAGCAACGCGCTGCTGGCCACATTGGTTCAAACCGTCGAAAACCTCACCTACCAGATCAACATGGCTCCACCTCCTAAACCTCCTTTGTCCCCTCCACATTCGTATATATTTCCCTCTCACGAGGGAACCGCAAATAATCACTCGGTTCACCAATCTCCCCCTAAGCAACGCGGGGTGGATGGTTGGCGAGATGCCCTCAATGAACAAGTGACTGGGCAGGGAACAAATTCGACTACTCCAACAAAATCTGAACAAAGTGAAAAACCCTAAAACTGACGAAACCTCCATTCCTTTAAACGTCAGCAGCTCCATGTTTACATTAAAAGTGCTCAAAATCTTGTTGCCCCAGCATTTCCAACCACCCCTGATCGACCTGTTCAACGACTTCCCCGATCCCTATGACCACCTGAAAATCTCCTGTTTGCACATACATGTCAAGTCATATACATAACTCATCCTTTATCGTGTGTTCTCATTAACCCTCAAGGGATCAAGGCAACGATGGTTTTTTGGTCTACCTACCGGAACCTTCAACGATTTCGACACCCTCAACACTCAGTTCATGAGTCACTTGATATCCAATTGATGGAAAAAGTGTTTGAACTCCTACCTGTTTAGCGTCAACCAAAATCCCAAGGAAAGCCTACGCAGTTACATAGCACGCTTTAACTGTGAGGCCATCAGAGTTTCCCATCCTCAAATCCCTCATGAGGAAAGCCCCGATCAGTTTCATCGACGCCATGACAAAAGCACAGAAACACATGGACTTTGAGGACATGTTCACTGCATATCTCCATTCAATGCCTTCAAAGCAGCATAGGGACAAAAGTTACAGCGACATCTACTGCTCTCACTACAGAGATCGACGACGACGAACCGACAGGGAACGCTAACCCCGACCTGTGCGACACGACCAAATACCTCATGAGAAGCTCTTCTTCCCCACTTTCACAATGCTTAACACCACCCTAAGGAGATTATGATGCAGATAAGGCAAGACCCTAACGTCAAGTGCCCTCAGAAGCTCAAAGCGCCACCAGAAAGATGAGACCAGAAAAAGTATTGTAATTTCCACGTAGAACATGGGCATAGCACAGACCACTGTTGTGAGCTTAAGCGACAGATCAAGTACTTACTCTAACAAGTATTGTAATTTTCACACTAGAGCACGACGCCCCCCGATGAGACCAACCTCGCGGCCGAGAATGCACCCCGCTCTGGGACCGCCAACCCATCACAGACAATCTACCCCTCAGGTAAAATTACACCCACCACCTCCTCCCCGAGGGGTCCGGACGGTCATGGGAGGACACACCATCAGTATCCCTAGCAGGAGAGCGCAAAAGACTTATATGTGTGAAGCGCAACTCCAACAAGTTTTTCTTGCAAAACAACCCATCAAACTACCTCATACAAGTGGAGTACCCATTACATTCACAAAATTTGACGCAAAAGGAGTCCTGCAACCTCACAACGACGTGCTTGTCATCACTATCCTGATGTCCAATTTTGTTGTTCAGCGGGTACTCATTGGCAATGGTAGTTCGGCCGATATAAACTTCTGCAAGGCTTACAATCAACTGGGCATCAGAGAATCCCCCCTCACACCTTGAGGAGCTGAGCTGTTCGAGTTCGCTGGAGAATGGGTCAGCCCGGTAAACACTGTACTACTACCAATAACTATGGGCACTTACCCTACCTCTTCTACGACCCTCATAGACTTTCTAGTGATAAACAAACAGTCCTCATACAATGCCATCATCAAACGTTCTACTCTGGTTGCCCTTCAAGCTGTCTCTTCTATTTATCACTTGACCTTGAAGTTTCCCCCTATGGGGCTAGGTGTCACCAAAGGGGATCAACGGACCACCAGAAGTTGTTACTATTTTGTCCTCAAAGGTCTACTCGGCCAAGAATCCTGTCAAGTGGTGGAGAAAAGCCAAAAAACTGATGACGACACTCCCACCGAAGTCCCCTCAAATGACACCGACCAAGAGATTGATGACCAAGACCAAAAGAAAATGGCCCGACCCCAAGTTGCCAAAAGCCTAGACGAAATTGAGGTCACACCAGGAAAGACAGTATGCATCAGTGTCGCGCTGACTGAAACCCTACGCTATAGCCTGGTCAAGTTTATGGTACAACATCGCACCGCATTTGCTTGGTCCCATTCAGATATGGAAGGAATCGATCTGGCAATCATTGCCCATCAGTTAAGCATCTTACAAGACACTAAACCTATTCGGCAAAAAAAGAGGCCTTCGCCCCCGAACACAATCAAGCAATTGCTGAAGATGTCGGTAAATTGCTAGCCGCCAACTTCATTCGCGAAGTGCAGTACCCAAACTGGCTCTCCAATGTGGTCATGGTAAAGAAAACCAATGGCAAATGGCAGATATGCATTGAATTTAAAGACATTAATTGGTCCTGCCCAAAGTATATTTTTTCCCTGCCTCGTATCGATCTGTTGGTTGACACCACAACCGAGCACAAAATGCTATCAATCCTTGACACCTTTTCGAGATACAACCAGATCCATATGGCGGTCCTCGACCAAGAAAAAATGGCATTTGTTACTGAAAAAGGTCTGTACTACTACAAAGTAATGCCCTTCGGGCTAAAGAATGTTGTAGCTATCTACCAACGGCTAGTCAACCTCATGTACAAAAACCAGACTAAGAGAAATATTTTGGTCTACGTGGATGACATACTAGTCAAAAGCACACATCCTTAAGATCATTTGGTTGACATCGAGGAAACCTTCCACATTTTTTTACCAATATTGCATGAAGCTCAATCCACTAAATGCACAATCAAGGTCTCCTCCGACAAATTTCTAGGATTCGTAATATCCAGTCGCGACATAGAAGCCAACCCAGAAAAGATACAGGCGATCATGCAGTTACAAGCCCCGCATACCACACAGGTGATACATCTCATCGGCAAAGTATTGGCCGTCAATCGATTCATATCCCGATCTATCGACATGTGTTTGTCGTTCTTCAAAACACTTTGCAGCATCTTTGTATGGAACGGAGAGTGTAAAATGGCGTTCACCCAACTCAAAGAATACCTAAGCAACCCACCATTGCTTAGTCATTTGAACAAAGGTGATATGTTGTACCTATACCTCGCCATCAACAACCGGCCCCTCAACACCGTCCTACTACACGAAGAGGACATACATCAATGTCTCGTGTACTATGTAAGAAAGCTCTACGGGGGCTAAAGAAAGATATTCCCCTATTGAGAAAGCAGTGTTTCCTCTCCTTATCACTGCTCGGAAGCTAAGACCCTATTTTTAGGCTCACATTATGGTTGTCCTCACTAGCCTGCCCTTGAAAAAAACACTACTAAACATTAAAACCATAGAGCAACTGACGCAATGGGCCATTGAGTTAGACGAGTCTGTCATCCAATATTGACCCCACACGTTAACCCGTGGACAGTCCTAGTAGATTTTATGATTGAAATCGACAACGTACAGATGGAGCACGAACAACTCGATGAAGCAACTCCTCCTCGAGCAGAAAAAATCTGGACTACTCATGTTGATGGCTCTTTAAACAAGTGGGCTAACGGTGCAGGCGTGATTTTGATGTCACCTGATCTAATGATCATAAGGTATGCCCCTGGTTCAACTTCAAAGCCACTAACAATGAGGCTGAGTATGAGGTCGTCAAATACCATCGCAAGCTTCTTGGTTGCTTACGGAATTAACATCCACAGTGATCCTCAACTAGGGGCTTGCCAGGTTAACCTTCCTTGTGCGTGCTATCAAGCCCGTCAAGACCGCAGCCCATGTTGCACCAACAGACCCAAAAACTCCACTTTCCCAACCCTCATGAGCACAAACAGGATCAAGCAGGCCCTGCAACCTATAACTCAAAGACCTATGAACCGGCTGGCGAGCCTGGCGCGTCAGTGGCTAACATTGCTAGTGGCTCCATAGTTCTTCCCTCCTCCTCGGTGAGAGGCAAGGAGAAGGTTACTGGTCCTTCATCTTCAAACGATGTTGAGGAGTCTGATTCGGAGCCTTTGGTGCCGCTTGCATGGCGTTCAAGACTGTATGCTCAACCGCTTCTTAATGAGAAGATGATGGAACAAGCTCCCTGACACCTGAAGGTTGATAGGATCACGCGCGGTCTTTCTCATTGCATGTCACTGATTGCTACTCTTGACGCGACGAAGTTGAAGCATGATGAGGAATTGGAAGCTGCGCGCCTAAGGTTGGTGAAGCTTGAAGGTGAGTTGGAGTCCCAGAAGAAGTTGGTTAGGGAGTTGCGGCTCGAAGCCCGAGGTACCCGTTCCCTTGTTCAAACGTTCGAGACCAGGGTGGTAGATTTGGAGCGAGACATCGCCTCCAGGGATGCTACCATTGCCGAGTTAAGACGTACGATTAACACTCTTGAACATAGGCGGTTAGATATTGAGCTGCACCTGTCTCGGGAGAAAGCGGAACTCTTGCAACATTTGAGTGACTTTCGTACATCTTCATCACAGAGAGAAGAGTCGTTATAGGCTGAAGTAGTGGATCTTCGTCAGGCTATGCGTGAAGCCTCTGATTTTTTTGTCGTTAAAAAGAAGGATTTTGAGGAGTCCCTTACAGGTCTCTCTCTTCGCGTTGCTGAATTGTCGGCGATGCCCGATTTTCCTGGTGATCCAGCAACTCTGGCGCACAGGTGTATTGGCACGATCATGGCGGTTCTCGAGGGGGCCCGTCTTACTTTGCCACAAGTTTTATTCGCTTATTTGTTGTGTTTGTTGGCCATCTGGTGACTTGCTTTTGTTTCTTCATTTATGTTTGAATGCGAGATATTTCGACTTTATCCTTGGGGAATCTTAGTCCTGAGTTTGTGAAAAAGACTGGGAACCTTGTTTCTCCTAAGTCCGTGGAAGTGACTGGGGATCGGGGTCCTCTAGGGTCGTTTTGCCCTTGTAGGGACTGGGAACTGTAGTTCTCTTAAGTCCGTTGATGCAACTGGGGACAGGGGTCCTCCGTGGTCGTTTTGCTCTTGTAGGGACTGGGAACCGTAGTTCTCTTAAGTTTGCTTATGCGACTGGGGATAGGGGTCCTCCGAGGTCGTTTTGCTCTTGTTAGGACTGGAACCGTAGTTCTCTCGAATCTATGGATGCGACTGGGAACCTGGGTTCTTCGAGGTTGACTTACTCTTGGAGGGATTGGGAATTGTAGTTCTCCTAACTCCATGGATGCGACTGGGAACCAAGGTTTTCCAAGGTCAACTTACTCTTGGAGGGACTTGGAACAGTAGTTCTCCTAAGTCCATGGATGCGACTGGGAACCGGGGTTCTCCGAGGTCGACATACTCTTGTAGGGACTGGGAACTGTAGTTCTCTTAAGTCTGTGGATGCGACTGGGAACCGAGGTTCTCCGAGGTCGACTTACTCTAGTAGGGACTGGGAACCGTAGTCCTCCACAGTCTATGGATGCGACTGGGAACCGGGGATCTCCGAGGTCGACTTACTCTAGTAGGGACTGGGAACCGTAGTTCTCCTAAGTCTGTGGATGTGACTGGGAACCGTAGTTCTCCTACGTCTGTGGATGCTACTGGGAACTGGGGTTATCTGAGGTCGACTTACTCTTGCTCTTGTGGGGACTGAGAACCGTAGTTCTCCTAAGTCTGTGGATGCAACAGGGAACCAGGGTTCTCCGAGGTCGACTTACTCTTGTACTTGGCGAATGATGCTTGAGATGATACTTGAGGAGGAATTTTCATTCACGGTAGGTAGTATTTGAAACACGAAACATAACATCCATGTAAATATGCGGAGAGAAACAGAGTTGTGATATTCATGCGTAGTACTTTCTAGGATACATTGAATTCCACAGATGCTGGAGTGTCTTGCCTCGGAGATCCTCTAAGTAGTATGTCCTTGGTCACTTGGATATGACGATGCGATATGGGCCTTCCCAATTTGGATGGAGTTTACCTTTTCACGGGTCTTTGGCTCCTGGTAACATCTTCTTTAGGACAAAATCCCTAGGAATGAAATGGGGGGTCGACCTTGGCCTTGTAGTAATTTGCGTTTTTTTGTTTGTACGCCTCCATCCTGAGTCGCGCTTCTTCCTTTTTTCCTTCTAGCAAGTCAAGATCTAGCTTCTTTTCTTCCTCATTATTTTCCTGAGTGAACATCACTACTCGCGGCGAGAGGTTACTACCTCTGATGCTTAAGTCAGTCTATTTTCTGTATGCGTTATGTAGTTTGGCTACTCAGAATTTTTCATAATGTTCCATCATTCACTCTTCCTTTTATATCTTTTCTCCCATGTTCCTCTCTTTTCTTTTGGTGGGAACGCTCACCACAATTTTGACCCATGTGATCGTGGGCTCTTTGACGGTTCTCTCACATCTTCGCAGAGGTCGTTTTCTTCCACCATGGGTGTCACGACCCGAGTGCTAACCCGAAGGGGCCAATGACAGCCGCGAGCTTTCCTGAACGAATGCTTCAGCGAACTTAACCTTGGTTTTGCAACGGACTCCTTTCACAACATATAAGCTAAACTTACACAAAACAACTTCAGTAACAAAGTATATACATCACAACTTTAATCCATATACAACAACTAATTGGTCCATGGCCACCAAAATCTAAATGGTTACACTGAGGGTTTTTCCTCTCAAGACAAGTAGTCCTCAGGACTCCTTTCACCTGGCGTATCTGGAATGATACAATTTGAAAATTGTGAGTCAAAAGACTCAGTAAGGGAGCATATGCAATAAAACGTGCATGTCTTGCATGTTCATGATATCAATGTGCATGTACATGGAATGCTTGCATATGCATGGGACACATGCTCTTGATCTTAAAACATGCACTTGGTCTTGAAAAGAACACTTGATCATGAAAAGACTTTCTTTCTAGACTTTTGGGCTATTTATCTCGCTTCATTTATCCCTGAAGTCAGGGTTGTGCGTTCCCATCGGAACCGTCCCCCTTTCCATCAAGGACATATCATTTGGTCAAGCTAGCCCTTGATGTGGCCCCAAGCCTGATGGCTAGACACGAACCTTGGAGGTCCACACCTTCTTGCAAGCATCCTTCAGTGTGGTTGCACTTACCTCGAGGACTACCCATCCTTCTCGCATTCGTCCTTCAGTATGGGTGCCCTTAGGAGTCATCCATCCTTCTCGCATTCTTCCTTCGGAGTGGATGCACCTTTTTAATGGTAAGGTACCGGCCAACGTCAGCCCCTTAACTTAACTTATCATAAAATACTTTCATGTTTTCATTTGCACAAAACTTTCTTTTTCTTTCAAAAAAATCATGCAAATGCTTATGTCATGTCATGCTTGATAACATGAGTGTTCATGCTTGATAACAATGTCATGTTGTGTATCATTCTAGTTTTCGTAAAAGCGTAAGTTTCCACTTACCTCGATCCTCTCGAGCTTAGGATGAAGCTTTGCCTACAAGCGAGTCATATTCGTCATTACTAGAGGACAACATACACATTCAAGTAAAGCATACAAATATAGTCATATCCTTTTCCAGTTTCAAAATTCATATCTTTAAAAATGTGATTTCACGTTACGTGCAATTTCATTTAAACGTTTTAGCTTTCATAAAAAAAGTTTGAAAACAACAATCATACACATCAAACAACTCCAACTGTGGTGAAACTCCTAGGGTATTTCCAACTTGGTCTTCCATTTTCAAGATACCATAATTTCTTCCATACATTTCCTACTTGCAAGGATTTAATCTTTAAATCCTCTATCCTTAATTCGCCATGCAAACCTAGATCCATACCAGGGCAGAAACAACACTCAACATCGAGGATTTGGTTTGCAAGTCAGCAACCTATAACATGTCTACTTTCATTCTCATTGTTTCACAATTTACAACCTTACATCGCATGAACTAAAGGCCCCTTTGAACTTGACCTGAATCCATTTTTCTTTTATCTCTACATTTCCAGGTTCACATGTATGTCCATGGACAAGAAATCTCAAAAAACATTACTTGCATGCATTGATTCTTCATTCTATGGCCAACCGTGGCCCTCTTGCAATTAAATTCATCCTTTAGCTTGCTGACCTAGACCTCAATCATCATAAACATGTTTCAGCATCACAATTCCTCAAATTTCATGCAAGATTCACATCAATATCTTAAGGACAACACAACATGCAAGCAAATCCACTTAACCCAAGTGTGTTTAATCCATTTCCTCCAAATATAACCAATTTGGTTAGGTGATTAGCTTGCTAATCCACCCATATTATTTACATGTAATACACTCAATAGCAAGCAACATCAAAGAAAAACATGAGAGCAATGACATAGGGGAGTGAACATATTCGGCCAACACTAACTATTTCCTTCCAATTTCATATCATCCACCTACATCCATGTTAGCACTTCTCCAAATACATTTCTTTCATAGCTTATAGCCACTGACCGAAGCTCTAATACTTCCCAAACCTAACATTTTTCACACTTATTTCCAAGGTTTAGCACAGCAAGCTTCACAGCCTCCAAAATCAAAGATTTACCCCTTTCCATTTCACATGCCACTAGGCTACAATCACAAGGTCAGCATATATATATATATCATATCCAACATCATCATCCATCCTCAAGGCATCACAAACACAACCAAAACATGAAAATTTCAAGAGAATGCATAGCATACTTCATTCGGCCAACAAGGATCACCAACCTACGTGCATGATAAAATCTCTCCAAGAAAAGGTTTCCTACTCTCATTTAGCCAAAACCGTGGCCTCTAAGCTCATCCTCCATCAGCAATTTCACAACCAACCCAACATTACAACCAAAAATACATCCAAAGAGAGTTTACATTCGAGAAAATGCAAGAAAACACCATACAACATATTCGGCCAAACTCAAAACCAAAGGACCGAACTTACCTTTGTTTTTTGCCTCTCCTTCCTTCTTCTTCTTCTTCTCAGTCTCCGACCCCTTCTTCTCCTTCTTCTTCTTCTTATTTTTCCTCTTCTCTTTCACGGGTTCACTCTCCCTTTTCTTTCTTTCTCTCTCGGCTTTCACCCTTTCTCCCTTTCTCTCTTTTCCTCTCGGGTTCTCTCTTTATGCGACTAAAATTAGTGCAAGTGATGAATTGAGGCGTGAATGAGTGAATGAGAGAGTGAAGTGTTCTGAATGAAGCCTCATTCACGTGAAAGGGGGGCAGCCCTTGTTATCATCGCCCCCTCCCATTGGCTACCATGGGCGGCTGTTTTAATTTCCTTTTTGTTTTCTTTGTTTTATTGTATTACACGTGATTCCCAACCATTTCTATTTTTCTAAGCATAATTAAACTCACATGCACTTTGTTTCACTCCTAACATCACATACTAGAGTTTACATAATAAAATACACAACCATAATTATCATATAATGAAAATACTTAGTAAAATTTGTAAACCCTAAAGTATAATAAAATGCACCTTAAATATCCTCGAATCTTGAATTACCATAGTTCATTATAACATAATGAAATACCTTACATTTTCTTCCAAATATTCAAAATAGCAGCCCTTACAAAGGTCTTAAACATAAAAAGAAAAGTTACACCACATGGTGAAAATCGGGGTCTCACAATGGAAATCGAGGGATCGTGTAGTTGGCGGTTTGTTTGGACAACCACTCATGGCACGTATAACAATATACCCTTCTGAATCTGCATGCAACATGGGCTTGATTGTAGCCATTGGGTCTCAGAGAGATGTAATCATGCTTGTCGGTCCAAAGTGGTTTGGGCTGGACATGATTCAGTATTGGAATCATCAACTGTTGACATCTATTTTCACTGTTTTGCTCAGTTAGACAAAATAGCCATTCTTCGATAGCCATTAAGGGAAAATTTCTTGGAAGATGGCTTCTTCTTGTGATGAATTCGAGGGGGCAACAACGGAGGAGTCAAGAGCCAAGGGTACATTGCATGTTGCCTTATGGGTCTCAAATCATAAACCCAAACATCTGACAGAGATTCGCGCCAAGTACGATATTATGTCGTTCATCGTAATGTGAGTGCCAGTTTTGAAAGAGAGGGTGTTATGCCCCGACGAAGTAGAGATTTCATTTTTTGAAGATGTATTACACAACAGTGTGCGATTCCCTTTTCTCGAAATATGTGGCAACTCTTACACTGGTATTCTCTGTCCCCAAGCTAACTTGCCCCAAACAGTTGGCGCTTGGCATTGGGCATTTTTGCTCTCTGCGATAAACTATTCTCTGAGGAGAATCCTTCTTCATGGCAGGAATTCGCGTGGTGCTATAAAGTGATGAGGAGTCCTGAAGGTCATCACTTTTTTCAAGCTCGTGATGGGAGAGGGTTATTCTGTGGTCTTCCCTCAAATAACAAGGGATAGCATAAGAGGTTCTTCTTCATCTCAGGCAAAGGATGGGAGTATCCTCATGTGGTGAGACGGATCCTGTTAGGGTTAAGAACTAGTGGTGTGTGCCACCTACTGGATGTAAAGTCTGCAAACTTGTTATTTTTTTGCATGTTGAATAATGTTAGAATCATATGTTGAATTATTGTGCTGTGATGCAGCAAAGGAGGTGCGGGAGATAAGTGCAGCAGAGTTGGCATGTATATGGAAGGCTGGGGAGAACAATCCCAGGGACTTGGCCGAGCTACTTCCTGTTTGTGGGTGCAGCTGTGGGTGCTTGTGGTAGGTCCTCAGCGGATAAGTTTGTGAATCTTTAGATTCTGTTGCCTATGAATTTTTTTTGTTTTCTTTTCGACTTTGTTGTTGGTTGTTGTGTGCCATATTCTTTTCAACTTTTCTGTCGACCAAAATGGGGCAGTTAGTGGCTGATCGAGTGAGAATGAAGGCCAGCCGTCGGGAGGCGAGTGTCTGGAGGGAGAATGTCAATGGAAGGATATAGAGCTGGCAAGAATGGTTGGCACTTGTTCACCGAGAAATCTCTCCGAGAGGATGCTGTTTGTGAGCTTGCGTACGTCGGAGGGGGCTGATGAGCTACGAGAACAACACAACCAGGCACTCGAGGAGGCAAAGTAATTGAGGTCTAGGACTTGGCAGCTACAGCATGAGCTACAAGTGGTAGAGGTGAGCCTCATGGCAAAGTGGTATGCTGGCTTTTACACGAGCTTTGACACTTTGGTCAAGATGGCTAAATGTAAGTTCCCTGATGTGAACCTGGCTGATCTCAAGGCGGAGGACTATGCCGATCAAGCTGGCAGTGAGGTTGGCAGCACTGTGAGCGAAGACGTAGAGTGGGTGCCTCCGAAAGTTACAATGGAGGAGGATTCAAGTAGTCGATTGGCTTTGTTGGCCATTCCCGCAAGTTCGCCTTCTCCTATGCTCAAGATTTCATTGGCTGATCCAGTAGTTGCAGATCCACTTCTGATGCCCGTGGACCCAGCTGATTCGTAGTAGACATGGATTTGGTCGTAGTAATTTCCTTTGTTTTGGTGCATATGTGTTTAGATTGGTATTTTCAAACATTTGGTTATTAACCTATGGTTTGTACCCTTTATATTGGGGGTGTTGTGCTCTGCGAGGCAGGGCTACACTTTTTTTACTGTTGTGGTTTGTTGGTATGCATGTGTCTAGTCGGTAGTTCTTGAAATGATTTGTCTATTGGTTTCTTTATGTGTGTTGCGAGTGGTAGATAGTCTTGTTCGTATGGCCCTCTTTATTCCAAAGTGTGAGACAGACAGAATTGAAGTGGGGTTCAAGCACTTGGTCATGACCATGTGCTCTGATCCACTCCGGTTGTCTTCAAACACTGCACTTGTTTGTTGGTTTATGTATGGACTTCGAAGCTTTTGGGTTGTTGCATGTACGAAAACTTGCTTCATTTAAGAGCTTATTCATTGTTGCTGGGTCCTGTATTATTTCTATTGAGCCAAGTGAGACCTCCCCCCCCCCCCGGACCGTGGGTCATTCCAGTCTTCATATGTTGTACATGGGATATAAGTCCTATGACGTTGTGATTGCAATTTAGTGGTCGGGGGCTGGTCTTGTGGTCATGATGTCTTGGTAGTGGATTACTATGACAACCAGCTCGGCATGCATTGTAGGGCCAATCGGGAGATAGCGTATTTTGAGTATATGATTATCAGCCACTATGGGCATACCTTTTGATTTTTGTATTCTAGCACCGTATCACCTAATACTTCCTTTTTTAATGAAATGACTAAAATTTTCTTTATATTTGATATCGTGTGCCCGTTTTGTATGCTTTTGTTAGAGCCTTTTTCAGTTTTCATCTAGTGTCTGGTGTGGGGTGCCCTTAGTACAGTGAGGTTAGACCAACCGCTCGGAATTTATCCGTCACGGGGGACTCATTAGGGGTGCCTAAGCACTGTGGAATTAGACCAGCCGCGCGGAGTGTATATGTCACGGGGATACTCATTAGGGGTGACCTTAGCACTGTGGAGTTAGACCAGTCGTTCGGAGTGTATCTGTCACAGGGGTACTTATTAAGGGTGCCCTTAGCACAGTAGAGTTAGACTAATAGTCCGGAGTGTATCCGTCACTCGGGACTCATTAGAGCTGCCCTTAACACTGTGGAGTTAGACCAGTATTATGCTTTAAATATCTATATATTATTATCTAATAATTTATTTTTCAATTAAAGATAAGGAATGGGGATTGATGGGCCATGAAATACTCGGCCCGACCAGATCACTTAGGCTCGGGTCCATTTGCCTGTTGGCCAGTCCCGACTATCTGATCTCGCATAGAAGTTTAACCACCCGAGGACTCACGACAATTCAAATGACCGGTGGCACTCTCCTAATATAACTCTACAACAGGACTCCTGGTAAGAAAAGGATCTTAAAAACTTCAGGACTCCAGGTAAGATAAGGAGTCCTGAAGCCCATACCTCTAGACTCCCTTTGGGACTCTACCACCTCTCTATATGTAAGTCTAAATAACTACCCAAGAAGGGGGTGAATTGGGTTTATCAATAATTTACCCTCTTTTCAAGAAAAACGTAGATTTGAAAAATACCATTTTGACAAATAAAAACCATATATGAATGTGTTTATGCTAAGCAAATTATAAGCAATAAATGATAAAGCATAAAACACCACAAATATGAATAAGGAACGAATAATGAGAGAGAGAGAGTTAGAGAGACGACACCGCAATTTTAGGAGGTTCGGCCAACACTTGCCTACGTCCGCCCCTAAGGCTATTCACTTCTTTGGGTTTCCTTCACTATTGTCCAAATAGCAAATACACCTTAGCTTCCAGGGTACTAAGGAAACTTTACAAAGCGTTTTGCGAGCTCACGCTTCAACTCTCTTCACAAATCCCAAAACCCAAGAGATTTCTTCTACTCTAACAAGTAGGACCAAGTGTTTACCCAACACTCAAATGTTTTACAAAGAATGGGTACAAAGGAGAATGTGTAAGACCCCGAAGAAACCTGTGTCTACTTCATTACTAGATGAAGGATTTCATGGCCTATTCTGTGTTAAAAGAAACCTTGCTTGGCCAAGGCATGATTTTATGTTAAGAAAATGTATGTGTAATTATTTTGAATTTCTAAAATGTGATGTTATGATTTAAATGCTATGGATGGGATTTTAAATTTTATAGTAACCAATTTTCATGTTGCTAGATTAATTGTATATTTTCCATCAATTTTCTTGATTTTAAATTTTTAAGGATTTTCTTATGAATGATTTTGGAGTATTAAGACTTACATGTTGGGCTTAGAAACCTCAATAATGGGCTGATATTGGGCTACCCATTTATGGCCGGTTATTGGATGTAATTGGGCCTTGAAGTTGTGACATATGGGCTGCCCAATTACATGTGATGATGGGCCCTTGAAGTGTGATGTTGGGCTACCATGAGGCTTATAACTTTTGGTGTACATTGGGCTTATAATGGCATGCTAATGGGCTGCCAAAATAAGCATGGAGATGGGCTTTGGAAAGCATGATATTGGGTTGCCATGGAGCCCATGGCAATGGACCTTGTAATGGTGCTATTGGGCCTTAAGGAAGTTGGACATTAGGCCTAAGACCTTAGGCTTATGAATTGGGCTTTAGGATATGATGATGGGCCTTGAATCAAGGGCTTAATGGACTGCCCAATGGGCCATGCAAATTGGATTTAGAAAGTTAGATTAATGGAACTAATCTTACTTAAGTTTCCTAAGCAACTAGATTAGGATAAGTAAACTAGGTAGTTGGAA
The DNA here is from genome assembly GCA_963930655.1 of Myrica gale. Classification (NCBI taxonomy): domain Eukaryota; kingdom Viridiplantae; phylum Streptophyta; class Magnoliopsida; order Fagales; family Myricaceae; genus Myrica; species Myrica gale. The sequence continues at coordinate 8,926,709 of OZ005602.1, read as the reverse complement.
TTCAACCAAATGAACTAATTGGAGGAACAAGTCTCTAAATAAAAGTTGAATTCATGTGGTGGGGGAGGACACACGTGAATGACAAAGAGATTTGAATTTTGTGGTGCAAAGAGTTATACTAGAAAGGCAATGGAGACAAGAGGGAGACAAGAAATGGAAAAGCTGAAAAATGACATGGAAGAGGAAATAATGTCATGGCCGAAAATCATGGCTAGATGCATGCCATTGTCTCACACGCCTAACACCCCTTTTCCCCCTTCAATTGAGCTCATTTAGGCCACCTTGGTCGACCAACACAAGCCTAGAAGTGAAAAACCAAATACCAAAGAGAAGAGAGAAACCGAATACCCAAAAGAGAGAAATCAAGGGGAGGCCAAAACCTTTGAACCAAAAGGCTGAGATTTGAGCTTGGATCAATGGGACTTTGTGTAAAGGGAAGAAGGAGAACAAGGAAGAAGAACAAAGAAGAAGAAAGGAGAAGAAGGAAGTGAAGTGAAAGAGGTATTGTGCAAAGGAAAGAGAGAAAAGAGACAAAGGAGCACTAAGGTGAAAAAACCCTCTTGATGGCCGAACTCTTGTGTATAGATCTTAGGGTTTGAGTTGTTTCATGCATAGATATGTTGAGATCTGGATGATTAAGAACCTTAGGTTGTTTAGTAGGTGAAAGAGAGGAGAAGCTTGCAAAGGAACAAAGAGAAAAGAGGAGCAACAAGGTAAAAATTTGGATCTCACATTTCCCATGCTAGCCGAATCCTTCATGTATTGGGATCTTGGGCTTTTATGTTTTATTTTGGTTGGATTTTGATCATGGTTATGTGTAAGTGTTAGATCTGGACATACATGCTTGGATCTAAGATTTAATGTTAAGGAAATGCAAAGGATGAGCAATGTATATTAGAAAAAGGGTTTAGATCTAACATATGTTGTGCTTGGCCGAATGGTATGCTTGTTTCCTTTTAGATCTTGTGTTGTTGAGGTCTCTAAATGATAGATCTAGAGTTGGTGGTTGTATGATGAAAGTATGAATTTAATACATGCAAGATGGGTCATGAATGCAAAGGAGATGTATATTATAAATTTTAGCATGAAAAATGTGGGATTTTGATGTATAGCCGAACCATATATGTTTTAGGTTTTCATGAGTGGATTGTATATGCTTAGATCTGGACATTGGCCATGTTATGTACAAGATTTATGACCTAATGCATGGTAGATGAGTGGTAAGTGTAAAGAATGCATGCAAAGCGATAGAACCAAAGAAAACCTAGTGGTGTTGTGATATTTTGAGTTGGTCGAATATTGCTATTAGTGATGACTTGTGTTGTGTTTTGATTTTTAGATCCTAAGTTGTGAATTTATTGAATGGAGGAAGGGGTCACCATTGGAGATGAATTTTGACTAAGGAAACATAGAACATGGTGTTGGCCGAATGCCTAGTGCTGTAGAGACCCTAATTGCTAGTTTGTGATAAATGGAATATAATTGGTTAGGATTGATAAATGAGATTAGGATTGGCTAATCGGATTAAAGGATATTAAGGCTTAGAAGTTAGGGTTACAAGGAATTAGCAAAACCTTGTGTTGAAAGCATGTACTAAAGATTTAATTAGAATAAATAGGTCTTGGCCGAATTTATTAAGTGAATTACACTTGTGAAGATTTTATTAAGTACATTAAATAATGGGAGATTTGGATTTAACCCTAATCTATTAATTGATTAAAACCCTAATCAGGAATAGAGATATAAATATTTTGTAATATGGTTAATAATTAAATGACCTAAGTTTAGATATTATTAGAAGAGTAAATAAAATACTTTAAATGATTAAAAGAATTTCAGTGATATATATATATATATATATATTTTTAATAATTACGTGCTATTTCTTAAAGTCTAAGAAATATTTGAATCGCTTGTAGGCGATCTACGTGTTTTATACACTACCAAGGAAGACCAAGAGTAAGTGGATACTGTAAGTGGACAGTAAGTGGTTCTTTTCAAAACTGGAATGACACACTGCATCATTTCATGAACAAGCATGAGATTTGATCAAGCATGACATGACATGTGCATTGTATGAATTTTTCTAAAGAGAATGTTTATGCAATGATTTTATGGAAAGATTATGGAAAGTTTTATGAAACGATAAGTTAAGTTAAGGGGCACTGGTCGGTACCGTACCATCAAGATGAACTCCCATACCGAAGGACAAATGTGAGAAGGATGGGTGAATCCACGAGGCTGTGCAAACCACACTGAAGGACATTGAGAAGGTGTGGTGCCTCCAAGGGTCATGTCTAGCCACTGAAGGACAAATGAGAGAAGGTGCGCTAGCTTGACCGTATGTAAGGTCTCCAAGGGAAATCGGAGACGGTTCCAAAGGGAACGCACAACCCTGACTTCAGGGGTTAAATGGAGCAAGCCCACAGGTAAAAGATATGAAATGGTTGTGAAAGGCCAAGAGTGGCACAAGTATGAATAAGTAATTATCAAGGGCCTGGGGCCGAATTTAAGCAAGAGCATGTGCATATCCATGACATGCATGTGCATCACTTATCAAGTTCTCTTCTTTCATGATTAAGCAAGTATAAGTCAAGAACATGTTTCAAAGTTATGTCTTTCCCTTACTGAGTCTTTTTGACTCACGTTTTTAAAAATTGTGTCATTCCAGATGCCACAGGTGAAGAGAGTTAGGAGGACTACCTGACTTAGAAGGACTCAGATGTTATTCTTATTTTGATTATGGTGACCTGATCGATGAGATCCGTCACTAGTTGAATTCTAAATATTATATATGTTTTGTATGAAAACTTAATGAGAACCCTGATTATGTACGATTTAGCTCGAATCCCTCGCGATCTTGTATGTTTCCGCCGTAAGCACGTAAGTAAGAATGCTGGAGCTATCCGGAGAATAGCTCGCGGCTGTCACGATTCCTGCGGGGTGCCGTTCGGGGCGTGACAGAATGGCCTTCTAAGCCGAATAAGACAATGAAAAGCTCAAAACAAGTGGAATGGCTATCTAAGCCAAATAAGCAAGTGGAAAGCTCTATAGAGTGCAAGAAGACAAGATTCTTGAATGAAAGCTAAAGTTTGGAAGGTGTGAGCACAAGCCTTTTCGGTAGGTGAGTTCTTCTCTCTTCTTCAAAGCACTTTCTCTCTCCAGAAGTTAGGGCAAGGAGTAACTGCACGTGTGTTCCTTTTTCTTCAAGAAATTTCTCTCCCTTTGAAGGCATAGTCATCAATGATGAGCAAGAGGAAAAGATTTGACAATGAAAGCTCTGGTCTTGAAGGAATCAGCAAATGGAGTTCTTTGGATTTGGCTTTTTCTCTCTCGAGATGATGATTGATCTTCTCCTTCTCTCTCCATCTCGTTCTTTTTATAGCCCCTAGGTCTTCAACGGTATCAAAGACCTCAAAAGTTCCGTTGGAGGGGTTTAAATGACTTTTTGAAACATTTTGATTGATCTAGCGTCGTTCTAGGATTTCTGCAAATTCGCACTATATGTCAACACCTTGTCTTCATGTGTTGACACTTTAAACTTATACTAGAATTTTCTCTCGGGAGACAGTGCAATGTGTCAACACTTGTTTTCAATGTGTTGACACATTGAACACTTAGTCTGAAAATGTTGTTGACACCATGAATTCTGCTTTCTGGAGTAAGTGCAATGTGTCGACACTTCATTCCAAAACTTCTTGAAATTGTCCAATCCATTCCAAAACTTCTTTAAACACCTACAATATGAAAAATTGATCTTATTGCATGGGCAGACAAAGTCTCGGGTGTTCTATAGGAATATCGAACGATGGCTCGGGTTCCGACAAGCGAAACACCGTTTAGCCTGGCGTACGGTACAGAAGCCATGGTTCCAGTGGAAATGAGTATCCCTACTCATCGGGTGACCAGTTATGAGCCTGACCAAAACGGTCAAGGGCTTCGTGCTAACCTAGATCTCATAGAAGAAAAGCGAGCTATGGCCGACATGAGGAACCACAATTACAAAAGGAAAATGGAGAAGTACTACAACGCCAGAGACAAGACCAAGAAATTTGCTATCGGTGACCTGGTCCTTCGTGAAAACATTCCTCCAACAACAAACCCTACAGAAGGAAAGCTCGGCCCTAATTGGGAGGGCCCCTACAGGGTCGTAGACACCGCCCAACCAGGAACCTATCACCTAGACGTCTTCCTCATCCGTGGAACGCTGCTCATTTGAAGAAGTATTACCAATAGACAATGTCGGGTTGTCGATACACATGTTATTTTATGAACTCCTTATGATAATCTTATTTCTAGTTTTGCAGAGCTAGCATCAATTAGTTTAAAGATCCCCGCAAAAGGTCAACTCCGCCGAGCACCCCACCTGGGATAAGATCCCCACAGGCTTGACTCGATCACATGCCCTGCTCGGGACAAGATCCCTGCAGCGGCCCGATAGCGCCGAGCACCTTACCTGGGACAAGATCCCCTCAGAAGGTCAACTCCACCGAGCACCCTGCCCAAGACAAGATCCCTGCAGACTTGACTTGATCGCATGCCCTGCCCGGGACAAGATCCCCGCAGCAGCCCGATAGTGCCGAGCACCTTACCTGGGACAAGATCCCCGCAAAATGTCAACTCTGCCGAGCACCCTGCCCTGGACAAGATACCTGCAAGCTTGACTCGATCACATGCCCTGCCCGGGACATAATCCCTACAGCGGCCCGATTGTACCAAGCAGCTTACCTGTGACAAGATCCATGCAGAAGGTCAACTCCGCCGAGCACCCTGCCCGGGACAAGATCCCCGCATGATTGACTGATCACATGCCCTGCCCGGGACAAAATTCCCCGTCACACTACATGATTGGGACGAACTGGAAGAATAATGAAGACAACCATGTTATCCAGGAGTCTGTTAGTAACTATATTTTCATTCCAAAAGAGTGACATGAAACACAATGTGTCATAGACAAAGAAAAATGGGGGTAGACCATAACAGTTGGTCCTAGCATACAAAGAAAAAATACCGCCTATCAAAGCTATCTGAGTCAGGAAAAGGTTATAATGTAAAAGCTAAATTATAAGCAGAAGTTCAAAGATCTTCCATGCCTCCCCAACGGAGCTTGAAGAGGGCCTGATTACTTTGACGATGGAGGGCACATGGTCGGCCAGCAGAATATCACTGGTCGGTCCTACCCGGGAAAGCCTGGCTGGCTCCTCGAGCGTAGCACCAGACAAGTCGGTATCTGCCCTGAGTGCCAGGTCTCTAAGCTCTACATCCGGATCAGCCTCTTTATCCATCGGAAGTTCTTCCTCCCATGCCACGCCTACCTCCTCGACCAAAAGAGTGTCTGGCTCACTTCTAAGACAGTAGTCCTCCCACTTAAGGTCGAAAAGGTCCTCGTCAGGAAATTTTGCAAGCACCTCCTGGCTAGCAGCCTCAAAACCCGACTGGAAACCAGACGAATATGCTCTTATCACATATGCATCTGCCAGCTGAATATTATGCCTGGCCAAACGCAGCTCCCTCTTCAGTATCTTGTGGCCCTCCCAACCAGATTCAAGTTGTGCTTCAGCCTGGCGATATCGCTTGTCAGCTCGCCGGACTTATCTTCGTGTGATCGCGCCTTCTCTAAGGCAGCATCTCTATTTTCACAGATTCCTCCCTCGAAGCCCTTGCAGCTGCGGTAGTCTCCATGAGCTTGAGCAGTTGATTGCCATGCACTCGTGCTTCCTTCTGTAGCTCGTATATTTTAGTGGTCTTTACTTGCAGCTCAAGGGACATTTGACCACGAATCTCGTGAAGTTCTTCCGCCTCTGTGGCAACCTTGCCAATTTCATTGCGAAGATCAGCTTCACATAAGGTTGCTTTCCCCTTGGCACTCATAAGTTGCGTTGAGAGGCTCTCAAGCTCCCGATCAGCTGCTACAATCACAGCTACATTGCCCTCTGTTTCGAGGAAGACACTTTTAATCTCGACCAATCTTCGCCTCAGTGGACCCTATGCAGCACTCTGCTCTGTGTGGGAGGCTTGCTCGGATTTTAGAGCAGCGGTCATCAACGTCAACTCTCGTGACATCTGCACCACAGCTTGAACAAGCTCGGAAGTGAGCACCCCATGCTTTCCTGCAGTGTCGGCTGGGAGACCACGTGGGTCATAGGTACCTCTGGAGCTGGGGGCTGGCTGCTCGAGGCAGGAACCTCTGGTGTGCCTGGCACTGGCGTATATGTTCGACTTCCCACAACTGCTACCCCCTCGGATCGTAGGGAAGAGTCTCCCTCCAGTACTCTCCCTCCATCACTGACAATCCCTCTACGGTCATGGGTACGCTAGCATTCTCAATCAACTCCTTCAGGGCAGACGAGGAGATGAAACTGCTGGAAGAATGCGCCGATTCCCCGATAGGAGCATGGGGTCCCCGAGCATCCTGGGTTTTTGTTTCCTTTCGGAATATAGCCTGGTATCCATCCACATCTTCTTCTTCTTCTTCATTCTCCTCGAGGATTTGTACATCGTCACTATCAGCCGAGGTCACCTGGTTCTTCAAGCTGCTGGCAACTGATCAGGTTATCTTTTGAGGAGCGCCAGTCAGCTTTGTTCGACACGACGCCTCTAGAAGGCCTGCGGATGGAGCTGCAGTCGGTTTAGGTAGAATATGCGCTCAGGCAGTTTCCTGCGAAATAGACGCCTTGCGATTGCCTTTACCTGGGAACACCAGCAGATTAGACAAGAGTGACAAGAGTAGACTATGATAAATCTATCCCGACCACAGGAGACTTAGATGTACACGGCAGAGCAATGCAGTTCATTGGGTATGATTTTCATAGTAATGGATGATCTAACTACTCGAAGGAATGTTGGGAACAATCAGTAGTTACAAATATATATGTGTATGACAAAGCAGATCAGACTAACTTGCTCCGGAGTCGACAGTACCCCTGGTGCGAAGGGGGGTAACAGCTCGGTCACATCCCAGGTACTCTCGGAGGCGATCTTTAGCCGTACTTCCTCCTTGGGTTCTAGTTCCGACCTTTGCTTAGCTACCAATAGAGCAAAGGAAATGGGATAAGGACAGATGCAATCGTGGAGCTACGACAGGAGCCAGGTCAGAACCTTACCTCGTTGAAGGGGAGACTGTTAGGGACCCCGGTCTAGGCCGCCATAACAACGCCAACTCCTCCACGTGATTCGAACACAATCACCCCAATCGATCCTCCTAAACCGTTCTTGGCAACACACGAGCTGAAATATAGGATCTAACAACACAAATGGAGAACACTCAAGATTTTATTGATAAGAACGAAGAACGTGGTTAAGGGTTAATTAGCCCAATAACCACAAGAACACAAGAACAATCCCGATCAAGGGTTAATTAGCCCAAGAACGGGTACCCAAACTAGGTTATTAGCCTAGAATGAATCTCAAGTTACAAGGTTATTAGCCTTGAAACCGACTTAGCATATACGTGCCTATGCTTGGCCAAATCCCACCCCAAAAGCTCTCTGGCTCTCCAAGACTCTACTCTTCTGAATGAATGACTCTAATGCTCCTAAGGGTGTTTATATAGACATCCTTAGGAGCTTACAAACCCTAATGGACTCAATCAAATCAAATCACAATCACAATCAACTCTAAATCAAATCCCTTGAATCAAGCAGATTTGATGTTACATGCCTAATTTAACAAGAACATAAAGGAAAGGAATCTTCTAGAGTTTAGTAAAGGATCCCTAAATCTAGAAGATATGATTTATTCAATCTAAACAGTTAAGGAAATCAATCCCTATGATACCTCCATCAATGCCGGGATTTCACCGTCGTTCGCCGCCGTCCACGGTGGCGCCGCCGCCGCTTGCACCACCATGGGTGATGATGCTCCTCCGGGTCCTGGGACCTTCCTCTTCCATTCCCCACCAAGTACCGGTAGGGGTGGTGGTGCTCCGCCACTAGTGGTGGCTGCTGGTGGTGGCCATCCTGTGTCATGGCACTCCTTGGTCTGCTTGCTCGCTGCTGCTGCTTGGCTTGGCTGGTGGCCAAGGACTTGCTGCTGCGCCGTGTCATGGCAAGGCCATGGGCGAGGCCATGTGTTGTCATGGCATGTCTGTGGCCGGCTGGCTGGCATGCCAGGCATGGTCGTTGGTGAGGCGCCATGCCTTGTCAGGGGCGCTGGGGCGCCTAGCTTGCGCGAGCGCGTGATGATGCCATGGCATGGCAGTGGTGTTGTCGCCGCGCGCGCTGTGGGCGTGTCATGAGTGCCCATGTGTGTCCTTGGTGCCTCATCTCGGCACCTATCCTCCCACGCATGGCTTTTGCCGCCCACTTCATCACTAGGGATCCTTTCAGAGACCCCCATGTACGTAATACCGAAGAGGATCTCTCTCTTCCGGAGGATACTCCCACCCTTCACCCGAAAGGAAGAAAAACTTTTCATGCCAACCTTTGTTGTTCGAGGGATAACCGTAGAGCAGACCGCGCTTGTCCCGAGACTGGAAGAAGTACATTTCCTCTCCCATTTTGGCGATTTTGTAGCAGTGCATGAACTCCCTCCAGGGTTGGGGGTTTGCCTCGACATACAATTTCTTCCATAATGCAAAAACCCTAGCGCTAACGCCATTCGTTGGGCGCTAGCTGACTCAAAGCCAAAGAATACAAAAACAACAACTCGTGAATCTCCCAAGAAAGGGGGAATCGGCAGCCAAGAATCAATGAATCGTCGAAAAACCCAATCTCATCATTGTCGAGCTCAGACACTTTTTCACCTGTTTCGGGGACTCTCATAACCATGGTGGAAGGAACATGGTACTTGGCCCGTAGGGCAGCCAGTTGGTTTTCCCGTTTGGCATGCCTAGCCGGCGCCGTGTTTTCCCCCATCTCCAGTATTGCCGGTGGATGAGAGCTCGGGTTGTGAGTCATTGATGGGGAACGGTGAAGAGACAAGTAAGAGAAGATAGGTAGTTTAGAGGAATGAAGGGATCTGTGAAAAGACGATGGGATGGAGCACCAGAAAAAGTTGCGAGTAGTGGGAGATGAAGAGGTCGAGTGTCAAAAAAGTTGTGCGAGAGAAATGACGGTAGCGTACCCTGCAAGGCAGTTTTGAACAACTGGCATGCGGGCCAAGCCGACATCCAATGGGCCCTCGATCCAGACAATGAACTTCGTGCTCTTCATTCAGCCTCTCGGTCCAACTTCAGTCATTACACCAAACAGCGGATTGCCAAGGTCTCCTTTCGGCTCATCAACCCAAAACTCTGGCATTGTGCTTCCCGATCGGCTTGCCGGTCAAACAGTAATTTCACGAACCGCGCCCTCTGAATTTTATGTTCTTCGCCAGTTGTTTGAGGTTGCGAGACTACTGATGGGCCCTGAAATACTCGGTCCGACCAGATCACTTAGGCTCGATTCCATTAGCCTGTTGGTCAGTCCCGACTATCCGATCTCACATAGAAGTCTAACCACCCGATGACTCATGGCAATTCAAATAACCGGCGGCACTCTCCTAATACAACTCTACAACATGACTCCTGGTAAGATAAGGATCTTAGAGACTTCAGGACTCCAGGTAAGATAAGGAGTCCTGAAGCCCATACCTCTAGACTCCCTTTGGGACTCTACCACCTCCCTATATAAATAGCCAGGTATTCTCCTTCACAGACTCACGCTTAATTCTGTCTTAAGAATACTCATCTTCTCTTAAAACAATAAGTCGTCGGAGACTTGATCCGAGGTCACCCCCTCGATGATTCTTGCAAGTTCACTTGCTTCCGAACATCGTGGTGATTCTTGCAGGTTCACTTGCTTCCGAGCACTATTGGTGATTCTTGACATCATCAAGGATGATTTGGTAAATGAAGAACTCAGGGATAGTTTTGGAATTTTTGATATGAGTATTCATATTTTCGTAATTTATAAAGAAAAAACAAAGGAAAATTTAAACAATTTCAGTAGAGGCGGTGGGAGACGGGACGTGTCCCACTCTCCCAGCACACCTCAACACGCAAGTGGCAAGTAATAAAAAAATTGTTATACAAACACACACCAGCGCACACATTCGCACATGACAGAGAAGAAGAAACGAGAACAGAGAGAAAACAGAGGAGAGAGACGAAAGAATGGAAAGAAGAGAAATAAAAGAGGAAAACAATCGAGGAGAAAGAAAGAAAGAAAGAAAAAGGAAAGAGAAAAGAAAATTTCGGTAAGTTTTATAGAATTATAAAAATTTATTGTTTAAGTTTATGTTCGGTTAGATTGATTAGATAATGAATTGGAAGCTTAAAAATTCTTTAGATTGAGTTGTTACGCTGCAGAAGTTTCAAATAGATATATGTGTTATAGGTTTTAAGTTTGATAATTAGAAAGTGATTATCATAACTTCAGACTTATGTTTGATGCAGAATATTAATGTTGAGTTGTTCGATGTGATTTGAAAATATATATGGCTTGGAAGAATTTAGTTACATCATAGCGCAATATAAAAATTGATATATTAATCACTTTAAAATGAGCAACACAAGCTATTTACATAAGTTATCCCAACTGCGTACAGACTGAGAATTAATAATTATATGAGCTATAGACTTAATGATAAATATTATTCTGGTCCTATTAGCTCATATGGAATATAGTATGGTGGAATGATAAATAAGCATTTAATTGTTAGTAAAAGAGATTTTACAAAAACTAAAATCATTATCTCGGGGGTCACTTGTGATATGTTAGTGAACATGATCACAATTTGTAAAAGCTCATAAATTTGGATTACAGAATATAAAGGGGTTTAATGAAAAATAATTTTTCATGACTATCCTACGGCCGAGATTTGAGATCCATATAGATCTCACGCATAAGCACAGTTGAGTTATGAGCTAGCCATTATAAATAGCTCAAAAGTTCATTTGAGAAAGGTTAAGAGAATTTATTTTCACGTGAGACTCTTTCTCTAGAACATCTTTCTATAAACTCTCTGAAAAACTGTGTGTGTGGATCTAAAAGAGGCAGAATGCTTTGGCTGCTTTGATTCTACAAAGAAGGGTTACAGACGTTCCATTTGACAATGTTGGAACAGTATACGAAACATCGAACATAAATTTTTTATAGTGGTTTGAAAGCTAATTTTCCATATCTTACAGATGTATATTTCCATCAAAATATATTCGAACATAATCATTCACTGTCCGTTCTAAAGGGTTCAATCGAATAGTTGATTTTGGGACGAAAGCTTCTCGGAAGGGTACTTTTTTTGTTTTATTTTCTACCTTCGGCATTTTCCAAGTCTAAGGAGAATGAAGAAAAGCCATTATCAGATGTAGGGAAAATACAGAGAAATTAACAGATGAAAAGAAAATAATGAGAAGCGGTCTGAATTCAAGAAATATATATATATATATATGATGATCTATTGATTGTCTGCTGGAGGAATGTGCGTGAAAGGACCAGAGATTTGCTAAGCAGAATAAGAGGAGGGCAATTATACACGTCTTGAAAGGGTACTCCAATTTTTTGATGCCATATGGAAACCCATGATACTGATTTTAATAGTTCATTTGGCACAGACGGTGAGATCATCGGCAGGCTTTCTCGATAACTTGGGCCACTCAGTCGTCTCGGAAAAGGAAAAGGACAGTGGACAAATTCCTGAAGTGCATGAGTTATAAAGACCCCTCTTTTGATTGTTTGCTTGTAAATGGACGTCACCTCGCCGCGTAGTCTTCCCTTTGTTTGCATGCTGTATTATTCCTTGCTTGATAAAGGTCTTCAATTATCAGTTTGCAGGCTCGGTACTGAATGCTTCCAGTCTTATCATTTCCTCCAGACGCAGGCTCGTCTGCGGCTAGTAACTGCTAAGCAGCAATTCCCGGTGGTAATTTCTTCGTTTTAATTTGCATCACTCTTTCCTTTGCATGATCTATGTGCGGTGAAGCTTGACCACAAATTCCAGTGTCTTTAAACGAAGAAATATTGTTAGTGTATTTTTGTTATTGGCAAAATTCTGCATCAAAATATGTCTTAATTGAGTTGTAATTTGTTAAGCTTGTTTGATTAAAATGTTCAAGAGATTAAACAAGTTTCTCAAGCGACATCCAGCGATTATAATAAAACCCTAGAAATTTTGGTCGTTGTTAAAAGGTCTCGCCACTAAAGCCCTCTTGTAGTGAGAAAGACGCAATACATGTATCAATTAAATCACAATCATGTCGCATATTATATCTTTCTATGCGATTGACACACTGAGCCACTGTGACCTTCAATGTATTAATTGTTATTTACAGACGCTTCTGATCTCGATCCTTTAGGGACTTATAATTAGGAAGATGTTCTATGTCTTAAATATCTCGTATCACCAAAAGATTAAAATGCCAGTTTATAATTTACATATAGTTTTTGGAATTCACTACTATTATAAATTAATTATTGTCTTCCATAGTGCTCCTAACACCATTTATACATACTAATAGATTAAACATGGACGCAAAGGCCGCCTTGTGCAAGACTGACAGAAGCAGTGTGAAGACCTAGCTACTGCAAAAAACATGCTTTCACATCTCCAAGAATTTTTTGGAGAGCATAGTCGGTCTGCACGCTAGCAAGTTATGAAATTGCTGATGACCACCACAATGGTGGAGGGTGCTTCAGTTCAAGATCATGTGTTGAAGATGATATCGTTCATCACTGAACTGGAAACACTATGTGCATAGATAGACGGTGAGACAAAGGTTGGAGCGATATTGGCATCTTTGCCTGAATCGTTCAACCAGTTCATATTAAACTATATATGAACAAGATGGCGGTGACTTTATCAGAGCTGCTCAATATGTTGCAAGCAGCTGAGGAACTTATTATACATGAGAAAGGTTCTCTAATGGTAATGGACAAGTCAACCAGTCATGAACTTAAGCCTAAAGGGAAGAAGTTCAAAAAGAGGAAAGCGTCTCAATCTAAGAAAGAGGACACAAGCAACTTAGAGAAGAAAGATAATGGAAATTGTTTCTACTGTGGCAAACCAGGTCATTGGAAAAGGAATTGCCCAACATATCTAGCTTCACAAAACAAAACTAATCCTTCTGAAGGTATACTTATCATTTAAAATTGATTTAATGGAGTGTCCATTGAATCGAGTGTGTCAATTTTGGCACAGCCTCTCACTTATGCAATGTGATTGCAAAGGTTTAAGGAAACCCAGAAACAAGGTGATGAGGAAACTGAAGGAGATGAGTCCAAGTGTTGCAGCGACCTCCATGAGAGCTTTTTCATTCAAGTACATGAACTTCTAAAGTTGTAAATTTGGAAGACTATCTTTATGTTCCAGAACTTTTGGAAATTTAGTTCCCTATTTCAAAACTTGTTTTGACACTTGTAATTTGAAAGATCGTCTTTCTGTGACTTTGGTATTATTTATAGTCTATGTTTGAAAAATGAATTATGAACTCTGTGAATGACTAAACCAAAAGTTGAACTTTATATGATATTGTTCAGTAGGAGATAAGCATAGATGTATTACCTCCATACTTTTGGACTTTTTCGCCTTGGAGACAGTTGTTTATGTTCTAAACAGGACACCTACTCAATTTATACCTAAAACTCCTTATGACTCATGGATTGGTGAGACCAAGTTTGAATCATTTGAGAGTATACGGTGATGTCTAGCTCACATCAAAGAGTTTGATGAGCAAAAGCTGGAATCAAAGATTATTTGTAGGTTACCCAAAAATGGTTCGTTGGGTATTATTTGATAAACCCAAGTGAACAGAAGGTGATTATTAGAAGGAAAATTATATTTTAAAAGGAGTACGGTCTACGTGAAGGTGAAAGAGTGACAGTTCTTGATGAAACAGTTAGTTGAGCCAATACGTAAGGTAGATAATATCAATAGAAAAGAGATGTTTTTAAACCTACTTATGAGTTTAGAACTCATAAGCGTTAGCTGGGAATCCATTTAAATGAGATGATCAAATTGTTAGATTTCTCACGAAACATGGATAAGCCTTGTATTGACAAGAAGTCAGTGGGAGTTTAGTAATGTTTCTAGTTCTTTATGTCAGTATATGCTACTTATGGGAATGATGTCGGGAGGAAGTCATCAATGAAAAAGATGGTTCATGAACCATATTTTTTTCAAATCAAATACCTTTTGAAGTGTTCCGCATTCTTGGAGTCAAATTGTTTGGAAACTAAGAGAAGAGGTTTTTGGGACTACATTGACAAATATTGGTAATGTTTTACAGAATACCAAGGAAGGATTTTATCCTTTCGGTATAGTATTCATCTTTCCAATAGGAAAAAAATAAGGCCAAATATTAGTCATGCAGTCAACATTGTAAGTAGATATTAATTTGACATGGGCTCTGTAACTGGACATCGGTTAAGCATATTCTCAAATACTTGAGAAGTACTAAACACTATTTTTGGTGTTCCTAATTGAGAATTTGCGGACTGTCTAGAGATGCACAAGTTCACTTTTTATTGATAATTGATCCATTTTGACCTCCTGTGTATACATTGCATAAATGTGTGCATGGAGTTGCAAGAGTTGTATACAGAATATCACTGCTGACTCCAGCACTGAAGGCAAAGCACATAGAAAGAAGATACATGCTATGGTGACTCAGAGTGATGTCATGATGGCTGATGTATTATCAACCTAGCACATTGCTTATCCATTTTCACCGAATCGCTGACTCAAAAATGTTTGAGACATATTTAGAGTCTTTATGGATATGGGTATGAGATACCTTGATAAATGGTTTTAATTGCAAGTGGGAGATGTTGGAATATGCCCTCAAAATCAGTTATTAGAATAATTATGAAATAATTAATTCTTTTTATCGTCACATATATTTATTACTTATAATGTTGTAACATGAGATGTTACATAGTTATATTGTTAAGTGAAATTGTAGAAAAATCATGTCGATGATTAATGAATCAAAAGGAGGAGAGTGTGACTTTTTGATTCCTTGTTCACTTGACATTTGCTCTAGACCGAGGTACATACTTATGTACAAATACGTCTACACTCGTTGTGCCTCTATTAAAATAGGATGATGGACTCTGTCATTGTGGTAGTGTCCTTAAGTAGACGAGTGGGTGCACTGTAAGAGTACATGCACTGAACGAGATCAAATATGAATACCTTCTGGAAGTGATCGTTGATGTAGAAAAGGTATTCAACACAATTGGTTTATTATATCCTTAGACCTGAGAGGTTTATGCAAGTTTGTTTGTTATATACTTGTACTTTGACCGAATCATTTGAGGATGATCTTTCTAGTCAAATATTCCAGACAACGTTGGGTCTTCTATATAATAAATGAGCTTATGTAAATGCTCAACAAGGAATCCACCAGTCTCTTTGTGAGACAGTGTATTCAGTATATCTGTATAGAGTTGGACTCGAAAATAAATCATTGGCTAGTGGACTTTTGTGAAAATATTTTTCGAAATTAATATATATTATATATTTATTTGTGAAATTATTTTAGAAGCAATTTGAGAGTCTAACGAGTTACAGATTATGAATTAAGAATTATATGAGCTAGAGACTTAATCGGTGATATTATTCCGGTCCTATTAGCTCATGTGGAATATAGTATGGTAGAAGGATAAATAAAAAAATAATTGTTAGCAAAAGAGATTTCACAAAAAATAGTCTCACTATCTCGGGGGTCAATTGTGATATGTTAATGGACATAATCACAATTTGTAGAAGCCCATAAATTTGGTACATAATATAAGGGAGTTAAATGAAAAATAGTTTTTCATGATGATCCTACGGCCGAGATTTGAGATCCCTAAAGATCACACGCATAGACACAGAAGAAGTTATAAGGAAGTCATTATAAATAGCTCAGAACTTCATTTGAGAAAGAAAATAATTCATTTTACTAGAATCGTTGTGAGACCCCGTATTGCATATTTGCTATTTACTCTATGTATTTGTTTTTTATTTAAATTCAATGGGCTATTGTTTGGCCAATGTAAGATGTTAAGTTGATTATGATATTTTGAACTATAAGTTTCCTTAAGTATTTTCATTATGATGTGAAATTATGAATTAATTTTTCAAGGTAGATTTTCTTTATGAATTAATTTTTTCATTGGCTTATTAATATGCTACTATGATTTATGAAATTAAATACCAAGAATATTTGGAGAGTATTTTATTTCTTATTATTGCTGAAATTCTCTAAGTAAAATTCATTACATATTAATCTATAGTTGTGAAATTCTATGTTGTGCATGTAAATTATTTCATGTCCTTGTTAAGTAATCTTAATCTCCATTAGGTAGTTTTAAGCATCATTAGGAGAATTAAGTGATAAGTTAGTATGCTTATAGAATAGTTTGATAAAGAACTAAGAGATAAATAGTGTGCTTATAATGGAGATAAGTTAGAGTGCTTGTAATAGAGATAAGCTAGTGTGTTTATAATGGAGATAAGTTAGTGTGCTTATAATGGAGATAAGTTAGTGTGTTTGTAATGAAGATAAGTTAGTGTGCTTATAATAAAGAGAAGTTAATGTGCCTATAAAGTAGTCCATGTGATAAGAGAAAAACAAAATGAAAAAAAAATAGAAAAATGAAAGTCAAGAGAGGAGATTTACGTGAACGGTAAGAGAGGGCTGAAGTGGCTTTTGGGTGATTCACGTGAAGGGCTTAAGAAGGAGACAAAGAAGTAAATGCAAGTAAAGGAGATAAGACAAAAAACACATCAAACCGCCCATGGCAACCAATAGGATTAGGCGATACAAACAAAGTTGTCTCTCTCCTTTTCTCATGTTTTAGGTTAGGTTCATTTGCTTTTGCACTTCTCCTCACCGAATCACTTCACTTCTCTGTACCCCTCTCTCATTCAGCTCACTTTCATTTCATTTAAGCTCACTTCACTGCACCCATTTTCTCTCTAGCCGAACTTCTCCATCTCTCCAAAGCTTCCCTTTCCTCACGCCATTTCCAGCAACTGCCCTCATCTCATTTCTCTCACCTTAAGCCTCATCACAACACCTCATTGCTCTCATCTCAGCCCTTTGTAGCCACACAAGAGAGAAGCCGAGAGATTAGAGAGGAAGGAAGTTTAGGTTTTGGGCTTAGAATTCTTAGAATGAAATGTTGATGCATGTGTTTAATTGCTTTTCTTCAAGTGTTTTATGAAAGCTTAGTAAAGCAATCTTTTGTAAATGAAATCGTATTTTCAAGGATAAGTACTTTTGGAACCGAAATAATTAGTTATTTCTTTGAATGTCAATGTGATTAATTTCTTAAGCATCTAAGTGAGGTATTTGAATCGCTTGTAGACGAACTTCATACCGAAACTCAAAGAAGACCAAGGTAAGTGAAGTAAGTAAAAACTTACACTTTTACGAAAACTGGAATGGTACACAGCATAGTTTATCATGAACAAGCATATCATCATAAGCAAGCATGACATGACACAAGCATTTGCATGAATTCTAAAAGAAGTTTTTATGCAAATGATGTATGAAAGTTTTATGATAAGTCAAGTTAAGTTAAGAGCTCTGGTCGGTACCGTACCATCAAGAATGACACCTATACCGAAGGACGAATGCGAGAAGGATGGGTGATCCTAGAGGTAAGTGCAACCACACTGAAGGACGAATGCGAGAAGGTGGGCTAGCTCGACCAGATGTAATGTCTCCAAGGGAAATAGGAGACGGTTCCGACGGGAATGCACAACCCTGACTTCAGGGGTAAATGGAGCGTATGTAGCCCACAAGTCAAGAAGATAATATTTTACAAGGACCATGTGTCATTTTTAAGTGCAAGAACATGTTTTCAAGTTCAAGAGCATGTGCATAACCATTAAGCATGCATGCACATCAAGAATTACGTTTACTCACGATTTTTCATGTTCATGTCATAGTTCATGTTTTCAAGTTACGTTTTCCCTTACTAAGTCTTTTAACTCACGTTTTTCAAAAATGTATCATTCCAGATGTTTCAGGTGAAGGAAGTCAGGAAGACTACCTGTCTTGAGAGAGAAGACCTTTTACGTATTTTGTTGTTGGTGACTGTTGACCGATGTGGTCTGTCACTTTAGTTATGTAAAGTCATGTGTTGTGTAATTATGTCACTACACTTCCTTTGAGGTATATATATGCAGTTAAGTCTTGTTGAGTTTTTGGTCCGTCTCTCTCTCGATTCTATTCCGTTGTATGTATAATTAAGTTCGCTGGGGCTTTCCCTCGGGATTGATCGCGGTTGTCATTGTCTCTACGGGATTGCGTTCGCGGTTGTCATTGTCTCCTTTGAGGGCATTTGAGTCATTTTAATGCCGAATTCTGTCAAGTTTAACAGAAATTTTGACTGTGGACGAACAATGCAAATGTTTCATACTTATAGGACGTAAATCGCAGTTTTTAAAGTTAGGGGGAGTGAAATACAATTGACGTAAATTTATAGGGCGAACAATGACTTTTCACCTTTTAATAATTTGCATCCCAAATTAGCATAAGTTAAATTAGTGATCATATGCTTATATGCAGCACTTTATATTGCATTTTCGTCGATCATAATATAAGGTGTAAAATGTAGATCTATTAATTAACAATTTTAAATACAATATGTTAAATTTTATAATATGAAGTACTCATTGTAAAAAATGAGATAGTTAGAGGATGTAAACTGTAACGTCTCTTCTTCTTCTTTTCTTTTTCTAAGCCAACTCACGAATATTTGGGATATTAAATTTTTTTCACAAATGATTAACAAATGGACATGGTTAATAGTCATTCAATTATGTCTCTCGTACGTGTTAAGTTGCAAATAAGAGATAGCCACACAGCTCGTTCAAAAGTTATTCATGAATGTTGCGGTAGGTAGAGGAAGACGTAAACATATTAATGGCGGCTTCGACTTTTCTAAATGGTTTTCTTAGGCTTTGAAAGACGCATGTAAATCCCTAGCTTGAACTTTGAGGTAGGTAGGAAAAACAAATAACCCTTGAAAAAGGATGAATTAATTAACTAATTGTTAAAAATGAGGCATTATTTAGTACCTTGTTTTGGCATTAAATCCCTGGTTTGAACTTTAGGTACTATTTAGTACCTAAATAAACAAATTTCTCTGTTCCCAATCAATCCACACCAATCGAAATCTAAAGATGGTGTTTTATTTCTGAAAAATTATTATTATTATTATTATTTAATCGAAGATTTATAAATAAAATCTCTCTCGTAATATAATCTTTACATTATTAAATATATAAGTGCGCTTCATGTGAACTAAATTTTCCTATAGTAAATATAGATATATGAACAAAAAAAATTTCTCTAATCTCTTTTCTCTCTCTTTCGTCAAGCGTCTGAAGACCCTTGTCAGAGCTTTGGAGGCAGGAAATCGGGAAGCCGTTGGCTACTTCTTTTCTTTCATTAAACCTATCCAACGTAATATGCTTTAAATATCTTTTTATATTATTATTTAATAATTTATTTGGCAGTTAAAGATAAGGTATGGGGATGATTTGGTAAATGAATAACTCAGCGGCTGTTTTGGAATTTTTGTTATGAGTATTCGTATTTTCGTAATTTGCAACGAGATAAAAAAATAAATAAAGGAAAATTGAAACGATTTCAGTTGACGCGGTGGGAGACGGGACGTGTCCCACTCTCCCAGCACGTCCCGTGTCCCACTCTCCCAGCACACCTCAACACTTGCGTAATTAACTTAACGCAAGTGGCAAGTTAAAGAGAAAAAAAAAATTGTAAAACAAACACACCCGTGCGCACATTCGCACATGATAGTGAAGAAGAAACGATAACAGAGAGAGGAGAAAGAAAGGGAAGAAAAGCAGAAAAAGAGGAAAACAATCGATGAGGAGAAAGGAAGAAAAAAAAAAGGAAAGAGAAAAGAAAGGTTTAAGCTCAGAAAATTTCGGTCAGTTTTATATAATTATAAAAAATTGTTGCTTAGTTTATGTTCAGTTAGATTGATTAGATAAAGAATTGGAGGCTTAAAAATTGTTTAGATTGAGTTGTTATGCTGCAGAAGTTTCAAATAGAGATATGTGTTATAGGTTTTAAGTTTGATGTAGAATATTAATGTTGAGTTGTTCGATGTGATTTGAAAATATATATGACTTGAAAGAATTAGTTGCATAAGAGCGCAACATAAAAGTTGATATATGACTCATTTTAAAATGAGGAGCACAAAGATTATCTCAAATATAAGAGTTATATCGTTTAAAAGACCAGATCATCTCTTCATGGAAAATAGACTAATTTTAAACTCGGACAAAAAGAAAGAGAATATAAAATATGTTTATTAAACATAGTTCATATTCATATTTTTGGATTTTTGTGAGTTCATAAAGAAATTAAAACAGCATAAAATTAAACTAAGAGTATAATATGCATTGAAGTAAATGACAAAAAATAAATAATCGGTAAACTAACGACGGAAAGTAAACAACCGAAATTAAATGACAATAAGTAAATGACAATAATTAAATGAAATGACAAGGAATAAAAAAAGAACACAAGATTTTTGGATTAAATAATCGTCTTGTTACAACCAAAGATTCAAGTTTAAAAAAAATAAGATCATAATCTAAAATTGAAATACAAATTACATAAAATTAAAAAGCGGAAAACTGAAAAATAAAATTTGATGTCGGAAACCGTGAGAAAATAGAAGAAAAGAGAACACGAGAGAGAACATGGTATTCAAATAGAATAAGTAGGTGAAGAGGAAAGAGACAATGAGAATGGGTTAAGGTATAAAAAATAGGAGAAGAGAGAATAGAGAGAATAGAGAGAAAATGTGAGAAGGGGAGAGGGAGAGGAGAGTAGCAGCAAAGACAAAATAGAGAAAAACGTAAGGTTTTGGCAAAGAGAAAATAATATTGAATGAAAGAGAAAAAAAAAAAGAGAGAGAGAATCTATTGGAAAGGTGCGGCTAAGTTGAAAAAGAAAACAAAGAAAAAAATAAGGAGAGAGAAGGGGTGAGAGGCAAAGAGGTAAGAGAAAATAAAGGAGAGGAAAGAGAGAATAATGAGATGCGGCTAAGAGAGAAAAAGAAGGAAGAGAAAAAGAAAAGATAAGACTGGGTTAAAAAGAAAAATAGAGAATAAAAATGAGAGATGAGAGGCATGGAGAAAATAAACAGAGAAAAAAATAGGGAGAAGAATATGCTAAGGAGAGAAGAAAAATTGGAGAGAGGAAAAGTAGGAAAAAAAAGGCTAAGTTAGAAAAAGTGGGGAAGAAGAGAATAAGATGTAGTTTCCTAAGTTAAAAAAAGGGAGAGTAAAAAAAGAAATGAAGGGCTCAGATTTAAGTCTCTCATTTATTCCATGAATGCAACATTGCTATTAATGAGGCTCTCTTGCATTGCTATGTGTCCTTCCCTTGTATTCTGTGAAGTCCAGAAAGTAATTAATTTTAAGGAAATTGACAGATCCATCCCTGAGTTTTACCCTTTTTAACGGTATGATCCCTAGAAAATAAACCCTAACAAAAAACTCCCCAAGTTATTATCTTTTGACAAAACGCACCTCCCGTCAGGGTTCTGTCCCTTTGTTAATTGGACGGAGCATCCCGAGCACAACCAGCCTGAGCATCTCGAGCACAAGCAACCCGACCTACTCGGGCCTCTCGATCCTCTCAGCTCTACATCTGCTCAGCGCTCATCCAGCTTTCCACGAGGTCTAAATTTACACGGTTTGATTCACTTATTAGAGCAGCCCGAGCAGTCTGAGCAGCACCAGCCAAAGCATCCGAGGCAAAAATCAGATTGATCATCCCGAGCACAAGCAGCCCGGCCTGCTCGGGCCTCTCGATCCTCTCAGCTCTCCATCTGCTCAGCGCTTCTCTAGCTCTCCACGGGGTCTAAATTGACAACGTGTAAATGTCTCCCGTTAACAAAGAGACAGAACCCTGACGGGAGGTTCGTTTTGTCAAAAGATAATAACTTGGGGAATATTTTGTTAGGGTTTATTTTCTAAGGATCAAACCGTTAAAATGGGTAAAACTTAGGGATGAAACTGCCAATTTCCCTTAATTTTATCACCCTGCACAAAAATACTTAATTAGCTCATGGCATCATATGATGAAATTAAATTCATAAAATAATTACAATGTCAACAATCATAGTGCAAATAAAAAATAATGATTTTAGAATGTGTTGACACGGTATGACATAAGTACCGCAAGCCAAAGATAGAGAAACATTGCATGTGCAATAAGTTAAATCTAATGTTATAGAAATTCAATAATTAAATAACCAACTTAGATTTATGCTTCTTAATAGGGCTGAGCATAATCACCGACGTTGCCGGTAAAACCCAAACCCAGTAACCCTATTCCCTTGTTTTGTTTTTATTTTTATTTTTAATAATAAGCAAAAAATGGCGTAGTTCTCTTTAAGAAGAAAACGACGCCTTTGGTTTTTGCTGGGTTAGGGTAAAACCCTAACCCGACTCCACTGTAACTGTTTTAAATTTTTTAAATAATATAAGAAAAAACGGTGTCGTTCTCTTTAAGAAGAGAACATCATCATCTTTTACTAGGAAAAATCCTAACCCCAACTCTTTAAAATTACAAGGAGAATAGAACAGCGCCTCTCTCAATTTAAAAGTGGAATATATTGGAAATGAAAATTATTTACGTATATAGATTGTATTTGGACGTGAAATGGGGATTTTTTCATTCATTATTGAAACTAAGAAATTGGTGTTGTTTTTCATGTATTGAGTCACTTTTTATAATTTGGCATTTATACGTGAAATGTTATGCATGTGGTGCCATTGTATTTGCATTGAGAACTGGATTTAATGATGGAAAAATGTGTACGGTAAACTAGTTACGAAAATGGGGATTTTGGAATTGGCACTGTCACGCCCCGAGGGAAACCCCAGCAAGCTTAAACATACATATAGCGGAATAAGATCGAGAGAGAGACGTGTCAAATCTCAACATAACTTATCTTACATATTAGGTTCTAAAGAAGTAGTAGCTTAATTACATAACACAAGGAACATCATAACCTAAGTGGCAGATCACAACGGTCAACAATCACCACAACAAAATACATAACGTCTTCTTTCTAAGACAGATAGTCTTCATGACCTCCTTCACCTGAAACATTTAGAATGATACATTTGAAAAACTATGAGTCGAAAGACTCAGTAAGGGAAAACTTAAACTTAAAAACATGAGTTTATGACTTGAATATGAATATCGTGAATAAACATAAGTCTTGATGCACATGCATGCTTTATGGTTGCATATGCACATGTAACAGTCTTGATCTTGAAAAACATGCTCTTGAACTTAAATGACACATGGTCCTTGGAAAATATTTTCTTCTTGAATTGTGGGATACATACGCTTCATTTAACCCCTGAAGTCAGGGTTGTGCGTTCCCATCGGAACCGTCTCCCTTTCCTATGGGGACATTTCATTTGGTCGAACTAGCCCACCTTCTCGCATTCGTCCTTCAGTGGCTAGACACGACCCTTGGAGGTCCACACCTTCTCGCATTCGTCCTTCAGTGTGGTTGCACTTACCTCTAGGGTTCACCCATCCTTCTGGCATTCGTCCTTCGGTATGAGTGTCCTCCTTGATGGTACGATACTGACCAGAGCCCTTAACTTAACTTGACTTATCATAAAAATTTTCATACATCATTGCATAAAACTTCTTTTAGAAAATCGTGCAATGTCCGTATCATGACATGCTTGCTTATGATGTCATGCTTGCTCATGTAAAACAATGTTGTGTATCATTCCAGTTTTGAAAAAGGTAAGTTTATACTTACTCCACTTACTTCCACTTACCTTAGTCTTCTTTGAGTTTTGGTATGAAGTTCGCCTACAAACGATTCAAATACCTCACTTAGATGCTTAAGAATTTAATCACATAAACATTCAAAGAAACACTTATAATTGTTTCGGTTTTTCCAAAAATATGTATATTTGAAAATACGATTTCACTTGCAAAAGATTTCTTTAAACTTTAGCTTTCATAAAATAATTTGAAAACAAGAAGCATATACATCAAACAACTCCAAATTACAACTCGATCCTTTAAACCTCGATATCCAATATCGGATCCGTAATCCTTCAACCTAAGTTGATTACTCAACGAACTCGAAATAAATCGCCATATGATACGTGCAAGGTTGCTGTTTTCACCTTCTTCGCGTCCAATTCGTATTCGGCCCTAGTACATTTATCCTTCTCATCAATCACATTGATTTCAAGACCTATCCTTAAAGATCAGCAATAACGTTTCATACTAAGGGTTCCAAATCAAAACAACAACTTATAACAATTTCTATTCCCTTGTTCCATATTTTTCATCGTACCTTTGCATGGAGTAATGACCATTAAATTCCATCAATGTCAGCACATAATATGGATCATTAAACTAAAGACCAGGTCCAAGAAGTCACCTATTAACTTCCCAAAGACAGCAATTGTATCTTCAACATGCGAAGGTTCTAAGCCCCAAATTTTCTGCAATTCATCTCTCTAAAGTGTTCAGATTCAGATCATCAAATATGGAATCATTCCTATCCTTGCATTTAGTGCCCTCCTCTGCCTTTTATTTGATGTATTCCTCAAGTACAATTACACCTTATGAAAAGCAATCAGGTTCTCAAGGCACGAAACAGTTCACCATAATATTTTCAGTTTCAGATTTGGCATGCAACACGTTTACTCCTTAGTTCTTGTCATTTTTCAGAATTTAAGCTTTCCTCCTTATCTTTAATCACAACATACATCAATCAAGCTCATCCGTTCATGCATGTAAGTAAAACCTCAAGATTCTAAAAAAAAAGGTTAAAACAGAATCTAAGCTAAAAAAAATATCTTTAATGTTTCCCCACAAGTTAACAGAACTCATAGTAAAATCTCAACCTACACACCAACCATGTCATTCCCAACATTTTTCTCAGCTCTAACAACTCAAAATCGGTAACTTTAAACATTAGCATTTGACCTCAAATCACAAAAGTCTTAGCATTTAACTTGCATCCAACCAATCACAATATTCGGCCATCAACCAACCTACATGCATTCCAATATTCAACATCAAATCCAAATCAGCCATTTCCTTCAACATAGCCCAAAAACTGTGGCCTACAATCCCTTCCTCCATCAGAAATTTCACAACCAACCCATCACTACCACCAACAATACATTCAAAGAGAGTTTTCTTTCAAGAAAATGCAATAGAACACCCTACAACATATTCGGCCCAGAAAGAACTGAACTTACCTTGGTTTTCTCCTTTCTCCCTTTCTTTTCTTCTCATTTCTCCTTCTTCTTCTTGGTCGTCTACCTCTTCTTCTTCTTCTTCTTCTTCTTCTTCTTCTTCTTCTTCTTCTTCTTCTTCTTCTTCTCCGCCACCACTCTCCCTTTCTCTCTTTCCTTTTCAGTTTCTCTCTTTGGGCGTCCAAAGTGGTGCAAGATAAAGAAGATAACTTGCATCCAACCAATCACAATATTCGGCCATCAACCAACCTACATGCATTTCAATATTCAACATCAAATCCAAATCAGCCCTTTCCTTCAACATAGCCAAAAAACCGTGGCCTTCAATCCCTTTCTCCATCAGAAATTTCACAACCAACCCATCACTACCACCAACAATACATTCAAAGAGAGTTTTCTTTCAAGAAAATGCAATAGAACACCATACAACATAATCGGCCCAGCTAAAAAAAACCAAAGAACTGAACTTACCTTTGTTTTCTCCTCTCTTCCTTTCTTTCTCCCTTTATTTTCTTCTCCTTTCTCCTTCTTCTTGGCCGTCTACCTCCTTCTCTTTTTCTCCTTCTTCTTCTTCTTCTTCTTCTTCTTCTTCTCGGCCACCACTCTCCCTTTCTCTCTTTCCTTTTCAGTTTCTCTCTTTAGGCGTCCAAAGTGGTGCAAGATAAAGTGATGTGTGTGTAAGAGTGAAAGAAGCCTTATCACGTGAAAAGGGGGGAACAACTTGTTTATATCGCCCCATGCTATTGGCTGAAATGGGTTGCTGATTTAATGCACTTTGTCTTTTTTTTTCTTGTTTTCTCTCTTTCACGTGAACCCCTAATTTTTGCACTCTTTTGCCTTTTACGTGAGTCTCCTTTCTTGACTCTCATTCTTCTACTTTTCATCTTGCTTTATCTCTTATCACATGGACCACTTATAAGCACACTAACTTATCTCCATAATAAGCACACTAACTTATCTCCATTATAAACATATTAACTTATCTCCATTATAAGCATACTAAATTATCACTTAATTCTCCTAATGATGCTTAAGACTACCCAATGGAGATTAAGGGTACTTAATTAAAACATGGAATAATCCACATACTCTAACATAGAATTCACAATCATGGATTAATATGTAATAAGTTTTACTTAGAGAATTTCAGCAACAATAAGAAATAAAATACACTCCAAATATTCTTGGTATTTAATTTCATAAATCATGGTAGTATAATAATAGGCCAATGGAAAAATTTATTCATAAAGAAATCTATCTTGAGACATTCGGCCATGAAAATTTATACTAACATAATGTCACATCACAATAAAAATACTTAAGAAAAACTTATAGTTCAAAATATCATAATAAACTTAACATCTTACATTGGCCAAATAACGACCCCTTGAATTTAAATAAAAAACAAATACATAGAGAAAATAGCAAAAATGAAATACGGGGTCTCACAGGCACTGTGATTTCAATTATTTTATTTCACTGGATATATCTGTGAGCACCTTTAAATACTCCTGATGGTAATGTGTCGACGCATAGGTGGTATGTGCTGACACATTAAAATTTGGCCTGAAAATCTTGTCTCGGGTGTTAGTTCAATGTGTCAACACATTGGGGGTATGTGCTGACACATTAAAATGGCCTGGAAATCTTGTCTCGGGTGTTAGTTCAATGTGTTGACACATTGGCGGTATGTGCTGACACATTAAAATGGCTTGGAAATCTTGTCTCGAGTATTAGTTCAATGTGTTGACACATTGGCGGTATGTTCTGACACATTAAAATGGGCTGGACAACTTCTCTCGGGTGTTAGTTTAATGTGTTGACACTTCAAACACTTGCCTGAAAAATATGTTCTTTGACAGCAACTACTCCAATTCAACATTTCTCAAAAACACCTACAATATAAAAAATTACTAATTAACTTGTGTAATGGTGTACAAGTATGCTTAGAGATATTTTAGAATGGAGAAACCTTGATGCTTTAAAAATATATTATTTTCTTAAAAGAGATTTTCAATGTAAAATCTAAAAGTCTTAAACGAGTTTGAAAACTTTGTTATCATCAAAATAAAAATAGATTGTTTGTAAAAACAACCTTGGGCTAACACTGATCATCCCATATGTGCTCTGATATCTTTTATATTTGTGCAAAAATGTCAGTTTATAGGTATATGATGATTAAAAACAAGGAACACAACATGCAACTAAGTGTAGTTATGCTTAAATGTAAAAATAGGTCACTGACCAAAATGACCCTTAGAAATATTTGGAATTTTCATGTGAAATTTTCCAGATAGGTAGTTCAGGCATACAAGAAATCACCTAAAAATTTCAGCTAAAAATGATGTAAGGAAAGGTCGAAAATCCCCCTGGAAGTCTCTATGGGTAGTTCCGGCATCTTTGGTAAATGATGGAATAAAAATGTCCAAATCAATAATCTGAGTACATGACTATGTAGAGCATGAAAATATGATGAGGAACCCAAAATTTGAGTTCAATCCGAGTTGTCTAAAGAGCCCAAAACACAAGGCTCATTAAGGTTCTTAAATGGACCTTAAGCCCAATACCTCTAAATGGACCTATAAAATTTTATAACGTAGAAAGTCTAACCCAATAGAGTCCAATAGGGCCCAGGAGGCCCTAATCATGTTCATTAATGAATAAATATTATTTAATTAATTTCTTATATAATTAATGAATAAAGGAATTGTAATGGGTTAATTACAATTTTCCCCTCAAAATACCACCCGATTCTCAGATACCCCTACAAACTTTAACTCGTTGCAACTCACCCCCATAAACTATAATTTTATTGCGATTTCATCCCTCAACCTACTAGAGTCATTATATCGAACGGTTTCTATCCCACGTAATAGACATGTGACTTTCTCCTTATGTGAAAAGATAATTTTACCCTCGTTTAAGTCTTCTCTAGCCTTCTACAATGCTTCTGCAAATTCATAGAGCAAAAAATGTAGTTAGTTGAATTTTTTTATTAAAAAAAAGATGACTCACTTAGAATCGAACTGGTCAAATTTGTTTTTTCAAGTAAGGAGAAAGTTACATGTCGTATACGTGGGATGGAAACCGTTCGATATAAAAATTTTAGTAGATTGAGGGATGAAATCGTAACGAGAAGTATACAAGATAAACTAAGACAGAGCATGAGGGGAAATTGTGGTGGTGAGTTGCAACGAGTTAAAGTTTGTGGGTATTCGAGAATTGGGTGATAGTTTGAGGGGAAAATTGTAATTAACCCAATTTTAATAAAAAGAAAGAAGGGGAATTAATTGCAATTACAAGAAATTCAATGAATGAATAAGGACATAAAATTAGCATGTAAAAATCTAAGATAAACTAAGACAATAATAAAAGATTATGGAATAGTTCACACAAATAAAAACCATAAAGAAATAACACAAGTACTAGATTTTTGCCTAAGTACTAGAAACTACCAATTAATTTATTCTTCAAAGATTTAATGTTATGGATGCTTGAGCTTTATTTTGTTAATGTTTCAACATTCATATGCGTTCACATCACGAGGGAGAAAATCGAACCTATGAGGTGGTTCCCTAGAAAAGGGTGATGGTACCGGGCACTTCAGGAGAGTGGAACCCCCACTACAGGGAGTGGGTGGGCTCCTATCGGAACATTTATGTCAATCAGGTCCTGGTGCAGGTGGCACAAGATAAATCACAAGAGGAGAGGAGTGACGCACAACCCGACTCTGAGAGTGAACAGAGCAGACACCTGGAATGCCACAAAACCAAAGCAAAGAGTGCATAGCATGAATAATCATAAACATCGCACTCATTGGACATTGTATTTATTGTTTCTGCTTACTACATCCATGTTTATTGTATCTGCCAATTTGCGTTGTTATTTTGCATATCATGCCCCCTCCTCGACCTTACTGAGTCCATACGACTCACTCCTTTTCTTTTGTTCTATGTTTTGTGTATAATTGTAATTACAGGAAGATGAAACTCTTTGAAAGCGAGCAGATAATTGACATGGACCCTTATGTGATTGTACTGAAGATTCGAGTGTGGGTCTCAGATAACTTCAAGATCTCAGTGGAGCACGATTCCCACTGGTATCTTAAGGATACCTTCCTTACTAAGAGTTGAGACTTCGGCTTGGTGGATGTTCCACAGAAGCCAATAGTCCCTTATCCATCTCCCTTTGCCCCGCTGGCGGAGTGCAGCCGAGTATCGTCAGGTGACGTCGTGATTGACCTCACCTCTGACACCAATGATGAGGATTAGGGACTAGTGGCATGGTGTAGTCTTTAGTTCTTTTCTTTTATTTTGATGTAGATGTTTAAAACTTGTATTTTGGTTTTTGAAACACGGTTTGTATAGGCTAGGTGAGCCCTAGAGATCTCACACTTTTGTAACTATACGCCTAATTTGTGTTAGTAAAGGAAAGCTTTTCGCTCATTATTGTTGTTTTCTTTTAACTTTACTTATTTAATTTATCTTTAAGTTATAGGGAAATTTACAAATATTACACTGAGTTTTAACGCATTTTTAAAACAACTCACTGGTTGTAAAAAATTTCAAAATGCTCACTAGATTTATCGTTTTGGTATCAAAACTCATTGAACCCAACGTCGTTAGACCTTCCTTCGTGCTGGTCTAAAAGAAGGTCATTCTACCTTCGAATGGTTTCTAGATGCTTAGTGAGGTGCCGTATGGTACTTTCCAGGTTGCTAAGGCAACGATCAGTAACCACCTCTCGCCCAAACGCCTCTCCAAGGGGGGGAAGGTTCTTGTGGGTTCCCATTCTGCTCATCATTTGCGGGTGGTTGTTGGTGGTCTTTTCCTTTGGCAGCATTCCGAGGTGCCATAAGTCCTTGGTCTCCTTGAGGGAGAGTGAAAGAAAGGTTTCCCGTAGACGATGCTAACTGATTGAGGATTAAAAATTTTACTAGCTACACCAGACTCAAGACGACAATAATCTCCCTTTGGCCATTGGATGGGCCGAAAACTTGGAATGAGAAAGAGGTGAGCAAGAGGTCCCCTGATTGAGGAGTAAAAATTTGACAAGCTACACCAGACTCAAGACGGCAATAATCTCCCTTTGGCCATTGGATGGGCCGAAAACTTGGAAAGAGAAAGAGGTGAGCAAGGAGGTCCCTGTAGGGATGGGCTCCGATATTTAAGTTAGATTTTTTTTTATAATTTCTTCTTGTTATGCCTCTTGGTCTTTGGGTTTTATGCCCTTTATCAAAATGGTCATTGGGTTTCAAATTTGCTCAAATCAGTCATTAGGTTATTTTCATTTATCGTCTTAATCCTTCCGTCCAATTCCGTCTTTCCCGTGCACAGTCAGCTAACGGTGGGCTACGTCACTACCAATAATATAGCGACACATGTACGATTTTGAAAAACAAAAAAACTCTTAAAGCGTTCACATTGGTATATTTGTAAAAAAAAAGGGAATATATATATATATATATATTTTATGGGGATACTGGTAGAGATGGGAATAGCGAGGATTCTCTTTGTACCTGGGTCATCCCATCGACTGTAGATGGGGTAGGTGGAAAAACGATCCTCTGTCCTTCTCTGGTCAGTTACTAACTTTATTTTCAGCCGTATTAAATGGGAGTAGAAAGGTCCCCTCTCGCTGGATTTGGCAGTAAGATAGATTCCAGAGTCTGGCACTTCCTGGTGCTTGGTTCAAGAGGTCGTCCAAACCTCCGCTCAATGATTCTACGGGGGCGATTGGACCAGGTGTAGTCAGGAACCTTTGTTTTGGGGCTAGTGAAGAAAGGGCACTGAAAAACGAGGGCCAAGACTGAACCTACCCACCGCTTTGGGTTGCCTCGGGCCGAACAATGGGCCTTGAGGATGTTTTTTTTCCGGAGTCCTCCAGTTCTTTTTTGGTGGTTAGGCAGAGCGAAAATCTCCTAATACATCAGTTTGTTCACACGGTGATGTGGCTTTTAAATTTTTATCCTTTTATATCGTTATTCTTATATATTTTTTAATATTTTTTTAATTTTATATTTTATTATACTTTGTCAAATTTGTACACATGGAACATTGTAATTGGTTGTAATGTGGCTATAAAACTCAATTTCAGTCGTTTGTTAACTTTGATGTTAGAGAGAATGGACTAAAGGAGTAATTTGTTAGGGATTATTTTTTTAAAGGGAAAATGACAAATAGTCCACTAGGTTTTAGTGACTTTTTAAATAACTCACTGGGTTTTCAAAAGTTTCAAAAAACTCACTTAACTTGTCTAAAGTTTACAAAATCTCACCGCACTCGATGACGTTAAGAGAGTTAACGGAGTCCCTTTCACCTCATTTAAATCACCCAATCAGACATGCACACGTATTCAAAATGATACGTCAACATTATTTGATTTTTCCCCTGCCATGTCGTCGTGGAGAAGTGGAACACTTCCTTTGGGATTCATTACAGGCAGCTCAGATTGGGGTTTGACTACCTTAAAAACATCCTCAAGCTCCAATTCCCAAACCTACAGGCGCATGCAGCACGACTTCAGCAGGAGAGAAGGGAGAGGGAAAGGAGGTCAAAAGAGATTTTAGTTAACAAATTTGAATTTTTGAAGGAGAATTTCTCATCAATGAAGGAAGAGATAAAGCAAACAGTTGACGAGATTGGGGAGTGTTTAGACATCGTCTGTACAAAAGAGGAAGCAATGCCACTGGGTCCTGTTGATGATGAAGATTTTGAAGAGTTTCGTTCAATAAAGTGGTTTTTGACGCACTGAGGGAGTTATACGAGCTTCTAGCGACAAAGCATTTGGGTTTAGTTCAAGAATCAATTTCGGTCCTCGTAAGGGTTGAAGTGGCAGACAACAGGTTCAGAGATTCCATTTTGAAGGAGTTAATTGATATACGAAATCATCTCCAGTCAGTAAAGAAGAAATGTGAAGAATCTGGTTGTGCTCTGCCGACCACTGCAAATCATGATGAAGAACAGGAAGGCTTCTGGGAGGAGGGTAAGATTGGATCACTTGAGAATGGGAGGTCTGCTGTGCCCGTGAAGCGAAATGAAGATTTTTCCATGGCATTTACATCTACTGAGCTAAAGATTAAAACTCCTACGAGTGGACACAAGGATTGTAATGACAGTGAAATGCTCATTCCTGAAGACGCCAAAGCAGATTCAAACTCTTTAAGGAGTAAGCTTCTGTCTGAAGCTCCACTGATGAACTGGGGCTCTTTCTTGGATAACTGGGGTTCAAACAGGGAGATTTTGGCTAACCAGCGTGGATTGGAGCTTGAAAGCCATTGGGGTAGGGTTGACTATAATGCAGTTATTCCAGCTGAGAAAATTGCAGAACTGAATGTTCATTCAACTCTTTATAAGGACGACGACATGGCAGGGGAAAAATCAAATAATGCTGACGTATAATTTTGAACACGTGTGCACGTCTGATTGGGTGATTTAAATGAGGTGAAAGGGGCTCCGTTAACTCTCTTAATGTCGTCGAGTGCGGTGAGGTTTTGTAAACTTTAGACAAGTTAAGTGAGCTTTTTGAAACTTTTGAAAATCCAATGAATTATTTAAAAAGTCACTAAAACTTAGGCTGCGTTTGCGTCTTAAAATTTTATACATTCTAAAATTTTAACACAATAAAAAATTACAATATAATCTCTCTCTCCCCATCAAATCACTACTATTCACTACAAAAATATAAAAAATTACCTCTCTTTACTTTTTCACTAAACCCAATACCTAAAATTTTAACAACACTAAAATTTTACAACACAAACACACCCTTAGTGTGCTATTTGTCATTTTCACTTTTTGAAAAGTGTTAGGGTTTTAAACGCAACCATCGTAATACTTAAAAGTACTTTTCATTTTCCTGTAACAAATATTCTTTAATTCATATATTCGTAAGATATCTGTTTTAATATATTGATCACAAAAAAATTGTTTTTAATATTATTATAATATTATATTCTGTTGTTTTACATAACCACCCTTGTACGAAGTTGATCTGGGGACTAAAAAAGATGTTTGCCATTTCGCCCAATTTCACCCCCCCCTCCTCTCCACTAGGAACTGCCGCCGTCTCTCTAATTCCCTCTCAAAGAGTCAAACCCACTGCTGAAGGTCTCCTTTTTCTAATGAGAAATGCTACACGGTCTTCTGGGGTTCGCCTCGCGTCCTCCCATCCGACGTGGAGTCGTTTTTTAATTTGAAATTAAGACCGGTTCTCTTTTATTTTAGTTCGAAACTTAAAACCGGTCTTTTTACTTTTCGTTCCCTCTCTTGGTCTTTTTGTTTTCGTTCCCTCTCAGTTTGACGCGGTCTTTGTCTTGTCTCTCACAAATTTCTCTCTCATTTTGCCTTCGTATCCATAGAGATTAAAGCAAAGGAAATAAACACATTTTCTCTCCCTTTTCCGTTGTCCATTAGCAGCAGAACGTTGTCCATTAGCTTGAATCTCAGGTATTTGATTTCTCTTTTTTTTTTTTCGTTGTCCATTAGCTTGAATCTCAAGTATTTGATTTCTCCCTTTTCCGTTTTCCATTAGCTTGAATCTCATGTATTTGATTTTGGTGTTTATAATTTGGATTTTTATGTGTATTTCTTTTTAAACGAAATAATTTATATGATTATCTAGGGTTTGTGTTATATATGAAGTTTGCCCTTTTCAATAGTCCAATGTTTCTAGTTTAGATGCTATGCCAGTACGCCCCAAGGCATTCAGAGGTCTGGGAAAGACAAATTTGGTTATGTCATCTTAAATTTTAGATGATGTGTTGGCTGGCCTCTTTTAACCTTAAACCCTGCAGTATTCCCATGTCGAGAAACCCATGGATGGGCAGCCAAGTGGTGGTTGCTGGGCGCATAGGAGATCACAGTGGAAGCACACATGCATTCATTATACGTATCGATAATAAGATATGTCGTGTGTTCTTGTTGGCAAGTTAACATTTAGTTACAGATTAATAGAGCTACCTAATTTAGTTTGCTCTGGTATAGTTTGGTGAAACATGTGGTCTTAAAAGATTAATAGAGCTACCTAATTTTAGTTACAGGATTCAAACAATTAGTCAATTTTGTAACTCTCTACTCTCTTCCTCTGTTTGCAATTCCCAACTTAGATGTGATCAAGATTTTGGAAAGAACAAAAATTACATCTTTGCTTTAAAATCAAGCTCAAAGGAATGACATCTTGGGATGTAATAATAGGACTAACTACTTAGTGATAAGAACCATTTGCTGTAATCTATGTGGTTTGTTTTTGGAAACTAGTCTTCATATTGTAGTATGAGTTTATGAGCACTAACGAACTTTGTTTGCTTTTCAGTTACTCATTGTGGCCACCTTTTGTTCTTCTAAATGGACTGTTCAAGCTCACGATTGGAGAATGAGGGAGAAGTTCAATCTGTATATAACGACAATGATTTAACCGACGAAGATGACCCTGAAATTGGTTAGGCTTGTAATTTTGATAGTTTAGCGTCATATTATTTGTCTTACTTACCCAATTATGGCTTTGAAAATTGCATTTCTTATTTAATTTTTTTTATTTAATTTAGAGATGGATGATAAAGAAGACAATGCTGTGCTATATGAGGTGGTAGATATGGATGATAAAATTGAAGAACCAAAGACATCAATGATGTTTGATTCGACGGATGAAGTGTTACGCTACTATGTAAAGTATGCTAAGCAAGATGGTTTTGCTGTGATCAAAAGAGGCGTAAAAAAAAGTGGGGGGGTTGTCAGACACGTAACTTATGCTTGCATTCGTGAAGGCAAACAAAGGACAACCAAAAGTGAAGCTGTTCCAGCAATAATTAAAACGGGTTGTCCAGCCAGGATTTGTGCAATGTTATGTGCCAATGGAAGGTGGATTTTGACTAAGGTTGTGATTGAACATAACCATAGTTTAAGCCCAGGCAAAGCAAGGTTAATGAAATGTCATAAACAAATAGAAGCTTCTGTGAAGAGAAGGCTAGACATAAATGACAGAGCTGGAATACGTGCAAGTAAGAATTTTAATTCTCTTGTTGTTGAAATGGGGGGGTATGAAAATCTCTCCTTTGGAGAGAAAGATTGTCGAAATTTTATTAACAAGGCAAGAGAGCTTCGGCTAGGTAAAGGAGGTGGTCAAGCACTTAGTGAATATTTTGGTAGAATGCAGAAGATAAACCCTGGCTTCTACTATGTGATGGACATGGATGACGATTGTAGGTTGCGAAATGTTTTTTGGGCTGATGCACGAAGTAGAGCAGCATATGAATACTTTGGGGATGTCATTTCATTTGACACAACGTACTTGACCAATAGATATGACATGCCATTTGCTCCTTTCGTAGGTGTTAATCATCATGGGCAGTCAATGCTGTTTGGGGCAGCACTAATATCAAGCGAGGATACAGAGACATTTGTGTGGTTGTTTGAAGCTTGGTTGGGTTGCATGAACGGTAAAGCTCCAAGTGCAATTTTAACTGATCAGGCTAGGGCTATGAAGAATGCAATTGAAATAGTTTTCGGCAGGACGACACGACATAGATATTGTTTGTGGCACATTATAAAAAAACTACCAGAAAAGTTTGGGGCAAATCCGCACTTCGATGGTATTAGAGTTGTCTTAAATAATTGTGTGTATGAATCTGAAACGTGTGAACAGTTTGAGGAAAACTGGAAATTTCTAATTGAGACTTATCAATTAGAAGATAATACATGGTTGGAGAGGTTGTACGGTGAGAAGACTTTTTGGGTGCCGGCGTATGTGAAAGATACATTTTGGGCGGGAATGAATACAACTCAGCGGA
The DNA here is from genome assembly GCA_963930655.1 of Myrica gale. NCBI lineage: Eukaryota > Viridiplantae > Streptophyta > Magnoliopsida > Fagales > Myricaceae > Myrica > Myrica gale. The sequence continues at coordinate 8,890,711 of OZ005602.1, read as the reverse complement.
GTGAAAGTATGAATGCATTTTTTGATGGTTATGTGCACTCACGGACCACACTGAAAGAATTTGTTGATCAATTTGACAGTGCTTTGAGGAAAATGGTTGAGAAGGAGACAAATGCTGATTTCGATTCCTTTAATCGCATAATTCCATGTTCAAGTCCCTTTCCTTTAGAGGAAAGCTTTCAAGATGTGTATACCAATGCGAAGTTCAAAGAAGTTCAGGGGGAGTTTCGGAAAGTTATGCAGTGTAATCACTCTTGTCTCAAAGTAGAAGGTGCACTTTTTACTTTCGAAGTGATTCAACTAGGGGTTGTAAACAAAAATATTAAAAAAAAATCCTACTGTCTTCATTACAATGAGGAAGAAATAGAGGTGAAGTGCACCTGTGCATTGTTTGAAACGAGAGGTATCTTGTGCTGTCATGCCATTTCAGTGCTACTGTCAATGCAAGTTGCAAGGTTGCCAGGGAAATATTATCTTGCGAGATGGAGGAAGGACATAAGGCGACATTACACTTTTATTAAAGGGAGTTACGATGCTTTTCACGGTGACCCTAATGATGAAAGATATGATCGCTTGTGCAAGAAGTTCAATGAGTTAGCATCGCTCGCGTCTGTGGACGTGGACAGATACGACGAGGTGATGGGACATGTTAATCAGTTGATAGATGAACTTCGTGCACTTGAGCCCATTCGGTGTTCCCAGCAACCTGTTGTCGCAATTGCATCTTCTAATTGTAATGAAGCCATTCAAAGTAACACTGTTTCGACGACGCAAAGTAATATAGTCCTCAGCCCTGTGAAGGTTACACGTGTAGGGAGACCAAGGTCATTAAGAATGGTGTCTGCGATGGAAAAAGCGGTGAAGAAGTCACAACGAAAAGCAAATAAGGCACCAGTTGAGAGAGATGCCGAACCAAGGAGCCGGAAAAAAAAGGTTGGAAACCTAATGTTATGTCCATTGATTTTCTTTAGTTTGGTTGGAAAGACATGTATGTATAACCATTGGTACTGTATTGTAGTCCTTACAAGCACTGCAAGATCAATCAACCGCTTCTGAAGCCCCGATGCCACTTTGTCTTATGGATGCTCAGCCAGGTCGTCAAATTTGTACGCAGGTATATACAAATATATTGAGACAATTGTGACACTTGTGTTTCCTTGACCTTCTTTGCTAATATTGTTGTCTCATGTCTGTATTAGGTTGGGGTGCCTGTTGATGTAACAATGAAGTTATCAAATATGGTACTTCAACACAATTTTGAAAAAGCTTTCAATGTAGCCTTACAGAGTAATGTTATGTCCATTGTCTCCTGGCTCCTATCAACGGTATGGTAGTTTCATTTAATATTGTGCACTGTTTCGACTTTAAATAATTACACATTCAATTGGTTTAAGTACAATGTAACTATTGCTCTACTTTTTTCAAGGTTGATCTACGTTGGATATTGTCTTCAATTCCTCCCATGTTGAGTCAAGGAGTACTGCTTAACCTTTTGTGGCAGTTAGCTTGTGATCTCAAGAACAACTCACCACAAAAACTAGCTTGGATGACACTTGTGGCCAATTCCATGATTCCAACCGACCCGGGAATAGCTATGCATGCCAAGCCCATCCTATTTCAAGTTCATGCCCTACTCAGCCATCATAGTACATTGCCATCTATATCCACAGGCGAAATGTCAAGTATCCGTCTTTTGCTGCATGCCATCAATTCCATGCTCATGATTCTCAATTGATATCACGTAGTCTTAAAATTAGTGTCCTTGTACTTCTAATGTGACCTCGTTATTTTTGTACTTGTAGAAGTCTTGTTATTTTCGATGTGGATCACTCGAATAAAACTTTAGATATGTATTTATTTCCTCTTGCTTGCATGTGGGGAAAAACATTGTTAGTTACTGACTTGAGTTATAGGAATTTTCAATGAATTGCTATAATACCTTTTTGTAATTTATTTTAAACATGAAAGCATGGGCATTGACAATGCAACAGCCCTAGAGGGAACTCAGAGGGAACTCGAAGCAATTAGCGGAACTAGACCAAATGGTGGCGAGAATGATACATGAAAGCTATGGTGTAGAGCAGTAAAAATAAACTTACCAAATTTTGGATTGTACAAGAAAAGTAAAAATAAAAATCTATACAATACATTTGAAAATTTTGAATGTTGTGTAGTGTAGTGTAGTGTGAAACATAAACAAACCACGAAATTGAAGCAAAAAAAAATAAAAATTTGATGTCGCCCCAACCCAGCGCGCAGGACGCGCACGACAGCCTATATTTGGCTGTCGCGCGCGCGTCATATCGCGCAGGGCGCGCGCGACAGCCAAATATAGGCTGTCGCGCGCGCGTCCTGTCGCGCAGGGCGCGCGCGACAGCCTATATTGGCTGTCGCTCGCGCATCCTATCGCGCAGGGCGCGCGCGACAGCCTATATTTGGCTGTCGCGCGCGCGTCATATCGCGCAGGGCGCGCGCGACAGCCAAATATAGGCTGTCGCGCGCGCGTCCTGTCGCGCAGGGCGCGCGCGACAGCCTATATTGGCTGTCGCTCGCGCATCCTATCGCGCAGGGCGCGCGCGACAGCCTATATTGGCTGTCGCGCGCGCGTCCTATCGCGCAGGACGCGCGCGACAGCCTATATTACATCAATTTTTTTTTTTCAATTTTGTGGTTTTTTTATGTTTCACACTACACTGCACTATGTTCAAAACTTTCAAATTACACTACGTTCAAAAATTTCAGATGTATAGTGAAAGATTTTTATTTTTCTTGTACAATCCAAAATTGGGTAAATTCATCACGTGACGTAATGAGGGTGCAAATCTAATAATTTTATTTATACACCTAGGTAGTTCTCATTTATCTAAAACAGCAAGAAGCATAAATGAACCACCAAAAATTACACATTAACAACCTGAGAAGTACAATGGAACCATAAGCTACCTGCAACAAGAAATGCAGGAACCAAAATTTGGTAAACTATAACATTCGAATACAGGAAGCCTGCACTACATTACAAAAGTCTAGTGCATAATATCTTCAGAGAAGATCAGTTTCTAAATGTGTCATAAACTCTACAGAGAAGAACAGTCTCAAGACGTGGACGAGGACGAGGATTTGTTTTTTTCTGCCAAACCTATGGCCGCTAATCCCAAGAGCAGTTCCTCCCTCTGCCTCTCCAAATCAGGATCCCTTCTGAGAGCCTGCAACTCCGCTCTGAGCCTTTGTAACTCAGTGTCCTTCGAACGCAATTCATTTTGCAGTCGATGGATCTTACGATGCAATACTGGGATATATTCTAATGGGTCCCTTTCGAACGTCTCGAGATCTACCCACTCCCAAAATTTGCAAGGGGATGGCCCCTACAGAAGACCAAAGAACAGACAAAGACGTCTCTAAATGGCTTTTAATCTAAGCAGAAATGATTAAAGTAAAAGTGCAGATTCACCATGTACTCACCGAGTGTTGTGCGTCTTGCCCGCATATTAGATACCTTCGACCCGGATTGTCTATTGTCCACGAAGTTAATTCCCGTGCCGGGATGTTGCATAGACATCGTCTTGGTGCCATAGATTGAAGTTCAGGTTCCAAAATATTCTCTTTACCTGCAGGTATTGGCACTCATATTCAAATCTGGTAATGAAGACCCAAAAACGATTAGTTTATAAACTAAAGAGCAATGTGCAATATAAAATGTTGCTAACACATAGGCAAATGAATGGGGTTGCTTTTATTTATTTCTGTTTACTTATTTTCTGAAGGGAGAATACCAAAAGTAATCCAATGATACAATGCTACTAAAAAAATATATCATATACCAATACAGGGTGATTATAGATATACATCATTACTTGGACAAGAACAATTGACTTAGAACTTTCTTATAAACAAAAAAATAATCAGAATATTGTATGAAGAGTTGAGTTATGTAGATATGCATGATATTTGCGAAAAATGCAATGCTTAGAAATGAACTTAGATTACGAACAGTCAATTGGGTTAGAAAATCATTTCATTACACAAGAACAATTAGCAGAAAACCATCATTTACTTTTCCTCTCATTCTTTTTTCCACTTTCAAACAAATTTATGGTTATGTTCTATTGCATTTGATCTTTAACCTTAATTTGTATTCCTTTTATAGTAACTTCTAATTTTGTTTCTAAAGCTCCTCAAACATGCATGTATATATACTCCTTTAACCACATAGATTCGTGAAAAACTTCATCATATTGACCCCAAAATGAAAATATCAAAGAATGCACAACAAATTGAATAAACCATTGCCATGAGAATATAAATATTGTATCTGTGAAATTAGTATATGAAAAATGGGTTAAACATTCTCACTAAAAAGACTAATAAAAAACTCAAACTAGTTCCTTGAATGAAATCACATTAAACTGTCGTATTTCTTAGGTTAGCCGTATCAATAAAAATGTACTTTATAAACAGAGACACAAAAGGAAAAATTTTAAGTGATATACCTGTGAAGTATCTCCAAGTTCAGCAATTCTTCACACGACCCTTTCTCATCTTTTTTATTTTCCTGGTGCCGCCCAAAAAGAAACCATGAAAGAAACTAAAAGGCATTAACTGTGCATAGACAAAACTGTTATAATAGCCACCGAAAAAACGAAGAAAAACACAAATAAATAAAGACCGACACCTTGTCGTTGAGACAGAGAACGGCACCTTCTCGTTGAGGTCGTAGACTTGCGGGCTGGTCTATCCGGTCCGACTTGGAGGATTTGAGATTTTCAGAGAGAGAGAGAGAGACGGAGAGTGACAGTGAGAGAGAGACGCGATTTCAATTTAATTGGGGAGACACAGAAAAAACCGATCCTCTGATCGAAAACTCAAAACCGGTCTATTTGCTAAAAGAGAACCGGTCTCAATTTCAAATTAAAAAACGCCTCCACGTCGGATGGGAGGACGCGAGGCGAACCCCAGAAGACCGTGTAGCATTTCTCTTTTCTAATTTATTTCCCCGAAAACCTGCTTGGCCTCATGCCGCTACTGCTCTGCGACTCTCTCCTCTCTTTCCCGCTCGGAACTGCTCGGCTCTGTTCATTTGGCTTGTTTAAGTCGAGCTCCAACACAATTCTGAAGCTAACATTGGCTTGAGCTCGGCTGGGGCTACCTATATTTTAATAGCGTAGACAAGTCAGACTCAGACCTCCTCCGACTTCCACCGTCTAAAGCTTCTCTCTCTCGCTGTGTAAAACCCTCGAAGGAGAATCTAAGGGAGTACATCAACCGTATAGAGACCACCGATTTCTTAGATGTGCGAACTCGTGAAGCCAGTGGTAAAACATTTATATTTTTCCTTAATTAGAACTTTTATCTTTTTCCCTTTGAAATTTGTTATTGATTGTTGAGCATTGTTTTCAGGTTTATTTTTCTGTTGTATGGCATACTGTGATATCCTGAATTTGTTGTTGGCGTTAGGCGTTTGGTGTAGTTCTTATCTCGTGACTCGTGGTTGCAGTTCTCGCTTCTTTTCGCTTCTTCAACTTCCGCTACCGAAATCTGAATTAATCCTCGGTAAAAACCCAATACCCAAAAGACACACCGACCAATAGATCATCCACCAAATAGATCATCATGGGTTATGCGCAACTCGTTATTGGCCCTGCTGGCAGTGGCAAGGTAAAATCCTTCACTAAACCTGATACTTATGTTGTTGGTTCTTGTTGTGAACATGCTTTTGATATTTCTTTTCTGTTTACTTCTTGGGGTTTTAGTCAACTTATTGCTCTAGCTTGTATCAACACTGTGAGACCATGGGACGGACGATAAATATTGTGAATTTGGATCCTGCTGCGGAGAATTTCGACTATCCCGTGGCAATGGGTGAGTGGCTTGAATTTTTGCTCGACTGGTTGTAGCTTGTTAGTGCTAGTTGACTCTTTTGATTGGGAAAGACGAGTGTTGTTCTGTTTGGTTGCAGATATAAGGGAACTCATTAACTTGGATGAGGTTATGGAAGAACTTGGACTGGGTCCCAATGGGGGCCTTATGTACTGCATGGAGTATCCTCTTTTCAACTTGTGAAGCTTTTTAACAGCCTTTGTTGTATGCTTTTGCTAAGTGCATTTATGTTGTAGTCGGTTTGGAATGATGTTCGGTTATTTCTTATTTGCTGATTGGCTATGACACGGTGTTTGAGAACTGCTTCAATGATTTATAAACAAAATCTTCATTTTGATTGAATACTAGAATAAATGGACTAAGGTTCGATTAGTATAGAAAGAATTTGCTTGATATTTATCTTTATTATAAGGGAGGTCCTTGTGTAGTATGGTTCCCTATCTATGATTCTGCTATTTGCTAAAAGAAATATTAATGGAATATAGGAAGAATCCCTTGTAGGAGTGGGTAGCTATATATAAATCGGGTAGAGATCTTTATGAAATCTGTGGACTTGTAGAAAACTGTAGCCAGAAAGGGCCATCCAAAGATAACAAAAGAACAAAAAGAGAAAAAAAAAATAGTAGAGAAGAAAGGAACAAAATAATTAGAAGTTCCTAACCCGAAATCGTTTAGATTTCATCCCTATTTATGTTGGCTAAGGATTGTGATTGGATTCGGATTAGCATTTTACTGAACAAACAGATTATCGATTAAGAATGAGATTATTGAGCATTTCTAAATTAAAGCGTTTGCTGTATCAAAGAGGTCAGGCTCCCTGCTCAAGAAGGAAAAAGGAGTCTGGCTCCTTGAAGTAGCCAGAGAAGTTATTTTTCTTTTTTTCTTCTTTATGGCTTGAAACACTAAATCAATCCGATATTGGTGTGGTTCTTATGCCTTCCTTTCCTCTGATCAGTTATCAATTAACTTTTGGCTATTGTCCATGTTAAAGTGCTGAAGGACCTTGAATGTTTAGTATCAAAAGCATGTTTTCTCCTCGTGGCTACCCTGAGGATGATCTTGTCACAAAATGAATTCCCTTAATTTCCATGTTTAGACACCTTGAAGACAGTCTGGATGATTGGTTGACAGAAGAATTGGATAATTACTTGGACGATGACTACTTGGTTTTTGACTGCCCAGGTATTCTCCCTTCTCTGATTGTGTGCTTGTGCATGTATTTTTCCTGTATGTCTCAAGGCCACGAACAATGCATGAACACTGAAGCAGTGAATGCATTGATATGTGGCCTAATTATGATTTTCCATACCTTGTCCTCTCCTTTATTGGAATAGATTTTGGTTGCTCCTAGTAAGAAAGAAACATAGTAGGAAGATGAGCTTGGTCTTCGAGTCCAATTGCTTCTCTTCCCTAGGTAAATAAGAAATGAGCATAAGGGCAGGAGAGAGAGAGAGAGAGAGAGAGAGAGAGAGACTCTTGAACCTTAATGCTTCTTTCATTTTCAGTCTTGTGCGAGTGAGGTCCAAGTGATAGCTGATTGAAATATTGAACAGCTGAGATCCTGTTCTTATCTTGCCTAAGCAAGCATTATAAAAGGAAAAGCTTTGGAGTTATCACCTAATTTGGCCTGTAAAATATGTGGGCATTTCCCTGTATAGCCTGTAAGTTCAGTAATCTCCAAATGAGAGCGGAGTCCTCTCCCTCTCTCTCTCTCTCTCTCTCTCTCTCTCTCTGTGTCTTGCTGCTGTATTATTATTATTATTTTGTCTCTGTGCACAAGACTGGGAGTTTCCTTTTGAAGAGTAGGATAGAAAGGCGGAAACATGAGCCTTTTATCCAAATCAAGCATAATAAACTAACTTCTAGATGTGTTGAGAAAGTATATCCTACCTAACTCAACAGGTAAGAGGTTTCTAGAAGGTCCCAGTCTCCATTTCAAACAATTTCTCCATTGCACTCATAGCCTGAAGTACAATGTGATGCATATTTCTTTTTTAGGCTCTAAGTTTGACATAGTTCTTTTATCAATTGAAAACTGTGTGATGAATGGTCCTAACTTTGAAATTCCTGAACAGGGCAGATAGAACTTTTTTCTCATGTACCAGTGCTGCGGAATTTTGTGGACCATTTGAAAGGAAAAAATTTCAATGTTTGTGCTGTATACTTGCTTGATTCACAGGTTATACGAAACCTATTACTTTTTTCTTTTTGTATCACTTCTTTGTTGTTCTGTCGCTGCTTTTCATTTCACTATTGGTTAAGTCGACTATGGTACTAAAGCTAATTGTTGCTTCTGAAACCTAACTGTTGCAACATTTGATGTATCAGTTTATGACAGATGTTACCAAGTTCATTAGCGGATGCATGGCATCGCTTTCTGCAATGGTGCAACTTGAATTGCCCCATGTTAATATCCTCTCCAAAATGGACCTCGTGACTAACAGAAGGGACATTGAAGAGTGGGCTCTTTTACCATTTGCAATTTTCGATAACGTGTACCCTCTGTGTTTCAAGATCTGACATGCTTTGTACTTTAACTGGTCTCAGCTTTCTGAACCCAGAGCCTCAATTTTTGTTATCAGAGTTGAATCAACGCATGGCTCCACAATTTTCAAAGTTGAATAAAGCTTTGATTGAACTGGTTAGCAATTAAACTTATCCACATCTTACACGTATTGCCTTTTAAAACTATGGAATATCATTCTGTCCAACTAATTGTCAGGAATATGGTGACGTATACTTCATATAGATCTGCTTCCATTTCTTGTGGAGTGCTCTTGTTATCATTGTCCTAAAAGTTATTTTTCATATGTTCAAGAGATTTGATTTTTAGAACTTTCTGACTTCATATTATTGCTTTCAACCACTTTGCTTTGCTTCGGTTAAATTTCCACATAAAGGATCATTATTATTTTAGGAGGCGCACTGTTTATTTTCCTCATTGAAGAGTAGCTTGTTCATGGGTTGCCTTCCTGTTTTCCTCTTGTTCTTTCTGTATGGTTATAAAATTTGTTGATTCACGATCTTGGTTGTATGATCTGTTTCAACACTTAGGCTCTTTGGAGATTCTGTACTATTACTATAAGCTGCATTACGCATTCAAGGATGCGATTTAACTGGCAAGGTTTCAAGATGTTATTATGTCCTTCAGGATGAAGCCTTGTGATTTTGTACGATTACACAATTTACAGCTATTCATGGCCTGTAAAGACATTTCCATTTCTCTAGAAGCAAAGCTACTCTCTATGTTCCAGATGAATTGTTTGAGCTGAAATCAGGATTGGTTGGATTTCTTTTAATCATTAAATTATTTTTGTTATGTTAGGTTGATCAGTACAGTATGGTGAGTTTTGTTCCACTTGACCTGAGGAAGGAGAGCAGGTACTCTCTCTCTCTCTCTCCCCCCCCCCTCCGGCTGCAGGGGGACCCACGTGGGGTATTGCATGAAGTGAAACACAATTTGGTTGAATGATTTCAATCACATGGTTTATTTGCAATGCTTTGTGTCACTTGCTAACTGATCCAATACCCACCTCCTTTGTAGTGTGCCATTAATGTGATAGTGCTAATTGAGATAGTTGATAAAAATAGCTGCCTCTAAGCAATGGCGGTTCCCTTCCCATTTGATTTGTACCAGTTCTCTCCCTTTCTAAAACTGATGTAAGATGTGTCCAGTTTCTTGTGTTAAAGGCTATTAAGTTGCCATGTCATTCACCCTTACCGGCTAACAGACTTGAAGCTAATTGTGTACATGAATGAACCCTTCCTTGCCTATATCTCTCTCTCATCTGCACCACTCAATGACCATGTTTCTTCTTCAAACTATTCCCCTTTGACAACAGTTACCAACACTGAGAGAATAAAAAAAGACAAATGCAGCAACAAAATATGGACTTCAGACTGCTTTCAAGTCCCCAGACATCCATTTTAAGTGGCCACTTGTTTGCACCACTCTTACACCTTTTTCATGCTCACGATTTTGCACTCCTTTTGTCTTCTCCACCCCTTCTCAACTGCCCCAAGTGCAAGCCTGCGTCACCTCCACTGCTCCACAACTCCCTATTGTGGTGAATCAAAATGTGTACTAGGGTTGAGCATATCAACCGCCGGCACCGGTTAAATCGACACTGGGACCACCAGTTGAACAGGCAAAGCAGCGGTTCCTGGCACCGGTTCCAGTGGTATTTTTTGATAAACCAGTTGTTACCGGAACCGCCATTTAAAAAAATAATAATATAGAAACGGTGTCGTTCTCTTCTTAAAGAGAACGACGTCGTTGGTTTTTGATGGGTTAGGGTAAAAACCCTAACCCAGTAACCCTACAGCTGTCAGCTACTACTGGTTTTCTATGCTTAAACAGAGCAATGGTTGCAGAGATTTTGAATTGGGCAGCCATTTTTAAGGTGGAGAAATTGGAGCTTTAGGGAAGAGAAAGCTACATAAGAATTTAATTCGCTGAAGAAATGGAGGGGGTTTAAATGGAATTTTTGTTACTGCATTTGTATGTCTTTAATTCTCTTAGTAGGGGTGAGTGCCTTTTGAGGGGAAGGTAATGGGGACATTTAAATAAATCGTTTTTACTTTATTTGGTTGTTTATATTCTGATAGATTAGTAGTTATTATGTTTTATTAGGCTTTAGCCCATGAGCTTTTAGTGTTTGCTTAGGACGTTTTGTTCTTTATTTAAAGTTTGTGAGAACCTTAAATTATGGAGACTGAGATTATAAAGTTTATTGGCTACTGCTTTTTGCACTCAAATGTGGTGTTCTCCCCCTTTCCTTGGCTTTATTCTTCTCTTCCTCTCTATTATTTCTTGATTTCTCTATCTCATTCCTATTTCTCCACTATATTCCGCATCAAATTGGTATCAGAGCCCGACTTGCCCAGTTTTTTCCCCTTTTTTTGTTGTGTGACACTATACACCCCCATAATTTGCCCACGGTCGTGTTTAGCTTCTTGTTCCCCGGCGTGTTGGTTAGTCACCGACGCCCCACAGAGCTCTGGTCGTCGATGTCTTGCCGTTTTTCTAGCAGTTCAGATTTTTCACAAGTGTTTTTGGTGATTTTCGAGTTAATTCTTCAAGATTTTAGTGTGGTTTTCAGGTTCTGTGTTTTCCGGTCCCCATAGGTGAAGCACGCACCGTTCTGCCACCGGAGTGGTTTGTTAGACTTTTAAAAGGCTAACCATGGTGGCATGTCGTGGCTCCAAGCATGGATGTCACCATGGGAAGCCAAGGTGCGTGGGGTGACACTCATATGGCAAGATGGAGTCTTGACCCTAGCCTCAACGAGCTTGGGATGGACCTAAGCCAAGGCAAGCAGTATGACACGACTCGACGGTATGCAAGCGACACGCGTGCAAGCCGATACCATGGCATGCAAGCACGCCCAAGGGCTGGGCGCAACAACATCCTACAAACGAGGAGAAAACGATGTCATAGCTTGAACGACCAAGACCAAGTCAAAGATTACCAAGTCAAGGAGCTCCTTGATCTTAGGCATCGGTTAAGAGCTTGACCGATTCATGTGCGCCACATATGCCCTTGACATATTCATTTGCATCGTATTTGTGCTTGGGAGCACATGTGCACATAAGACCTAGTCAATAGGTTTGAGACTAGGCATGAGAAGTGGTCAACATAGCGAGGTGGTATGAATAGCACACATCGTTGTGCTAGATGGGCTCAAGTGCAGACAAGTGGTTGAAGGAGAGTTTGACAATTGTCACTCCTAGACTCCTATATAAAGGGGGTTCAACCCTTCTGTAAAACACAGAGAAATGAAGCATTGAAGTCTAAGTGTAGCCTTCAAGTATCAGTGGGTTAGCTAACTGAGTGATCTTTGTGAGCCTTTTGAGTTAAGTGCCTAATAAATTTGTAAAGGGACATCTTTGTATCTTCTTACGTTGTGAACAGAAGGTTTGGAGTTCCCCGTAAAGCTGTGTTTCTCTATCTCTTTGAGTGGTTGGCTGGCCAAGTTGGGGTGTGCTTTGCGCCGCGCAAGGTGAACATTCTTGTCAGAAAAGTAACCCTCTCATGGAGTGACACTTGTCTGCACTTGAGTTCATCTAGAACCATGATGTTTGCTACTCATGCCACCTTGCCATGCTGACCACTTCTCATGCCTAGTCTCTCGCCTTGACCATTTCTCATGCCTAGTCTCAAGCATATTGACTAGATCTTATGTGCAGATGTGCTTGTCAAGCACAACTACAATGCACATGAATAGGTCAAGGGCATAGGTGGCGTACATGACTCGGTCAAGCCTTCAATCGATGCCTAAGATCAAGGAGTCCCTTGACTTAGTCATCTTTAACTTGGTCTTGACCGTTCAAGCTATGCTACCGTTTTCTTCTCGTTTGTAGGATGTTGTTGTGCTCTGCCCTTTGGGATTGTCTGCATGCCATGGCATCGGCTTGCACGCATGCGGCACTCCCTGCTCTTGCCTTCAAGTCATGTCATGCTGCTTGTCTTAACTTGAGTTCATCCCAAGCTCGTTGAGGCTAGGGTCAAGACCCCACCATGTGCGTGTCACCCCACGTACCTTGGCTTCCCATAGAGACATCCATGCCAGGAGAAGAAACATGGTTATTGCGTGGCTGTGGATGAAAGATAAGGAGATATGTGAGGAGGATTTTATTTATATATGCCATTAGCCTCTAGTTCTGTTAGCTGGGCCAGGAAAACTACGCGGCAACAAAATAGCCTTCAAATAATAAAATGGGCGTATTTCTTGCATAAATGGAAGGGAACTTTGGTGGGAAAAGTGCCGCTCTCCCTCAACTCATATAACCCCCCCCCCCCAACACCAAAGGCGAAAGCTGGCATTTTATTTTACAAGTTCGTTACATCAAAGTTGAAAACTTTAATGGTGCATGAACTCACAGCATCTGTCCAGACCTATGCATCACTATCTTTTTCGAGCCTAGTCGATCTCCTTAATCTTTCTTCGACCCTCCTTTCCCATTTCTAGGGAATTTTTCAGGGTTAAATCTCTTCAAAAACAATAATAAATCTCTTCAAAAACAATAATATATTTGTCTGAACTGTAGGAAAACAAATCATAGGTGGAAATGATTCTTTATCCAGCTGCTTCATATCCTGTGAGAGTGGATTTTAGGCTTCATTTTACAAATTGAACGATTCAGGCTTGATTTTATCAATCTTTAACTGCTCGTAGAGAAAATTGTCCTAATATTTTCTTACTAGTATTTCCTTTTGTTCTTGACTAAATTTTCTCTTAAATTCCTTTGTGTATTTGTTTAGTTAGTTGTTTCCAAATTCTTCAGGTCATTTTTTTAGCAAAGAAGACTATGACGGTGGCAGAGATGAACTTTGACTACTTTTATATTTGATTCATTTCTTTCAAATAACTTCAGTAAATCATGCTTCCTTTTACAGCATAAGATATGTATTGGGCCAAATTGACAACTGCATTCAGTATGGAGAAGACGCAGATGTGAAGATCAAGGATTTTGATCCTGAGGATGATGACTAGGTTTTACAAACTCTGCTGCTCATGTGAAAACATATGTACTGTTGCTGGCCCTGTCGTGACCGTCTGATGGAGTGAAAAAAAGGGTTATTTAAGTACGGTAGCAGTATCAATATGTAGGATCAAATTATGAACTCTTGACGATGGATTATGAGGATGTATAATTATATACCTTTTTTCCTGGTTGGATGGGGAAATCATGAGTTTCTGGAATTTGTCTTTTGAAAATGGCATCAAGTATTGGCGAAAAGCCAATTCATCAGGTGAAATACTGATGAAGTGATGCAGTGTGTAGCTGTCAGTGCATGTAGAAGACTTTTTACAGTAATGCGTCGGGGAAAAGTGGAGATAATTTATGATCACTCAATCAGTAACTCATCCATATTTGTGTTTTCAAATGTAAGGGACAACTCATCCAGCTCTCTATCAAGTCCTTTAAATTTAGAAAAGCAAATGTAGAGAGAAAGGGTTAGAAAAGCCCATTATAAATGAATCAGTATATAGAGAAAGGGTTTTTTTTTTGTTTTCATGGAATATCTATGTTTGTGTTTTTGAAAATTTTGTGATGTGTTTTTTTGGGTGTCTAATGGTGGTGCCCAAAGTTTTTAAAATTTATTTTGTTGAAGGATGTGAGAAAAAAATATTTTTGTGAGAAGATTTTATGGGTTTTTCCAGTGTTTTTAGTTTTTATGTTGTTTTTTTTCCAACAATTGAGGTCAATGGTTAGATAGAAAATTTTAAGGGTAATGTCATAGGAAAAACATGGAAAGTGATGGAAATGATCCTCTAAAACAAAATTAATGAATTTTTTTTTTTAAAAATAGAAATATATATATAAAAAAGTAAAAATTAAGTAAAGAAATAAAAAAATGTATATATAAAAAGGAAAATGTTTTTGTTATTTCAAAAGAAGGGCGATTATTGATCATGTTAAACATAAGGGAGCAATTGTTTATGAAATCAAAAAGAATTTCAATACCATTAATCAAACATAACCAGCTAATTTGTTTCTCATATTATTTTCCTTCCAAGATTGTATATTTCATTAAAAATAAATACTAAAGGGACACTTTACTGGCTGTTTTTTTTTTCCTTCTTCTTCTGTACCTGGCCGAACAGTTATAATAGCTTAAATTGTATTTCGAGTAATTAATAATAGCCTAAATTTCAATTAATTACAAAGGTCAAGAAAGTCTCGGGATAGAGGAAAACAAATAGAGCTCTATTAGCGGTGCAAAGTCTTCAACCTCTCGTTGATAGCCAAGAGGAACAAAACTAGAGAATCTCTCTGCAAATAGAAATCCCTCCCAAAATTCAAAATCCCCACCCTTCTGTCCTCCCCGTCTCATTTAAAAATCAAACCCATTAACTACAATCTAGGAAACAAACTAGGAATGAAATAACAAAAATTTGAAATTCCTAAAAAACATCTAAAATAACATCCTGATTTGCATCAATTATGACTTCGGGAAATAATGGAATATTAATCCAACGGTAAAATAAAAAGAAGAAGAATGGGGAAAAATAAGTACACCGTGAATTCCGCGTAAAAGATGGACGTGCTCTATCTCTTCTCCACCCAACAACCTTAGACAACGTCCACCATATATGTTGTCAAGCTGTTAGCACTTGATAACCTTGGCCAACCGTCTTGCTGAGCGGGTTTTCCATTTTTGCAACTTTCTTAAATTCATCTCCCCCCATTCCTCTCACAGTTTGCATGACCCGAAGTCTATATCATCGATCGTTTTCTTCTCAAACCTCTTTTTCTTTGAATAACATTTGCAAGCAATGGACCCCGGAGAACACCGCCGTGTTTTTCAAATGTTCGACCGCAATGGGGATGGTCGGATTACAAAGAAGGAACTGAGCGAATCACTACAGAACTTGGGGATCTATATCCCGGATAAAGATATGGTCCAAATCATCGAAAAGATTGATGCGAATGGTGATGGGTTCGTGGATATCGATGAATTTGGAGTTCTATATCAGACGATAATGGATGAGAGAGACGAAGAGGAGGACATGAAAGAGGCATTCAACGTGTTCGATCAAAACGGAGACGGGTTTATCACGGTGGAGGAATTGAGGTCGGTATTGGCGTCCTTGGGGCTTAAGCAAGGGAGGACCATAGAAGAATGCAAGAGGATGATTAAGAAGGTGGATGTGGATGGGGATGGGATGGTCAACTTCAAGGAGTTTAAGCAGATGATGAAAGGTGGTGGGTTTGCTGCTCTAAGTTCAAGTTCATAGACAATATTATTAGACATAAAGAATTTTTTTGTTGTTTGTTTTCTCATTCTAGAAGGGATATTTAAAGAGAATATCAAAACAAGAGGAACCTGATCTCTTGTAATTTTTCTTTAAAATTACCATGTTTCAATTTTTTCATATTTTTTTTGTTTATTTGTTATGAATATTCGTGTTGCGAATTTCAATTTTCTTTTTTCTAAAATGGTGACTAGAAATTAACCTTTTTTCATACTTTGCGTTTTGTTTGGAATATCAGGAACTAGGATGAACTTAATAGATTCTTTTTCTTTTCTATATGAATGAAACAGTTCTATATAAAGCATTCAGAGAGAGACCTTGTCAAGTCAAAATCATATATATATATATATATATATATATATATATAGTGCGGGGTGGTAATTATTCACCAATTCACAAGGGCAAAATTAATTGTTGATGTTCATATCATCTTCATCCGATGCTTCTTCAGGTCTTGTAACACCGAAGACATCCTTGGGAATTTATGGTCCATTTATATTAGTCATCTATAACTTATCGTGTATGGCTTAATATAAATCTTCATTCTAACTTCCAATAGTTGTAGTTTGCTCCATTGAAGAATGAAAGATCTATTTGTAGATTGTCCGACGCTGATATTCAACCTAAGAGGAAGTGAATTGAGTTTTACAAGCTTTTTTCCTTTTAAAATAAAATCAATGTAATAGTAGCTTTTTTGGGAAAATCAGGAACTCAATGAGCAAACTATTTAATGTAAGATACAGAGAGAAAAGGGATAGAGATACAACACCAAAAATTCTAGGTGGTTCGTCTTAACCAAAGCCTACGTCCACCCTCAAAGAATCCTGCTTTGGATTTTCTTTACTATCTCGAATAGCCTAAACTTTAGTTTCTAAGTGCAGAGAACATTATATGTATTTTTCAAAGTTTAACACTTTCAACCCAACTCCCTTATCTCACCTTGTTTCCCCTAACATCACGGTTAGTTACAAATGTTTCTCATACAAACACTCACAAATCTCAAGTTTTTTTTGGTACTTGAGAACCATTACAATAAATAAAGGATGAAGTTCACAATAAATGGCCATAGATAGTGAAATCTAGCCAATAATGAACAACAATTGTGAAAGGGATAAACCTTTAAAGCTCTCAACAACCTGGCTCAAACAAATGAATGGAGAGAGAGAGAGATTTCTAGGGCTTTTCAAATGATGTACCAGAGTTGTTTATTTATCCCCTTTGATCTTTTTTATACTTAGAAAAAGTTTTTTCACCGTTTGGGGTGCCTTAAATGTGGATAGAGCTGTTGAAATATAAAATCCGGATTGTGTTTGTCAGTCTCGCGAGAAGGGTTCAACACTTATCGGGAAAAAACTTGTATCGACTTTAAGCTTTCACTTCTAACTTCACCGACCAGTGGTGTTTGAAAGTAAAAAATTTAGATTTGTGAAAAAGTAACGATACTTTATAAAATTTGATGAAAAAGTGAAGAAAGGGAAGACTTAATTGAATATTATAATATTATTTTATAATTTGATAAGGAGGGAGATTATTTTATAATTGTGTAGAAATTTTGAGGGGTAGAAATTTCCACCACAAACACCCCTTCAATGTTGAGTCATCTACTTAGTGTTGATTTTGTTCGATATCCAGCTCAGCTTGGTATATATGTCTTCTCAGGTCAAGCTCAAACTAGATCTCTTAGCTTGGGATCAGTATCTCGGGTCGAGCTCTATATTGACGTCATGGCTCAGTATTCTGCCATCTATCTCCATTCGTGTCTTATATTGAACATTCTATTGGCCCTTTAGTTGACAGAATAAATTTCATGTGGCTAATAGAGACATGTCACAATCAATCACAAACAACCACGTGTCTCTAAGTCACTGGTAGTGCATTATCTTTACAAAACACATGTCCAACATGTTGTTGTAGGTTTAGATGGTGTAGGCTGTTTGATGTACATTTTCAATCAACAGTCACCGGCCCAACGTGGTGGTTGAAGTGACTTCGGGACGTGTTTGCTTGTGATTGATGTAGATGTGTCCTGTTTGCCACCTGAAATTTATTTCATTAATGGGGCCAACCGAGTTGAAGTAGTGGCCACTTCAGTAAACGAAAGACTCCCCAAAAAGTAGTATAGAACAAAATAAACCTAAGGATCAATTTGAGATTAGATCATATCTCATATATTAGTGGACTAATTAAGTCAAGAAAAAAACTATTGAAAGAAAGAAGCTGCTTTTATTTGCTAAAATCCAGAAAAATTCTACATAAATAGTAGAAAAGATTTGCCACCTCATTCATCATGCTCAACAACTTAAAAATAGTCCTAAATAAGTGAAAGAGAAGCCTAACGAATGCTTTGCGACTTTCGAGAATGCTTCTATAAATACTTAAAAATAAAGAATTTTATTGATTTTTCTTTAAAAATTATCAGTTATACGCGTAGGATGTCCATTTTTATGACTTTTGCATTCATGTCTTAGGTTTTCCTACCCAACTTTTAAGGCCAACACCTATAGAATTTATTATTATTATTTATGTTGACTTGTGCGAAGATAGAGTAGATATTGAGCCTACAAGAATTTCTTATAGACGCAAAATACATGAATAAAATTGATGATACCAAAATCAGACGGCCCAAGGCAGGAAGGGTCATGTCCAGTTGGGCATCGCAGGAAGGGTCAAAGCCCAATAACCGCAACACGTGACCTTTTTCCAAAGGGAATGAAACATTCGTGATTAGTACAAATTGTCACTCCTCATTTCATTTTGCCCCGGTAAGAGACCCGATAACCCAATACTAAAACATGCAACTGGATATAAGATTTGTATGTGAAAAATAAATGCATACTCATATCAAATTTTATTTTCCTCTTGAAACATGACTACTAAATATGTTTTGCAACCCATAACAAAACTTAATATTATGACTAATGGGTCATAATATGACTAGTCCAACCTATTGAAATACACTAATCCATCGATAGTCCTGCCCAAGACCACATGCATGTTCAAGACCCCTAGCACGCACGAATATGAATTAATCCACCATGTCTTTCCGTCTGGCTATTCAAGGAGTCCTAGAGCTCATGGTATTAAACTCATTTTATGACTCTAACCCTCCCTCTTATAAATTATCAAGTACCCTCTTTATATTTTCTTAAGTTTAATTACTTCTCCATATTAAACTCTTCTTGGGATATAACTGAGGCATCAGAGTCTTCACATCAGACGCTGCCCCTCTTGTTGTTCCCTTTCAAATCTAATCGGCTCCGACTCTTGATAATTTTGACATTATCAATAACCATATAGTTTTAACTAAGTATATGACACACCAATTACCATATAAGTAATGTCTTATCTTCGTATCATATGAAAATATTCCATAATTGTATGAATATGATATACATCATAGGATAATACTAATGTATATATGTATATTTGTATATGTACGTACTTATAAACATCAAACAAA
The DNA here is from genome assembly GCA_963930655.1 of Myrica gale. Taxonomy (NCBI): domain Eukaryota; kingdom Viridiplantae; phylum Streptophyta; class Magnoliopsida; order Fagales; family Myricaceae; genus Myrica; species Myrica gale. The sequence goes on along the minus strand of OZ005602.1, from coordinate 8,871,614 downwards.
TCGCGTTAAGCAGCTTAAGCTTATGTGGGCTCTTTCAATGAGCTTAAACTTTGCCGAGCCCAACTTATGTAAATTTGGCTTGTCAAATGAGTGAAGCTCAGAAAATAATTTTCTATCTTTCTAAAAAAAGGGGAAAAAACACCAACAAACGAAGAATCAATGGATTGTTTGTCCAAAATAAAATATTCATATTTCTTTTTGTCTCACTGAACAGTTTACTTCAAATTGAATTCCAAGAAAGATACAAGCCAATAGAAGTAATTCCTCTACTTATCCTTACTAAAACTTTAGCTTGCCCAAACAGGAGACCAAATAATTATGGTCTTACATAATCCAATATCCATTCGAATTACAATGTTGCAAAATCTGTGAATTGTCTTTTTTTCCCTTTGTTTTTTAAATTTCAAAGCAATCAAAAAATTTTAATTTTTTGTTGCCGTATCACCCAAATGGCCTCTCTTTCCTCTTCCACGTCCCTTCTTGTATGTTCTTTTTCCTTTCCCTCATCCAGTTGTTAGGGTCTACAAACCAAAGAGCTATATAGCATACCATGCATGGGGAGGGTTTATTGTAGTAGAAGAATAAGACCTGGTTGTAACAAAACTAGTACAACCTATTACATGCTTAACGGTATTTAGGTCGCCCAGGCTCCTATTTAGAACACTTGTCAGCAACAGTCCACAGTATTAGTAAGGCAAATCTCTAGTCGCAAGTCAGCTATATGTATTCCCTTTTCCCAAATCAGATAAAAAAAAAACCCAAGATAAAGAAAAAAGAATTGAACAAAACAGCAAGGAAACGATCTGAAAAAGAAAAAGGAATAAAAGGAGAGCATATGAACCCTTTTTTTTTTCTTCTTTTCAAGTGCTGTTTAGCAAAATTAAATTCTGTCTTTCTTTTAATTTTATTTTATAAATTTATTTGGCAAAATTAAATTTGTTTCAAATGGGATGGAATGCTATGTACATGAACAAATCTTTTACAACCTTAGATGGCAAAATAAATGGGGAAAAGCAAAAAGATTTAAACAAAGAGGTTGCACTTTACCCCTACAAATGTTAATTAATAAACCTAAACCACGGTTGGCTAGAGCACGTGGCTACGAACCACGGTGTCGGGAGTTTGAATCTCTCCTCGCCCACAACCGGCGAAAAAGGGAAGGGCTACTGCTGTTCTCCAGTTCACACAGTGTTATGAATTCAAAAGCTTATCATTTGACCTTTTTGCTTTTAGAGATTGCATCAAAGATTAACAGATCAAATCATTAATGAAAGGATAACTGAATATCACAAATTTAATCTTTATTCGAAAATTAAACTAGTGAAGAATATTCAAGTTCCAAACACAGAATAAAGAAAATATGGAGAATGCAAGATGGTCTGAGAGGTTGAGAGTTGTTGAAAAATTTGGCTTCATTTGGGACCATCTTTTGTTTTCTGCACTCTGTTATGACAGTCACCATAACTTGATCATAAAACAGGATTGTATTCTCTTCTCCAGTCATGCATTACACTCAACATCATGTTACCTCATCTGAAAAAAAGGAAAAAGAACCTGCTGACAATGCCTCATACTGTGCTTAATAGCTACCCAGATGTGACCAGAATAATAGGGTATGTTTTCTGAGAGGTCGTGACTATCCATTTACATCCTCACATGTAGAAGATACTAAGAACAAACTCAAAACAGATAGTACAGCTCAGTTGATAGATGCCCTCTTGAACAAGGTAAGAGCCAATAAATCTAGCCTCCTCTTGTAAGATACTTGTAAAAGTCAACTATCTCGTAGTTGTTTCTCAACATTAACAATCGACTCTCCTCTCTTTTATTATGGAGGGGGAAAAAAGACAAAAAAAAAATGGGAGACCCCTTTTGCAACCTGAAAAACTCTACTAAAAGTAAGATCAAAATAATAGGAGAACGTGATATATTATTACGGGCCTAATTGTCACTCCCCTAGGCTCAACCCCAATAACACGCCAAGAAAGTGCAAGTAACACTATGCTCCAAAAACACTAATCAAGATTCACTTTAAAGCTCATAGGAGACATTAAGAAGACCTAGTCTCACAAAATAAGAATTTTACGTGGAACTTACATTCATACCATTCCTTTTTCATCTCTTCTGAATTTTTTCCACTTCAGGTAAATTTCAGAGTTTTTTTACAATCTCTACCCCCTTTAAAACCCTAGTGTCCTCATCAAGGCCTGCTAAGCACTTGGAGATCCCCTTTTGGTCACAACCCCATAGGAACTGCCTCTTGTCCCCAACAGGCCAGCACAACCTCCAAAGAACCATACCACAATCCAATGCAACCCCCAAAGAATCCCCTCCTGTCCCCCTTTCCGTGATGCAGCTTCTAGTTAAATTAGCAATAAAGAATTTATTGACTTCGGTGGTTTTGGATAAAGTAATCTGGTTTGTGAGCTTATGTTGAGATCTACTAAGAATTTTCGGTATTTTCCTTTGTTGAATTAAGTTGAATTATATAGGCTGGTTTAGAAAGTAGGTGGATTTTGGATGAGGATTTATAGTTTAATCTGAACTACAGATGGGAGGCTCATATAATTTCCTAAACTCTGGGGTCTTAAGGCGATGGGTTTAGCTGAACTATAGACGGGTTTCGTTTGCTCTTGTGAATTGCACGTTAAAGTAGATACTCTCAAGTGTAGTGATTTCGTTAACTCAGGATCCCAAAATACTGAACAAAGCTTAGATACTGTTTCTTTTCCAGTCACATGTTTTGTATGTGTCTTTGTTTTTGTTTCTTTTCTTTATCTGCATCAATCTCTACTTTGAATGGGCTCCAGAAACAATGGATCATCTAAAAATGCTTTTGAACTAGTTTTCCAGTTCCAGCCTAACAGACTAAAACTTGGTAATTTTCAAATAAAATGTTTCCACAAGAATCTTGTATGTCGAAACAAAAGTCATGGTGTTTTCTTCAGTTCTAATCAAGTTTTATTGATATCCAAAACTCTATTAGTTCAGAAAGAAACTTAAAGCAGATATTTCCAGCTTCATTCTGCTTATTCCCTCCGTCTCTTTTAGGTATTTGGTGTGTGTTTGTAGCAACTGGACACTTACTATTTCGTGATCATAAAACTAATAGCTCCTCTCAAGGACTGACCTCAAATAGTTCAAACATATTTGATCATACCATTCACTTAATAACCAAAGCAATTTAGAATTTTCCAGATTATAAACCAAATCCTCATAAGGTCCATCTCTTTATTGTGATCATCCCACTGTGACTACTCCCAAAAACAAGCTACAAACTAATCTGGTGTTCATCACAATGGTCAGCATATGGAAGCCGAAAGAAATTTCTTTGGGTCAAATTCTCTAATTTATACTGAAATGCCTTGCAAATAGAGTAATAACAATGAAAAAAATACTTGGGCCATCATAATAGATCGAAGATGCTGATTCTCCATTCGGGTGCTAAGTGTTAGCATAATGTGCGGCGAAGCGCGGGCAGTGGGGGCATGGGGTGGCGCATAGAGCCCATGCACGCTGCCAAGCACCTTGACATGAGGGTGGCATGTCAAGGCTCTTCAAGTGGGGGTGCTTGGAGAAGATGCAGAAGCCCCAGCAAGATGGACTTGTTGGGCACGAGCTTGGCAAGAAGAACTTTGCCAAGTAGGAGCTGCTGATGGCTCAAGCACCTTGACATGAGGGTGGCACGTCAGGCTCTTCAAGTGGGGGTGCTTGAAGAGGACGGCATTGCAAGCGGGAGATGTCAAAGCCCCAGCAAGATGGACTTGTTGGGTAAGAGCTTGGCGAGATGGACTTGCCAAGGACGAGTTGCTGCTGGATTGCCTTAGGCGTGGGGCACGCATGGCTTGGGCCATGCCCCACGGCCTGCCGATGGACTTTGAGTGCCAATGGGGGCTGGCAAGTGCTGATGGGCGTGGGGGCATGGGTTGGCTTGGCTTGGACCATGCCCCACGCAGCAGAGGGGCCCGAGGGCCTGTTGAGCGTGGCATGCTTGGGCAGGGGCACCTGAGGGGGCCTGGCAAGCATGCCCTGCGACCATCAGAACTTTATGACACGTGGCAGAGCTGTTCTGAGCGGCTGACAATGTTAGGGGCGCGCATGGCTGGCATGTCAGAGGCGCATCATTGGGCGTCAGAGGCATGCCTGACAATGTCAAGGGCGCACATGGCCGTGTCGGGAGGCATGGATGCCTTGTCAGAGGCGCATCATGGGGCGCCAGATGCATGGCTCGTCAGTGTCAGAGGGTCATGAGTGCGGCAGATGGCTGGGCAGCAAGGCAATTCAAATGGGGCGCTGCAAGGGGCAGGCCTGGAGCCCATGTTGTGCTGCAGCAGGGCCTGCAGCAAGCAACCGCAAGGCAGGCGCCCAACAGTGCTGCAGCAGGGCCTGCAGTAAGCAACTGCAAGGCAGGCGCCTATGCAGTGCTGCACACGGCCTGGCAGCAAGCCACCGAAGGGCAGGGCCTTGGCAGGGTGGCTGGCGTGCAGGCAGTGATGCAGAAGGGCTGGAGCCCAGGCAGTGGTGCCAGAGGACTGGCGCCCAACCAGTGGTGCAGCAGGCTGACGCCCGGGGGAGCTGCAGCCACATGGCAGCAAGGCAGATGCTGGGAGGCAGGCTGCTTGCTGGAGAAGCCAACCCTCCTCTATAAATGGCTTGGGCGAGTTCATTTGTAGAGGAAGCTGAGAGAGATCTCGGGAGGGAGATCAAAGAGAGCTGGGGAGGCAGCTCAAGAGCTTCTGGAGGAGCTCGGAATCCAGTAGGGGCTGGGTTCAAAGTGGGGAGTGTGGCAAGTGTGACTGTGTGAGAGCTTGTATTAAGAACAGTGGGCTGTTCTTGTGTAAGCCTTGAGCTATTTCGGCTAGTGGTTCAGTTAATGCGAGAACCCTAGTCTTTCCTTGTAAAACTTTGTTAATAGACAAGAGTGTAAAGGTTGGGAGAGAGTGCTCCCGTAAAATATCGGTGTTCAATGTGCTTGTCCCGATCCTTGGCTTCCAGTGATTTCCCGTGGGTTTGGTGTTGGCTGAGACTAGGCTGGTGTCTAGTGCCATCACGTGGAGAAAATTTCTGTTACGAAATACGTCCCCGTGACACTAAGAAACCTTAGAAAACAAAACACCTCAAACTGCTGGTACTTCACGTTAATGGTTAGGTGAATGCCAAGATGTACTCTATAAGAATTCCACTTTGTTGAAACTAACATAAGCTATTGCCATTCTTACGCTGTCTTCCCACAAAATTAAAGAATAACCACTATCTACGACTGCAGGTCAAACTACGAAACTACCTAACATTCAGAAGTATAACTTTGTAGTTTGCATTTGTATACATTTTTCAATAACCAAGAAAGAAGCCACAATAAATGAGAGCTTCCATCTCGAGCAGACTTCAAGAGTTTCTCCAGCAGTAAATGAAACAATACGGGTTCACATATTAAAAAAAAGTGCATCTGAAATTGAAGAAAACAGAACTAGCATCTGATTGTAGGCTCTTAACTTGTTCAGGGTGAATTTTTGATGTGGAAACCTGTTTAGAGAATTCACCAGCATCAGCCAGATATCACTATTAACAGGGACCTGAACAACCGAGTGTGCTTGCAGGGATCAAATTTGACCCACTACAAGATCTAGGAAAAGAGAATAATCACTCAGGTGATAATATGGTCATTGGCATGTCACACACGACCAGTACATAACTCCTCCCTTTCCACCTCAACATTTCCAAAGTCCTGTCAATTACATAGGTTGTCTCCTTGTGCTTGGTGGATTTGGGTGGATTGTCTTCAACAAATTGCAAAGAACCAACTCTAAAGCTCAAAAAGACGCTTTTAAGCCTCAAGCGACACACAAACCAATTGAATTGGGTCTTTCACGGATAATAATCTGAGACAACTATGACTAGCAGTATTGCCTCGTCAGGAACTAGCTCAACACAACGCTGAACATCAATTCTTATCACTACAAGAAGTTCATCAATGCAGCATTATCAGTATTACAATTTTGAACAGCCACTATGGCCATTGTTATCACTGACCTCAAGCCGCTATGGCGCTCAACAAACTTAAACCACAATTTGACCCCTATTGCTCTCTCATTTTCCCCAGCAATCACATAAACACATTGTTAATCATCCAAATGCAAAAATAATAGAAGCAGAAAGCAGTAAAAAGGAATCACATAACAAGTAAAACAATCCATAGAAAAAGTAGGAACTTCGACATAACCCCTGTAATAAATCTTGAAAGGGCAAATCTTTTTTTAAAGCAAAAACAAAGAAGCCCACGCGAAACGACACAATGGCAGTCTCTTATCCCAAAAGAGCGGTGCAAATTTATTGAATGGATGGCGAAGAAGCAGCAGCAGCGACGCAATTGTATAACACTACATGAAGGGGAGAAAATTAGTTGGTGTCCCAGGGTCTGGGCTCAGGGACCGCGACGACCATACCTTGGAGGTCGTGGGTGAGGACAACCTGGCACCCGAGGCGGGAGTGCTTGTTGAGAACGCGTGCACGAGAGTTGCGTTTAAGCACGTACTCTTCGTCGTACGAGCGAGGGGGGAGCTTCTCGAGCCATTCCTCGGCGATGCTGACTTCGCACTCGGCCGAGCAGGCGTCGATCTCCTCATGCCGGTGGGAGGCCGGCTCGATTAGTCCGCTGTTGGTCAGCGCTTTCAGAAGGGTGTGCCCCGACAGACCCAGCACAGGCCGCTTATTGCCGTCCGGGTCGATAGCGAACAGGTTCACGATGCGGTCTGACACTTTCTTTGAGCTCGAGCTGGAGGCGGATACGGAGCTGGCGGTGGCAGACGAGCGAGTGATCAGGGATTTGGAGTTGATCCGGGCGGAGAGTCTCAGTAGCCTGGCTGTCATCGCCATTGCCGCAGTTGTTTTTGGGAGAAATCTGTAAAATGGCACTGCTTTGTTACCTTTCTTATATCCTTGTTCGTTTTTTATTTTCAGCATAGAGAATAACAATAAGGAAACAATTTCCTTTAGGCCTTTGAAAATGTGTTCTCAACGCGAAAGTTATTTAATTCATGAATAAAAATATTTATTTATAATATCTAGAAGCAGTAGAAAATGTGTTTGCAAATTAAAATTTTGATAATACGAGAGTTATTTTAAAAGTGGAGAGATGATTTGATATAAAAAGAGTAGTTATTTTATTAGATAATTTTACGAAGCAAACACTAAACATATTTGATTATTAAGGTTAGAAATTTATCTTTTACACAAATTGTTTTAATTCTTCACAAATTCCAACACTTTTTTAATAAAAAAAGATACACTTTGCACTTTTATGTTTGAGAGTGTTCATACATTGTATCCATATATTTTATTTTTGAGACATTAAACTCATTATGTTATCTCCACCAACAATTTACACTCCATAGTGAAATTAGACATCAAATCAGACTATAATCGTACCATTCTTGCCATTACTAAGATATTGAGAGGAAAATTTGCCGGTAAAGACTTCAAGAATGATGATTCCAAGGCAATAAATGTCTACATTCGGATAGATATGCTTATATTATACATATACAGGTGATCTGTAGGCAAACATTGTTTGAGATTTAAGGGTGATACAACAATCTAATAGGGACTGAGATCACGCGAGAGACATGTAAACGATTATCATCTGATTTGATCTCTAATTTCACTCCAAGGTGCAAATCGTTGGAAGAGATAACATAATGGACTAAATGTCTCAAAAATAAAACATTGGAGTGCAATGTGTCAAGACCCCAAAACATAAGGGGTGCAAAGTATATTTAACCCTAAAAAAAAAATCTTTCATACCTCCAGTTTTCTAAAAAGATTAAGAGGCATCGAAGTACTACCTCCAATCTTGTAATTTTTTTTTTCGGCATCCATATAGTATAAGTTAATAGGATTAAGCATTGAGTGCATAAGGGCATGGCTAGGGCAGTAGGAGCTAATGCCTCATCATTAATGAAAATGAAGTACAATATTTGGACCAGGTCAATGCCTCATCATATGATTGTATTAAAGACGTGAGTTGGCAAGTACGTGGACATTTAAATGACATGACTTGAGCTTCCGTTAAAATGATAGACGGAAGGCTAACGGAAGGACTTTTTTGTCAAATGTCGAAAGTATAAGAGTGTTAAATTTGAAGTTTGAAATTGAATGACCCAAATGCAAAAGAGGTATAAACTTAAGGGCGGAAATGCCAAATTTATTAATTTTAAATAGTGGTCTAATTAAACTATCACATTTGACACATTGAGGCACAAACTATCAAATTTCATCAATTTGTGTCACTAAAAAAGGATCTAACGATCAAACTCGTGCCGCATGTGTTGTTAATGATCTATGTAGCATGATTTTAACCACGAATTTTATTTTAAGGCGCAATTTGATTAATTGTGAAAGTTTGAGGAACGTTCAATGTGTCAATATTAGTAATTTAGAACCCTAATTGAAATATCACCCATAACTAATGAATAATGAGAGCATAACGAAATCAAAAAGACTTGGAGAGGTCGGATAATTAACAATCAGATATGGCGAGTTTTAAAAATATATATTTTTAGAATGCTAGTGAGGGATTTTTTAAATTCTAGTGGTCGAAAAAGAAATTGGATTAAATTACATGAATTTTATGTAATTTTTTCAAAGAAGGCAAGGGTAGCTACGCTACTCCCTCTTGAGTTCTAGATTTATGGTCAAAGGAAGAGTTCGTAAAGGAAATGAACTCATCACAATTAGGGATTGAAGCTAGAAAAATTATCTTAAGAGCAGAAATTTTTTGAAGCTGGAAGGTTATATTTTGAGGGAGTACTTAAAAGTTTTAGGGTCAGTTGGCTTGCTTGTAAAATAAATTTTGTAATTTATTTTACTTGTTTTCAGGTATTTGGTAAGCACCTAAAAATGAAATCAAAGTAAAAAGTTTTCAAGTCAACTGTAAAAACTTTATTATTTTTCAAAAAATAAACTAAGCTGAAATTCTTACCTTCCCTTTGATTTGGGCCATTTGGCTCTTAAATCACATCCAAAATGATCAAAATGCCCCTTTAGGACAAAATAATTAAAAATATTAAAATTTTATTAAAAAATAAAAGTGATATATAAATAAAAATAATATTTTTTAAATAACAATTGAATTTGAAGGTTGCATGTGATAGTTTTATATTTTTCTTTTTCCAGGCCACATGGGTGCTTTTCCTTTAGTTGGCTAACCTCAATTGAACTGCGGAGACCAATTTTATCACAAACGTGTACCTTAAGGATTTTCATGTTGAAATCAGTACCTTAGGAACTAAAATATTAAAATTTTGAGAAAAATTTCATGCCACGATACTAGCCTACAATAAGCGTTGAGATGAAATCTAAAATCTGCATAAGTATCATTTCGTTTATTGGCTAACGACAATAGGTCGGATGATCGATTTGTCTAAAAAAAAACTTATCTCAGGAATCTGATGGTTGAAATCAATATCTGAGGGACTAAAATATCACAAGTGTAAACTAAAGAGACCTATAAGATAATTAAGCCTTTTTATGTAAATACATAAATCATGTCAAACATCAAAAAATACTTTAAAATAATAACTAGACACTAAAAAATAAAATTTTTTCTTGTAAACATTTTAATGAAAAGTTTTTTTACGAGAAATAATAGTTTTACAAGCAAACAAACGGACATGTAGTACAAATTTTTCTCTCATTATTAATATCTTAGTGAAAAGAAAATGTTCTTTTTTTAAGGAGAGTGAAATTTTGATATAAATAAAGAAAACTACAAAAAAAAAAATATAGTTTACATTAGTCAAATCCTTGCCTGCTGCCGTCCGGGATCACAATAAGATATTTGCGGTTAAAATATGTAAGAAAACAGACACTAAAATATTTTTATTCAAAAAATGTCTATCATTCTAAGTTTGTTAAGTAAAATTTTATACTTTCTAAAATTTAACACAATAAAAAATTACAATATAATTTATCTCTCCATCACATCATTACTTTTCACTATAATAAATATTAAAAATCATCTTTTTCTTCACTTTTTTACCAAATTCAATACCATAAATTTTTAACACTCAAACACAAATCTCGAATCCTCGATAAAACTGCAACTATGAAATAAAAATCATTCCAATGTCTTAAAAGCCATAAACAGTAATTAAGCATTCCGTGAAAGGTTTAAATTCCTCGATGACAGTAATGGTGACCTTGTTCTTCGTGGATATGCCCGCTACAATAAATTATTAGTATAGGCTCTTCTAGCCGGATTATGGTATATAATTTTTTGTTCAAACTGCACCGTACAAGTTTGAGAAAGATGAACACAATAAGTAAACCCTACACTATTTAATGTTAATCATATAAAGTTTCGAACAGTATGAGCCTATAATGAAATCCACTTGTTATGTTTATCTCTCTCCATATTGAGTGATGGAGGAAATTCCCAAAAATCTTGATACATTTTGGTTTAATCGTAAACAAAAAAGTACTTTTTTTTGCTATCAGAATAATAAATAGTTAATTAAGATGTCATAATTTGCCTTACTCCATAAGATGAAAAAAAAAAGCTTTAAATATAATGCGACTTGCTACTTTTAATTAGTTATTTTTGCAAAATTTCAGGGAGACCCCTAACTATTGTTGAATATTATAGGCTAAATTCATTGATGGTAAACTTTTTTTCAATTTAGTTCGTAAGGTAAATTTTTTTATGCGAGGGGCCCTTGGGTAAGAACTAATTCCAAAACCAGCCGTTTCATCATCTTCCCATTAATTTTCTCTTATATCATTGGCCTATCCTTCTTCTTCATCTTTCTAGGAACTCAATTGTAGAACTGAACCAAACCATATCTCACAATGGGAATTCTAGGTCAGTCCTCAAAAGCAACTTATAGCCCTAGCTAGATTCAATCCATTTTCTTTAATCTGCAGCTTATTTTGTCTAATCCATAAGTAAAGAGAGAACTAAGGTTAAGATAATCAATATGTTTCACGTCCTCGTTTGAAATGATTTTTTTTTCTTCATATTTTTCTCTATTGATATATAACACAATAGATATTTTTAGTAGTTAATACAATGTTCCAATTACGATATTATGATAAGGTTGAGCAATTCCATCCCACATGTAAGCAGCAAGTAAGCTTGCTGTGTCTTTTGTTGCATGTCACATTTATCTATTGATAAAATCTCCACGTGGTAGCCCACTTACCTAGCAAGTAGATGAAGTCCTTTTTTTCCCTATAAAATTTTGTTGGCAAAAACCCTAAGGCCTGAAGATGAATTCGGTCACCGAGCTTTAATGTTGTGAACTTACATGTACTTAACATATTGGACATATCAGGGGTCCATGCGAAATTTGAGTAGAGAGAGTATAGATGGGCTTGTTCAATTGCCCATATTGTTTTTGAGGTCCAGTATATGCAGAAGCCTTTTCTGTTCTCTTGGGAGCTCATGATGAACATGCTGTGCTGTGTATGAGATATTTTATTGTATTAGGTGCAACGTATAATAGTTTTAATTTAATGGTGATTATGCTACTAATTAAAAATATCTTCCAAATGAACTAGTCTATGCAGTATGCAATTTTTTTTAAAAGATATCAGTGATATTTGCTTACATGACAATATGGATATCATAAAAGAAGTAAACGATTGTTCTTTTTCCATTTCTTACAATACACTAAAGTAAATAATATTTAGACTTCTTTTTTTTGGGGATAATTTATTAATTGCAATGATGAGATTGTAAAGCTAAGGTTCTAGGAAACAAACATAAGGATAAAGAAATATAAAAGATGACTAAAAAAAAAATGAAAATGTGAGAAATGATAAATATAAATTACTACTTATATATCATCACCCTTTCTCTTCAACAGGGGTAAAGAATTATTCTTTCCTTTTTTTTTTCTTCCAGGCATAGTTTTTGTTTCTTAAGAAACATAAATGATTATTCCATTTATTTTTCCAATAAAAAATAGAAGTACAAAATTGTGATTTTCTTTTTTAACTACTAAGAAATAGATTATTATTCTCTTATTTGTACACCACTATATATATATATATATGAGACAGCATTTGCCTCATAGTAACTATCTCCTACTGTGCTTCCTTTTAACACTCCTCTCCTTACAAACCAAACCGTTCTAAATAGTCAATCCACAGACATTAATTTCAAGCACAGCTGATGAGGACGGTAAAATTCAGTATTAGGTAGACAAATCACATAAAGAGCGCATTTGCCCTCCATGCTTAGACGAACTTTGGGCAACACTATCATCAGATGTCCCCACAAAAGATTTGAGAAGTCCATTGAAGCAGTAATAGTAGAAGTACCGGAGGAAGCGTGCCTGGGACAGAGGGAATAAGAATGGACACCCAACGAAAAGCTTCAGCATAGATTAAGCTCAAGGACGACTCCAAACCACAAACATCGTGAAGAGGAATAGAGATCCCAAGCTTGAGAACAGATGGGGTTCTGCCGAGATGCCAAAACAATTTTTATAACTGGGTACATCGAATACTGGATCAACCGGGAGCGCCAAGGAAAAAGAGGCATTACTGCTTCATCCAAAGGTTTCTGTCGGTAATGATTTTTCGTTCATCTCGTGCTTATTTAGCATACAATTTACTCAAGACTGATACCTCAACGTGATAGACGACACATGAAAGTCCTACGCCAAATAACGGCCACGACACTCATGTTATGAGCCACATCGGCCTTGAACCGCAAAAGGAGTATTGTTAACTCTTACAGGATTGCCCAACACCAAATCAGCAACCATTTCAGCAGTTCCCAAACCCTGGAAATTGGAGCAGTATGTAAGTCTTCGAATCATGGCATGTTACTTTCCTCAGGTAATGGCACCAGCAATGATATCTATCAGCTAAATATAGGTGAACATTTTCCAAATGATTGTCAGTTTAGCTTAACCAAGGAACAAAGGATGGGAGATTGATAACTTATGCAGTCTCTTTATCTTTGAGCAAGTACTCTCATTCCCTTGGATTCTTTAGCATAATAAAAGAGTATGTATAATTACCATAGCAAGTCCACCTCCTTCATGCCCAGTTGCAAGGAACACATTTGTCAAACCAGGCACAGGCCCAATCATTGGCTTCCCATCAGGCACTGGACAGAAAATAGATAATCATTTTGGACATCCAAAAATCCAACTATTTCAATAAAAAAAAATCATTCCACAAAACATTAAGCGATATAGGGACTCACTGTATGGACGTAATCCCACTCTCACTTTTCTGCTCTTACTGAATTCTGAAAGGGGCAATTCTTTTAACTTGGGAAAAAATTCCACAGCCCGCTTCCATATGCCAGTGATGATACGCTCATCCACTTCAGAGCTGAACCCTGCAAACTGGCGGCTGCTTCCTGAGAAAATGTCATAGGGATGGTAAGACATTGATGGCTGCATCGAGAAAAAATAATCAAGAGCAAGAAAAACATAAAAATAAAAGTTTGAGGTGAGACTGGCATTTATAGAGTAAAACTAACACAATTCATTTGCACCCGCATATATCATCTGAAGGGTAGAATAATAAAAGGAAATGAGGAGAGAAGTTTGTCAAGGAAAACACACTCCCCCCATAGGTTTAAAGAATGCGTATTTTAGCAACTTAGAACTAGAACACTCATTGTAAAGACAGTGACGGGTCTGAGACTCTAGGCTCACAGTCCACACGAAGAGTGCCTTAAAGCTTGGATCAAAGGAAAAATGTTTATTTTTCAAAAAACAATAAAAAAGAAAAAGAAAATAAAGTGTATGGAAAGACATATGTCACGCCCCGTGTCAATACGTACCCCCTAGGTGAGATGGTATGCACACAAGCAGGGATTACGGCACGAATCGATCTTATGAAGTACTGATGTTGGCTTTGAAAAAGCTTAGTGGAAACGTCCAATTAAAATAGTTTTATGATTCGAATTTTTATTAAGGATAAATTTATATTTTCAAGAATTTTAACGAAAGGTGACATTTGAAAATAATTCTTGAAGTTAGAAATTCCAAAGTTGAAGAAATGAAATGAAAATAAAGAAAATAAAATATTGCATAAGGAAAGAGAAAGGATAAGAGAAATTTTTGAAAATGATAAAGATAAATACACGATTCCACTAAGATCACGGAGTTTCTCTTTCTACAAAAATAATATCCTTCCGGATGATTTACAAAAGTAGAGAAGATAGGTATTGTTTTGTTTGATTCGGGTGTCACTCATTCCTTTGTTTCTTATTGTTGTGGCTTGTTGAGTGAGGCAAAGTTTGAACCCTTAGAACCGGCATTGGAGGTAGCCACTCCGATAGGAGTATCAAAGGTATGCGATAGGGTGGTAAAGGCTTATCCGATACCAATAGGAGAGTTGGTTTTGCCGATGGATTTGATTCTTTGCATATGGTAGAGTTCGATATTATCCTCGGCATGAATTGGTTGACCACATACCATGCTTCAGTGGATTGTTTTAATGAGGAGGTGATTTTTAGAATACCCGACCGAGAGGAGTATAGATACAAGAGTTATCGGGGAAAAGCAGTGTCTCAGGTTGTATCGGCACTGCAGGCTCAGAAGTATATTCTAGAAGGTGCCTAGGGATTTCTAGTCTCAGTTGTAAAAGTGAAGAGATCGAGGTGTTATCGGGAACGGCTCCAATATCTAAAGCATCGTATCGTATGGCGCCGGCTGAGTTGAAAGAATTGAAGACACAGCTGCAGGATCTTTTGGAACGAGGTTATATTAGACCTAGTGTATCACCGTGGGGAGCCCCAGTGTTGTTTGTGAAGATAGAACTCTCAGGATGTGTATAGACTATAAAGAGTTGAATCAGGTGACGGTAAAGAAGTACCTGTTACCGCACATAGATGATTTGTTTGATCAATTAAAGGGAGCAGGAGTTTTCTCGAACATAGATTTGCGATCTGGGTACCATCAATTAAGGATTAAGGCGGAGGATATTCCGAAGTCAGCATTTCGGACTCGATATGGTCACTTCGAGTTCTTAGTGATGCCGTTTGGATTGATGAATGCACCTGCAACTTTTATGGATTTGATGAATAGTATTTCAGGAGTTCTTAGATCTTTTTGTGGTGGTTTTTATTGATGATATTTTGATTTATTCAAAGGACCGACCAGAGCATGAAGAGTATTTACGCTTGGTACTGCAGAAGTTGCCAGAGGAGCAATTGTATGCTAAATTATCTAAATGTGATTTTTGGATGGAGCAAGTGTCATTTTTAGGGCACATTGTGTCAAGTCAAGGGCATCTCGGTGGACCCAAGCAAGATAGAGGCAGTTATGAATTGACCGAGGCCGGTCAACATCCACGAGATTCATAGTTTTTTGGGATTATCAGGGTACTACAAGAGTTTTGTAGAGGGATTCTCTAAGTTAGCTGCCCCGTTGACTGCCTTAACTAGGAAGGATGCAAAGTATGTATAGACTGAAGAATGTGAGAAGAGTTTTCAAGAGCTGAAGGGGAGATTAGTGATAGCCCCTGTTTTGGCCTTGCCCATTGAAGGTGAATATTTTGTGATTTTCAGTGATGCCTCTCGGAAGGGACTGGGTTGTGTATTGATGCAGAAGGATAGAGTTATTGTCTATGCATCTCGGTAATTGAAGCATCATGAGGAGAACTACCCCGCACATGATTTGGAATTAGCGGCGGTGGTATTTGCTCTGAAGATTTGGAGACATTATCTGTATGGAGCAAGATGTGAAATATTCACGGATCACAAGAGCTTGAAATACTTCCTCACCCAGAAAGAGCTTTGAAGAAAGAAAGAGAATTCTGTATATTACTCCGATAATTCATTTGTACAGGTATGAGTCTCTATTTATAACCTCATAGAGAATCATATACATACGGAAACAATCAAACAATTAGTCTAAATAAAGAACAGAATATTTCCTTTCATAATTACCCCATGTAATCAGGGATATTATGTTCCTTCCATAATATTGAGATTTCCATATCACCCGAAATTGTCATATCCATGATACTCGGGATTTCTACACTCCCCCTCAAGTTGGATCGTAAATATTGATCATTTCCAACTTGCCGATAAAGTCCTCAAAATTTTGCCGAGACAACCCTTTGGTGAAGACATCTGCTGTCTGTTCTTTTGTAGGGACATATGTCATACAAATGATCCCACCTTCAACCTTTTCCTTGATGAAATGTCTGTCAACTTCTATGTGTTTGGTTCTATCATGTTGGACTGGGTTGAGAGAAATGTTGATGGCTGCTTTGTTATCACAGTAGAGTTTTATTGGTAACCTTACTTCCACATGTAGTTCTTCCAAGAGTTTCTTTAGCCATAGCCCTTCACACATTCCCTGTGCAACTGCTCTAAACTCAGCTTCAGCACTACTTCTAGCCACTACATTTTGTTTCTTACTTCTCCAAGTTACCAAGTTGCCCCAGACAAAGGTGCAGTATCCTGTGGTAGATCGTCTATCTTCTGCTGAGCCTGCCCAATCAGCATCTGTGAAGATCTCTACTCCTTTGCTTTCATTTTTCTTGAATAATAGTCCTCTTCCTAGGGACCCCTTGAGGTATCGGAGGATTTTGTACACTGCTTCTAGATGAGTTTCTTTTGGTGAATGCATGTGTTGGCTTGCCACACTAACCGCAAATGCGATATCTGGTCTGGTATGTGACAAGTAGATTAACTTTCCTACCAGTCTCTGGTATCTGTCTTTTTCCACTGGTTTTCCAACATCCTCCGTTCTTCTTCCAGCTTCTATGGGAGTGTCACTTGGTTTACATCCAAGCATACCCGTCTCAGTTAGGAGATCCAGAATGTACTTTCGTTGAGAGACGCTAATGCCCCTTTTTGATCTGGCAACTTCCATTCCCAAGAAGTATCGCATTTGTCCTAGGTCTTTTACTTCAAATTCGGTGGCTAGCATTTTCTTCAGTCTCTCCATTTCTTCTATATTATCTCCTGTTAGGATTATGTCATCAACATAGACAATCAGAATTGTTTTCCTCCCATCTTCGAATTGCCGAGAAAACATAGTGTGGTCTGACTGCCCTTGCTGATATCCTTGACTTCTTACTGCTTTGGCAAATCTATCGAACCATGCTCTTGGTGATTGTTTAAGCCCATAGAGAGACTTCTTGAGCTTGCACACTCGCTTTTCTTCTCCAGTTCTACAAAAACCTGGTGGCATTGTCATGAAGACTTCTTCTTCTAATTCTCCATTCAAGAATGCATTCTTAATATCAAGTTGTTGGAGGGGCCAATCTGAATTGACTGCAATTGACAAGAGAACTCGAATTGTGTTTAACTTTGCCACTGGTGCAAATGTTTCTGTGTAGTCGATCCCCTGGGTCTGTGTATATCCTTTTGCAACAAGGCGGGCTTTGTACCTTTCTATAGTCCCATCTGCTTTATATTTTAAAGTGAACACCCATTTGCAGCCAACAGGTTTCTTTCCCCTTGGTAAGTCCGTTATTTCCCACGTTTCATTCTTTTCCAGAGCTCTCATTTCTTCCATTACTGCCTCTCTCCATTTGGGTATTTTCAGGGCCTCCTGAATATCTCGTGGAATTTCTGCATTGTCAAGGTTAGAAGTAAAGGCACGAAATTCTGTAGACAAGGCATTATAAGACATAAAGTTTGAGAGAGGGTGGAAGGTACATGATCGAGGATGCTTTCTAAGAGCAATGGGTAAATCAATATCAGAGGATGCAGGCTTACCAATGGTAGATGGGGACTCACTTGGAACTATTACCGGTTCTAACTCTTTCGGTGCTTCAGGTATAAGATTCTCTATTGTCTTTGATTTCGGCTGTCGTGAATAAACCAGTATCTGTTTGCCCTTTTGTGTTCCTGCATCTCCCCCTGAGTTCAAGTTTCCTTCTGTGTTTATGGCAGGATCAATGACAGGATCAATGATGGGGACATGCTGAGGAGGAGAGAGATCAAAGACCAAAGACCGAGCTTCATCACACAATGGCTCCCCCTGAAGAGAAGGTTTTTGGTAGTAGGAGGTGTTTTCAAAGAATGTAACGTCCAGGCTGACAAAGACTTTTTTTGTGGCTGGATCATAGCACTTGTACCCTTTTTGAGTAGGAGCATAGCCGATGAAAACACACTTAATAGCACGGGGATCTAATTTTCCTCTACTATGGGAATGAATATGAACAAATGTAGTACAACCGAACACACGGAGAGGAATACTTGAGTCAAGGCGAGAGGTAGGAAACTGTTCCCGAAATTTTTGGAGGGGTGTGGCAAAAGAAAGAACACGACTAGGCATTCTATTGATAAGATAGATGGATGTCAAAATGGCATCACCCCAAAACATGGTAGGCATATTCATGGTGAATAATAAGGCACGTGCGACATCAAGGATGTGTCTATTTTTCCGTTCGGCAACCCCATTTTGTTGAGGGGTGTCGACACAAGAACTTTGATGAATGATGCCATGTTTGAGAAGATATTCTCCCAAGACAGAATTGAAGTATTCTGTGCCATTATCTGTGCGCAGAATTTTAATGGAAGTCTGAAACTGAGTTTGAATCATTGAATGAAAATTGATAAAGACAGAACGAACATCAGTTTTGTCTTTTAACAAATAAACCCAACATAACCGAGTATGATCATCAATAAAAGTGACAAACCATTTTGAGTGAGTACGAGTGAAAATACGAGAAGGACCCCAGAGGTCGCTATGAATCAGAGTAAATGGTTGAGATGGTTTGTATATGGATGTGGGAAACGAAGTACGCTTATGTTTGGCAAGTTCACATATTTCACATTGAAAATCAACCAAATTTTTATTTGAAACAATGGAAGGAAACAATCGTCTTAAATACTGGAAATTGGGATGACCCATTCTAAAATGCCATAATAGAAGTTCACTATCCCTAGTCAGAGATGCAGAATCACAAATTGCAGTTGGACCGTGGTCACTCACAGTAGCGTCGTCAAAGTAGTAGAGTCCCTCATACTCCTTAGCACTGCCAATCGTCTTCCCCGATAATAGATCCTGAAAAACACAGTGAGAGGGAAGAAATTTAGCAGAGCAATTAGAGGTTTTTGTTAACTGACTAATGGACAAGAGATTGCAAGATAATTTTGGAACATGAAGGACAAAGTCTAATTTTATGGAGTTAGAGAGTTGAATACTCCCTTTTCCTGCAACCGACGAGAGAGTGCCATCGGCAATCTTAACTTTGAGATTTCCAGCACATGGTGAATAAGAGGAAAAAAGGTGATATGAATCGGTCATGTGATCTGAAGCACCTGAGTCAATGATCCAAGGATTATTGGATCTCGATGTACTCAGAGCGTGAAAGAAATTACCTTTTTGGGCTAAGGAGGCAGAAGCAATATTCTGGGAAGACTGACCCGAAGCTTGGAAGTGGGAAAATAATTTTTGCAATTGGTCCAATTGGTCAGGGGTAAAGCTGACAGTGGAGGGATCATTAGTGGCTTGAGGGGATGCTAGTGAGTGGGTGAGAGTGGTCTGATAACCACGGCTGCCCTGTCGTGGTTTCCAGTCGGCTGGTTTCCCATGGATTTCCCAGCAAGAATCTCGGGTGTGACCATTTTTTCGGCAATGGTCACACCAGAGTTTTCCTTTATTTTGTTTGGGCCCGGGCCCAGATCTTGGGCCTTTAGAAGTGAAGGCTGCCCCTTCTGCTGCATTAGGCCCGTGAGACCCATGAGGCCCGTGAGACCCATGAGGCCCGTGAGAAGAAGCGAACTCCTGCAGCATCACCTTCCGTCGATGCTCCTCCCGTCGGATTTCAGCAAACACTTCCCGAATGGATGGAAGCGGGCGTCGACTGAGGATCCGACTCCGGGCGTCGTCGAGCTCTCGATTCAACCCAGCGAGGAACTCGAAGACCCGTTCCGTGTCAAGCTTCTTCCGGTATCTGGCGCTGTCACCAGAACACGCCCACTCCTCTTCACAGCTCAGGTCGAGCTCCTGCCAGAGGATCTGCATCTCCATGAAGAACTCGGTGACGTCTCTCTCTCCCTGCTTCAGCTGCCACAGTCGAGTCTTGAGATCAAAGATCTGTGAGAAGTCTTCTGCATCTGAGTATGTTTCTCGTATGGCATCCCAGACGTCTTTCGCCGTTGGTAAGAAGAGATACGTCTTTCCGATGGAGGATTTCATGGAGTTCACCAACCATGCAATCACCATCGAATTTTCTGACCGCCATTTTTGGAGGTCGGCAGTGTTAGTCGACGGTGGTTGCTTGGTTTCGCCAGTGATATACCCCAATTTCCCTTTTCCATCGATGATAAGTTTGATGGATTGAGCCCACTCACGGAAATTTTTTCCATGAAACTTTTCCACCGTGAGCTGGAAGGACGAGTTGTCAAGTCCATTGGAGCTCATGGTGGGTAGCAATGGTGTTTCCGGAGTGGAGGTGGGTGAGAGGACCGGTCCTTCGCTGTCAATGGTGGATTCAGACATTGACAACTAAGATTCCGGAACCTGCCTCTGATACCATGAAGAAAGAAAGAGAATTCTGTATATTACTCCGATAATTCATTTGTACAGGTATGAGTCTCTATTTATAACCTCATAGAGAATCATATACATACGGAAACAATCAAACAATTAGTCTAAATAAAGAACAGAATATTTCCTTTCATAATTACCCCATGTAATCAGGGATATTATGTTCCTTCCATAATATTGAGATTTCCATATCACCCGAAATTGTCATATCCATGATACTCGGGATTTCTACAAGCTTAATATGAGACAAAGGAGGTGGTTGGAGTTGATCAAAGATTATGACTATTCAATCAATTTTCATGTAGAGAAGGCTAATGTTGTTGACGCTTTGAGCAGGAGGTGGTGAGGAAAGAAATAAAGGATGATATGGTGAGAAATAATATTGAAATCCTCTTACAAGGAGAAACAGCGAGGTTGACCGCCCTGTTGATCCAACCTACTCTGATTGATAAAATCAAGGAAAGTTAGTGGCAAGACCCATTTGCAAAATAAAATAGTGGCAAAGCTGGAATCAGGCACAAAGGGTAATTTTGTACTTTCCGGAGATGGGACCCTATATTTTCAGAGTCGTTTGGTAGTGCTTGATAACAAGGAGATTCAGGATAATATTTTGGGAAAAGCTCACGAGTCAATGTTTGTTGTTCACCTAAGTAGTACGAAGATGTATTGGGATCTGGAGGAGAAATTTTGGTGGAAAGGAATGAAGAAGAATATTGCTGAGTATGTGAGTCATCGTTTAACATGTCAGCAAGTTAAGGCAGAACACCAGACCCGCTGGCTTATTGCAGCCTTTGAAGATACCCGTCTGTAAGTGGGATGAAATAACGATGGATTTGGCGACGAGATTACCAAAAACATCAACAGAACAAGATGTCGTATGGGTGATTGTGGATCAATTAACGAAGTCGGCTCATTTCATTCCGATCAAAGTTAATTATTCGGCAGAGAAATTGGCAGAGTTATACATTGAGGAAATAGTTCGATTGCATGGAATTCCTAGTTCCATAGTGTCGAACAGAGATACCTGCTTCACTTCTCAAGTTTGGGAAGGTTTTTAGAAGGCAATGGGTACTCAATTGAAATTCAGTACGACTTTCCAACCTCAAACCGATGGACAGTCGAAGAGGACAATTCAGATAATTGAAGATATACTTAGAGCTTGTGTATTGGATTTCAAAGGCCATTGGAGTTACTATTTGCCATTGGTGGAGTTCGCCTACAACAATACTAATCAATCTAGCATTGGCATGACTCCTTATGAGGCGTTGTACAGACGCAAGTGCAGATCGCCGCTTAATTGGGATGAAATTGGGGAACGACAGCTGCTAAGTCCCAATATTGTGCAGAAGACCTATGAGAAAATCAGGATTATTAGAGAACCCCTCAAAGCTGCTCAGAGTAGGCAAAAAGAGTTACGCGGATGTCAGACGGCGTGATTTGGAGTTCCAGGTGGGAGATAAAGTGTTTCTCAAGGTGACGCCCCTAAAAGGGATCAAGCTGTTTGGAAAGAAATGGAAGTTAAGTTATTGATTTGTGGGACCCTACGAGATTTTAAGCAATGTGGGGTCAGTAAGCATATTAGTTAGCACTACCACCAGAATGGGAGGGGATGCATGATGTATTCCTTGTATCTATGCTAAGGAAATATGTGGCAAACCCGTCTCATATTCTAGACTACGCACCGTTGCACATGGGGGAGTATTTGTCGTAGAGAAACCAGTGCAGGTCATGGACCGAAAAGAACAGGAGTTGCGCACTAAAAAGTTTCCACTGGTGAAAGTACTTTGGAGAAGTCAAGAAGTAGAAGAGGCATCTTGGGAATTGGAATCTGATATGCGTGAGAAGTACCCTCATTTATTTTCTGATTTAGGTTATAATCTTGCTTGAGTTGAGTTTGTTATTCGTATTTGGCTTTGGATAAATTCCAATTGTATGAAGTCTTAGATATTCCGATACCTATATGTTCTTTTCCAGCAGATGCAGAACCAAACTATCAGAAGGAGGTTTCGGCGACGAAGAGGGAGTACCTGGAGCCTAAACCTAAGTGATTCTGGGCAACCTGAATCATGCCTGAGGGATGCTACCGATACCCAGGTGCTGCTAAGAGGCCCAAACTGGAGAAAGGGGTGAAGAAGAATCTGATCTTGAAGAAGGATCTAAAGTGGAAGAAGAAACAGAAAAGACCAATCTTGAAGACAAGGACTTGGCCTAGAAAAAGCTAGCTTAGTGATAATAATATTTTGTAGTTTTAAAAGACTGAAAAACTTCGTAAGGATGTAACACTCCTATCTATTTGCATCTATTATGTTAGAGATATTAGAAAGATTGTAATTAGGCATATTATTTCTTCTTCTTTTTTTCTTATTATTATCATTTCTATTTTTCAGCTTACACCTGAAAATTTAGAACAATGTTGCATTAGTAATTTTAAAAATTCTTTTCCATCATTAGATTGATACCTATCTTGATTAATTAAAATTTTTACACTTTCCTCCTACATTAGAGTAATTTCCAGCCCCTAGGTTCGGCTGACACTTAAGTTTCCATTGGGTGTTGTCTTATTTTGTCCTCTTTTGCATGCATTTAAAGTTGAGAGCATAGGTCAATCGGTGAGGACATGTTGATTTTGGAACATTTGAGTGTGTGCTAATCATTACCTAGAGAAGAGAGGAGAGGACATTTGGCAAAATCTGCCCCCTTGCCGCCCATGACAACCACTCCCCAAGCTTGCTTCTCTTAGTGGAAGTGCAGCCCATGATTACCTATGTCTAGGTTAGGTGGCAAGTTAGCAATTAATTAACTAGAGTAAAGCTATCCTATTTAAAGCCAAACCGATCATTTGTGTCCTTTTGTTTCCTTGGAGTTGTCGACATAGAGAGTGAGAGTGTCGAGTGAAGCTTTTCAACCGAAGAGAGACGAAAAAGAGAAGAAAAAGAAGAAGTGAAAGAGAAGAAGAGAAGGAGAAAGGTACCTGGCACAAGGAATGGCAAGGGAGCCACACCAGTCAAGGAAGGCAACAACGAAATATTGTTCTAGCCCGAGTCTTTGCTCTAACTGCAGAGGAAGAAGAGGCAACTGGTGTTGTGGTGTCAGGTACCTTTCTCTTGCCCCATTGATACAAAAGCGGAAACTGTCTAAAGCTTTCCGTACTACAACATCCTTGAAACTACACTGTCAAAAAGTACAAGCTAGGGAAAAAGTGAAGAAACCTCTCTCGGCAATTCAGCTGGCGGAAGGGCTGAAAAAGTGGGAGCTGACCTACCTAGCCTCCTTAAGGGAGGTAAATTTGGTAATAGAAGAGGAACCTCCTAGTGAGGTGTTGGATGTTTTGGATGAGTTCAGGGATGTTATGCCCCCTGAACTTCCCAAGACCCTGCCCCCCGACGAGCTGTGGACCACCAGATCGAGCTTTTGCATGGTGCAAAGCCCCTTATCGAATGAGTCCTAAGGAGCTGGCAGAGCTGGGGAAGCAACTAGGAGAATTGCTTGATGCTGGGCTCATCCAGCCTTCGAAGGCCCCTTATGGAGCTCCTGTGCTGTTTCAGAAGAAGCAAGATGGGTCCCTTCGAATGTGCATAGACTACCGAGCCTTGAACAAGGTCACCGTGAAGAACAAATATCCTGTTCCACTTATACAGGATCTTTTCGATAGGTTGAGCCAAGCAACCTATTTCACGAAGCTGGATTTCCGATCAAGGTAATGGCAAGTCCGAATTGCAGAAAGAGATGAGCCAAAGACAACCTGCGTCACGAGGTCTTACAAGTTCCTTGTAATGCCCTTTGGTCTTACTAATGCTCTTGCTACCTTCTGTAATCTCATGAATGATCTTTTCCATGAGTTTATCGATCGCTGTTGTAGTCTATTTGAATGATATTGTAGTCTACAACAACACTATAGAGGAACAGCTAGTGCACCTTCGAAAGGTGTTCAGCAAGCTCCGAGAGCACTGTCTCTTTGACGGGAGATGCCAAGCTATGGTGGCGGTCCAAGTTAAAGGACGACCCAAGATTAGCACTTGGGAAACCCTCGAGGAGTTAAAAGACCAATTCCTACCTTGCAACACGGCTTGGGTTGCAAGGGAGTCCCTTAAAAAGCTGAAGCATATGGGCTTAGTCCGAGACTATGTGAAGGAATTTAGCTCCTTGATGCTGGACATCAAGGATATGTTGGAAGTCGACAAACTATTCAACTTCATGTCTGGCCTGCAAGGGTGGGCTTGCGCGGAGCTAAGGAGGCAAGGTGTAGGACTTGCCCTCAGCCATGGTTGTTGCCTAGTCCCTAGTAGACTTCAGGCAGACTAAGGCTCCAACGGAGGAGTAGCGAAAGTCCAAGCCCCAGGGCAAGGGCAAGGAGAGAAAAGAGGAAAGGACCAAAAGTAGGGGAAAGGAGCAAAAAAACAAAGGCAAGGCCCCTGTTGTGATGGAGAAACAACAAGCAAAATCCACGGGTTGTTTCTTTTGTGATGGTCCTCAGAGGGCCCGTGATTGCCCAAAAGGGAGAAGCTCTCGGCCCTGGTAAAGGAGGGCACCACGAGCGATGATAATGTTACGACTCATCCACGAGTCAATCCCCTCCAGCTCCGTCTTAATGCCCTTATGGCTGGTGGGCGCACGAAACTACTCTACGTGCCCCTGAAAACTAATGGCAAGGAGATACTGGCCATGTTGGATACAGGGGTCACGCACAAATTTGTATCCGACACGATGGTGGCCGTTCTTGGGCTGAGAGTGAACAAATGCCCAATTAAGGATGTAAACTCTGAGGCCCAGTCAGTGGTGGGAAGGGCCTCAGGAGTCCCCTCAGAGGTAGAGAATGGAAAGGAAAGATGGATTTTCTGGTTGTACCTTTGGATGATTTCGACATCATCCTAGGCAACGAATTTTTCGTACAGGCCAAAGCTGGCCCCATCCCCTTTTTGCGAGGATTGCTTGTGATGGACGAGAGGCAGCCTTGCTTCGTACCTGCTTCCTCGAAGGTATAAGCTAGGGAAAAAGGGAAGGACCTTTCTCGACAATTCAACTGGCTGTAGGGCTGAAAAAGGGGGAGCTGACCTACCTAGCCTCCTTAAGGGAGGTAAATTTGGTAATAGAGGAGGAACCTCCTAGTGAGGTGTTGGATGTTTTGGATGAGTTCAGGGATGTTATGCCCCCTGAACTTCCCAAGACCCTGCCTCCCGACGAGCTATGGACCACCAGATCGAGCTTTTGTCTGGGCAAAGCCCCCTGCCCAAGCCCCCTTCGAATGTGTCCTAAGGAGCTGGCAGAGCTGCGGAAGCAACTAAGAGAATTGCTTGATGCTGGGTTCATCCAGCCTTCGAAGGCCCCTTATGGAGCTCCTGTGCTATTTCAGAAGAAGCAAGATGGGTCCCTTCGAATGTGCATAGACTACCGGGCCTTGAACAAGGTCACCGTGAAGAATAAATATCTTGTTCCGCTTATACAAGATCTTTTCGATAGGTTGAGCCATGCAACCTATTTCACGAAGCTGGATTTGCGATCAGGGTATTGGCAAGTCCGAATTGCAGAAGGAGATGAGCCAAAGACAACCTGCGTCACGAGGTACGGGTCTTTCGAGTTCCTTGTAATGCCCTTTGGTCTTACTAATGCTCCTGCTACCTTCTGTAATCTCATGAATGATGTTTTCCATGAGTTTATCGATCGCTTCGTTGTAGTCTATTTGGATGATATTGTAGTCTACAACAACACTATAGAGGAACATCTAGTGCACCTTCGAAAGGTGTTCAGCAAGCTCCGAGAGCACTGTCTCTTTGTGAAGAAGGAGAAGTGCGAGTCCCCCAACTGCTTTCTTAGGCACCATAAGCTCAGTCTGGATAGACTCCTTGAAGGACTTGATTTCCTCCATTAGGCCAGCCATCCGGTGAGCAGCCAAGTTAGCTTGCTCCTCGGCCCTATCTTCTAGCCTTTGCATAAGAGAAGACCGCTCTTCCCATGAAGCTTTCAGCGTCTCCACATCTCGAATGACACCTTCGAGCCTATCACAGATGGCAAAGGAGGGTCCCTCCGCGGTTACTCCCAGCAAGGCTTCGAGTTTAGATACTCGCTCCCTCAGTTCTTGAGTCGCGCCGCCAACCATGTTCCTTTTCAAACGAGGCTCCGATACCTGTTGTCACAGGGATAAAATCTCACACAAAAAATTTTCTCCTCGCGATGGCACTAGACACCGAGTCTAGTCTCAGCCAACCACATGCACAAAGGGCAATCACCAGAGATTAGGATTGTTGCAAGCACACAAGACACCCAAGCCCTTGCCCAACGAGTCCATCTTGCTGGGGCCTTTGTGAGTGTCCCTTCACGAGTTGTCTTGACATGCCGCCCACCATGTCAAGCTGCTTGGCAGTGTGCGTGAGTGCTAGGCGCCACCCATGCCACTGCTGCTGGTGCCGCACATCATGCTGACAGACCACCCCCATGGGAGAGGTTTTCTCCCACGGTCGAGATACCTAAGTGGCTTACCCCTTATCTCTTTTTGTTTTGTTTTTTATTTTCTATTTCTCCTTCTCTTCTTCTCGTTCTCCTCTTCTCTTCTTTTTTCTTCTTCTTCTTCTTCTCTTTTTCTTCTCCCTCTTCGGCTGAAAAGCTTCACTCGACACTCACTCTCACTCTCTCTCTCTATGTCGACTGAAAAGCTTCACTCGACACTCACTCTTACTCTCTCTCTCTCTATGTCGACAACTACAAGGAAACAAAAGGGCACAAATGACCGGTTTGGCTTTAAATAGGATAGTTTAACTCTAGTTAATTAATTGCTAACTTGCCACATAACCTAGACAGGTAATCATGGGCTGCACTTCCACTGAGAGAAGCAAGCTTGGGGAGTGGTTTTCATGGGCGGCAAGGGGGCAGATTTTGCCAAATGTCCTCTCCTCTCTTCTCTAGGTAATGATTAGAGCACACACTCAAATCTTCCAAAATCAACATGTCCTCACTGATTGGCCTATGCTCTCAACTTTAAATGCATGCAAAAGAGGACAAAATAAGACAACACCCAATGGAAAACTTAAGGGTCAGCCAAACCTAGGGGGAAGAGAGATATAAAATAATTCCAAGCTTAAACAAGTCAATCACATAGAACTAGGTCACTAATAATGTGGAAATTACTCTAATGTAGGAGGAAAGTGTAAAAATTTTAATTAATCAAGATAGGTGGAAAATAATTTTTAAAATTACTAATGCAACATTGTTCTAAACTTTCGGGTGCAAGCTGAAAAATAAAAAATAGAAATAATAATTATTCCAAAAAAAAAAGAAATAATATGCCTAATTACAATCTTTCTAATATCTCTAACTAAAATGCAAGATAATAACAAGAATTTTATTAATAAAACTAAATTTTCTAATACTTGATTAATGAAAGAAAATAAAGGAACATCATGTAAAATTTGCAAGGAAATGGAAGTGCTCAATATTCAAATGATCAAGAATCATAGCAAAGGTAAATACCTAACTAATCAACAAGGAAAATAAAATATTAAACTACCATACAAATCTAATAAAGATTTGTCAAGGAAGTAATTTAAAGGAGAAAATTCGAATGGCATGCTATATATGTCAAACATAAACATCAAATAGGTGAAAATAGAGGGGTGTTACAACATAGGTAAATCTTATTTCGGAAAAAATGATGGTCATGAAATAACATGTCCAGAACCACTTAGTATTTCCAGCCATGAAACCATAAAATGTCCAGGTCCACAAAGTTTGTCTTGCTAAAATTATAGTGACCTGGTTCAGAATTTCCCTGCACAATTCAATTCGGAAAACTCACTTTCTTCAGCTTCTTAATAATATACATACAGGCATAAAAATATACAGGACATTGTAAACCTTGAAATTAAAATTAAAGTCAGAGGAAATAGCAGCTATGCACACAACGTTGCAAAAGAAAATGGAACGTTTGCAGGAAAGAACAATTAAGAACAAAAGCAACAACTTACAGATTAAGGCCAAAACTGGACATGCAGAACCATTGCCACAGTTATAATTGTTTAATTAATAAATAAACCCAGAAGCTACAAACCAAAACAATTATCACAATGAAACGATTGAATTAAAACCCTAGTATGGAAGAAAAAGACCAGATGTTAAAGATATCTTACCAAGAACGAAGTTCCCCGAGTTGTCCATAGTGGCTGTCATTGAGATAGACAAGGCTTGCTCATGATCGAGTGGTTCATTAGACAGAATGGTTTGATGATCAACATAACCAACCTCCATTAGACCATGATTCAATTCAAGGACATTGGAATTTTCCAGCACAAGGAGGTGACCCTGTCATGCAGACCAAGGCAAAGATGGGTCTCGCACAGAGACCGCAAGATACTAATTTAACCCCTTCAGAAAAAGCAGGATTGCAAAATGCAGTCTTCAAGTCAGAAAAGAATTAACAAATCACTGACATTGCGAATGTTTCAGTAGCTTTCTGCTTATTTTTTGTACTTCTCAGTAGGCATTGTGAAAAAAAAATTTATCAAAGGACCACCATTTCCTTTCCAATAACAGATGGGTGCTGTGAAGCGTGAGAAGCGTAAATCATTTCCTAGAGGTGTTTTTTGTTATGTGGGCATCCAGCCCATGAGCTTTTTTAGAGCCCATTTGTGGGCGCGCGTCTTTAGTAAGGCAACATATTTGTTTCCGCATGATATTTCTTTTGTTGCAACACACAAGAGAGTAAAAGAAAGGTGCCGCACACCCAAGAGAAAAACGAGAAAGGAGAGAGAAAAGAAAAGAAAAAGGAAGAGACTTTTTCAAGAGTTTTTTCTTTCAATCTTTTTTTTATATATATAAGTAAGCCAATATTATTAAAAAGAAGAAAAACAAAGAACAAGCAACAACGGAGTCAACAATACAAAAGAATATACTGAAGAATCCTAACACAAGCAAACTAGACAAATAAGTAAAACGGGAAACCAGAAAAGGGAACTCAAAGGCCCAAAGAACGCCAAGAACTCCCACCCACCCTCAACCCACCCCAGAAGCCAAGTGTAATGTAACTGGATGTAAATGTAATGTATGGAAATGGATTTTGTAACGGTAATGGATGATGAACAAGACGAATTCGAGATTGTCACTCTCCTTTCTGTTTGGCTGAATACTTTCCAGATGCTTCTCATTTTCCAATTGAACAACTAAGTACAACAAAATAATAATGGGCCCATGGAATGGACCTAAACACAATACGAAAGCCCAAAGACAACCCAAGTAAACTAAATAAGCAGTAACATAGTTGGCCCAAGGCCCCAGCCCACTCGAATGCTAAACAAAGCAACTCCAGACCAAGCACACGAACATCCTAGAATTTTCCAAAGTCTTCCCCCTTCGTAACTCTCTGCGTCCAGCTCCCTTCTCACGACAGCCACACATCACCAAGAGTGATTTTCTTTCGATCTTCAGGTGTGGTTTTCACACAGGAGCAAATTGGGTTATCTCTGAGAAGGTTTTATGGTACTTCATCAACAGGGAGTTGTGATATTCAGATTGGAGATCTCGATGCAGGGTGGGTTTCATCAGATTCCAGGATTTGTGGTGAGATTGTATTTTTCTCAGAAAGTTGATATTGTTGAATTCTAATTTGCTAGAACTCAAGTTTTGGGCATAAACTTGAGTGTTGTAATCTCTATTTTATTATAGTGGATTTATCTCGGAGTTGCCTCGTGGTTTTTCCCTTCACATTGAAGGGTTTTCTACGTAAATCTTGTGTTCTCTTGATGCTTGCTTTATTTCTTTTCTGATTTGGTTATTTGCTTGCTTGGGGTTATTATTTAATTTGCACAGAGACGTAATTTGGCCCAACATTTTTCATCCCACTCGTCTTTGTCAACTCCACCTTCACATGCTCACAAGGTCCAACTTGTGAGGCCAGACTACAGTAATCCATTGTGAAATCAATTTAATCCTCATGGCAGCAGTACATGCTCCATTGAAATGTTAAGGAGATTTGATTTAGGAGTAATTACTGAACCTATCCAACATGTCTTGGATAAGTGGCACCATATACTTATTCTTGATTGTTACCTTCCGGTAGGCAATGCATATTCGCAGAGATCTGTCTTGCTTCTTCTGGAACAAGACGGGGGGCACTATAAGGTGCCTTTAAGGGCTATATAAACCCAGTATGAAGCAGCTCAGTCAGCTGCCTCCTCACTGTCACGAGGCTAAATTTGACTCACAAAATTTTTCCACGTGATGGCACTAGACACCGAGTCTAGTCTCAGCCAGCAACACAACGACAATCACTAGAGGTTAGGGCAAGATACACAAGCAAAGGACACACCGATCTACGGGAGTAATACAACCAACCTTTACACTTGTATATTCACAAAGTTGTACAAGGGAAGACTAGGGTTCTCACAGCAGATCTGAACCACTAGCCAAGGTATGCTTAAGGCACACTCTCTCTCTCAAGAACAGCCCTCTGCTCTCAATACAATCTCCCAACACTCTCCAACTCTCCCCAGCAAGGGACCAAGCTGTGTTTATATAGCCTTCAAGAGTGTCTTGGGCGAGCAAGCCAACTGCCTGCCCAACAGTTGCTTGCTGCCAGGCTGTGCAGCAGGTCTGCCAGGCCTCTGCAGCTCTGCCTGGGCGTCTGCACTACTCATGTTCTGTCTGGACGTCTGCCAAGCAGTTGCTTGCTGGCAGGCCCTGCAGCAGGTCTGGCAGCCCCATGCAGCCTTGCTTGGGCGGCAAGCCAGCTCCTGACAAGGCCACTGCCGCACACAACTGCACTGCCACGCCCTGCCATGCTGCCCAGCCTTCTGCCGCAATGATTGGCTTTCTGCCGCACTCATGAGCCCTTCAGGCGCCTCCAGGCGCGCTCCTGACACTGTCAGCACGCCCCTGACAGTGTCATCATGCATCTGGCGCCTCCTGGCGCGACCCTGACACTGTCAGCACGCCCTTGACACTCAGAAAAGCTGTGCCACGTGTCCAAAGCCATCATCAGCCGTGGAGCATGCTTCCCTGCACCCTCCAGGCGCCCCTGGTCAAGGCAGATCGTATGTCATGGGCGAAGGGCCTCCGCCTGGCGCCCCTAGTCCCCTTTGCGCCCCCCATCCGTGGCCCATGCGCGCACCAAGGCCCGGTTCAAGGCCTTTCTTGGCAAGTCCATCCCGCCATGCCTTTGCTCAGCAAGTCTATCTTGCTGGGCCCATTCGAGCGCCCAACTCAAAGTTACTTGACATGTCGCATCCTCATGTCAAGGTGCTTGGCAGCGTGCATGAGTGCTAGGCGCCACTCATGCCACTACCCGATGGTGCCGCACATCACTGTGAGAGACCACCCCCACCGAAAGAACTCGACGTCCCCGTCGAGGATCGGTTTAGGAAGTCGTGGATCAAGTTCTCAAACTGCCACAGGGTTGTGTCTTTCTCCCAAGTTGCCTCTGCTTCTGGGAGGTTCTTCCATTTCACCAAGAAATAAGTCCGCCTATTCTTGCTGCTATAGCCCTCTTCACGTTTGGCTAGTATCTTTTCCGCCTCCTTACTGAACTCCACTCGTACGGTGGGAGGGGCCTTTCTTGATTTCATCCTCCCCTGGTTTACCAAGTCTTCGTTGTAAGGCTTCAAAAAGCTCACGTGGAAGGTTGAGTGCACCTTCAATCGTTCGGGGAGCTTCAGCCGGTAAGCCACCCTGCCTACCTACTTCATAATCTCAAAGGGACCATCGTATTTCGGAACAAGACCGCGGTGGGTTTGCCCCTGTCTAAACTTTTTCCATATTTGAGGGGTAAGTTTCAGCATCACTTTATCTCCCTCCTAGAACTCCAAGGGTCGCCTCCCTTGATCTGCATATTTCTTCATCCGCCTCTGAGCCTTGGCAAGGCTCTTCTGAGCCATGGTCAGTAGCTCTTGCCTGTCTTTGGCAAATTGAAGTGCTGCTGGGCATCTCCCACCCCGAGTCTGTCTCACGATCTCGTGAGGAGTGAGTGGTTGGTGCCCCAAGTTTAACTCGAAGGGGCTGCTGCCTGTTGCCGAAGATCGATGAAGATTGTAGGCAAACTGGGCAACATCCAGAAGCTCTACCCAATTCTTCTGGCTGGCTGACACGTAGTGTCGCAGGTACTCTTCTAACAGGGCATTCATCCTCTCAGTTTGCCCATCAGTCTGCGGATGGGATGCGGTAGAAAAATTTTAGTTCGGAACCGAGAAACTTGAACAACAAGGTCCAGAACCGACCTGTGAATCGTGGGTCTCGATCACTCACGATGTCTTCTGGTATCCCAAAGTACTTGATAACATTTCGGAAGAAAAGGTCTGCAGCTACCTCAGCCGTGCATACTTTGGGAGCTGCCATGAAGATGGCATACTTCGTCAATCGATCAACTACGACCTTGACCGAGCCCTTTCCCTTGGCCTTGGGAAACCCGGAGATAAAATCCATGGAGAGGGACACCCATGGTTTCTCTGGAATAGGGAGGGGTTGCAGCAGGCCAGCTTGTTTCCTCCGCTCAGACTTGTCTTGTTGACAGACTAGACAAGTCTTAACATAAAATTCGACATCTTCCTCCATTTTGGGCCAATGGTAGGACCGCCCTAGGAGAGACATCATCCTCTCCCTTCCCGGATGGCCAGCCCATTCTGCATCGTGTGTTTCCCTCAACAGCTTCTTCCGTAGCTTTCCTTTAGGCACAAGGAGACGGTTGCCCTTAGCATAGAGCAAGCCATCATCCAACCAATATCGCTTCACAATCCCAGCTCGGACATCAGCGATTAGCTTTTGGTAGGTAGGGTCAGAGCGAACATTCCTTTTTACCCCATCAAGAAAATCTGATTGTAAGGAGGATAGGGCAGCTACGTACTCCATTACCTGCCGGCGACTCAGGGCATCCGCCACCTGGTTGTGCCGCCCTGGCTTGTGTTCCCATACAAAGTCATACTCTTGGAGGAATTCTTGCCACCGAGCCTGTTTTGGTGATAGCTTCTTTTGAGAGTGGAAGTAAGTATTCGCCACATTATCAGTGCGAACAATGAAGTGGGTGCCTAGGAAATACACTCTCCAGACCATCAGACAGTGGACAACCGCCAGCAGCTCCTTCTCGTGGGCTGAGTAGCGCTGCTCAGCACTGTTTAACTTCCGACTCTCGAAGGCGACGGGGTGTCCCTCCTGGACTAACACCCCACCAATGGCTTTGTCGGATGCATCCGTGTGGACTTCGAATGGCAAGTCAAAGCTTGGGAGCCTTAGGACTGGCTCGGTTGACACAACCGTCTTCAACCGGTCCATAGCTTCTTGACACCTTTCAGACCATGCCCAGCACTGGTCTTTCTTCAAGAGATCCGTTAAAGGAGCCACCAGCTTAGAATACCCCTCAATGAATCTGTGGTAGTAGTTTGCAAGACCCAGGAAGGATCACAGTTCCGGGACATTCCGTGGTTCAGGCCACTGTAGGATGACTTCGACCTTCCTCTCGTCCATTCTTACGATCCCCTCCTGGATCTGGTGGCCTAAGAACATGATCTTCCTCTTTGCAAACTCACATTTCTCCTTCACAAAGAGGGAGTGCTCCCTAAGTTTGCGAAACACTTTGCGCAAGTGTTCGAGGTGCTCCTCCATGGTGCCACTATAGATTACAATATCGTCCAAGTAGACTACCACAAAGCGGTCAGTATACTCGTGAAACACATCATTCATGAGGTTGCAAAAGGTGGCAGGGGCATTGGTGAGGCCAAACGGCATTACCGAAAATTCATAAGAACCATACCTGGTCACACAGGTTGTCTTTGGCTCATCCCCCTTTGCAATTCGCACTTGCCAATACCCTGATCGCAAGTCTAGCTTTGTGAAGTAGGTCGCTTGGCTCAACCTATCAAAGAGATCCTGAATGATTGGCACAAGATATTTGTTCATCACCGTGACCTTGTTCAAGGCCCGATAGTCAATGCACATTTGGAGGGTGCCGTCTTGCTTCTTCTGGAATAAAATAGGTGCTCCGTAGGGGGCCTTTGATGGTTGAACAAATCCCGCATCTAGCAGCTCTCCCAGCTGCTTTCTCAATTCTGCCAGCTCTTTTGGGCTCATCCGGTAGGGGGCTTGAGCAAGAGGTTTCGCTCCTGGGACCAGTTCAATCTGGTGATCGACGGCCCGCCTAGGAGGCAGGGACTTCGGAAGCTCGGGAGGGGCACACGCAGGGGCACATACAACAACTCCGTACGTCCGTGTCTAGCATGGCCGAGACCTCCTTGTTATTCACACACAGGGGCACATACAACAACTCCGTACGTCCATCTGCCCGTAGGGCATTCAGACGAAGCTGGATGGGGTTGACTCGGGCATGAGTCACCGAATCATCTTCTCCCGAGTTACCATCCTTCACCAAGGCTGAAAGTCTTTCACGTTTCGGACAATCGCGAGCCCTATGAGGGCCATCACAGATGAAGCAACCCGTGGGCTTGGACTGCGGCCTATCAGGGACCACATGAGCCTTACCCTTGTGTTTTTGTTCCTTCCCACGGCTCTTTGGCCTTTCGTCCTTCCGTTCCTTCTTGCCCTTATTCTGGGGCTTAGACTTTCGATTTTCCTCGGTAGGGGCTTTGGGCTGCATGTAATCGACCAATGACTCGGTTGCAGCCATGGCAAAGGGCAAATCCTGCACCCCTTGCCTTCTTAGCTCCGCACATGCCCAGCCTTGCAGGCCAGACATGAAGTTGAAGAGTTTGTCAGCTTCTGACATGTCCAAAATGTCTCGCATGAGGGAGCTAAACACCTTCACATAGTCCCGGACTGAACCCGTGTGCTTTAGCTTCTTCAGGGAGTCCCTTGCAACCCAAGCTGTGTTGCAAGGTAGGAACTTGTCCTTGAGCTCCTTTCTCAAGGACTCCCACGTGCTAATCTTTGGCCGCCCCGCACTGAGATCATCCTGCAGTCGAGATCGCCACCAAAGCTTTGCGTCGCCCGTCAGGTACATAGCAGCCACGGTCACCTTCTCTTCTTCAGGGACTCGAGCAGCTCGAAAGAACTGCTCCATATCCCAGAGAAAGTTCTCTAGTTCCTTTGCACATCGCGCCCCAGTGAAGGGCAGAGGGTCCGGAACTTTCAGTCGAGGTGGGGCTTCCCCTCCGCTTGGAAGTCCCACAATAGCCTTCTTGAGCACTGACAACTCGGTTTGCACGGAGTCTCTCAAAGACTCCACCTCCTCTAGGATCCCTTCCATCCGGTGAGCAGCCAAGGCGGCATGCTCATCAGCTCGGTCCTCCAGCCTTCTCATGAAGGGGGACATGCGTTCCTCAAGGGAAGCTTGCAGCGCTTGAATATCTTGGATGGCTCTATCCAGCCGCTCATGGATTGAAGAAGAGGGTCCGTCTTCCGGCACCCCCAGTATTGCTTCAAGCTTGGCAATTCGATCTTTCAATTCTTGAGTGGCACCACCAGCCATGATCTTTCAACGCTACCTCTGATACCAACTGTCACGAGGCTAAGGCTGCGTTTGCATGTAAAATTTTCCCCAAAATTTTATTTCTCTCCTAATAAAATACTCCAATATAATCTCTCTCTTTTCCATAAAAAAATATAAAAAATTACAAAAACTATAAAATATTACCTCTCTTCACTTTTTCACTAAACCCAATACCAACACTAAACCCAATACCAAAAATTTTACCACACAAACCCACCCTAAATTTGACTCATAAAATTTTTCCACGTGATGGCACTAGACACCGAGTCTAGTCTCAGCCAGCAACACAACGACAATCACTAGAGGTTAGGGCAAGATACACAAGCAAAGGACACACCGATCTACGGGAGTAATACTCCCAACCTTTACACTTGTATATTCACAAAGTTGTACAAGGGAAGACTAGGGTTCTCACAGCAGATCTGAACCACTAGCCAAGGTATGCTCAAGGCACACACTCTCTCTCAAGAACAGTGTCAGGGTCGCGCCTGGAGGCGCAAAGTGTTCCGTAAGGAGGATAGGGCAGCTACGTACTCCATTCCCTGCCGGCGACAAAGACAGGGGCGTGCTGACAGTGTCAGGGTCGCGCCAGGAGGCGCCAGATGCATGATGACAGTGTCAGGGGCGTGCAGGATTTGCCCTCTGCCATGGCTGCAGCCGAGTCATTGGTCGATTACAGGCAGCCCAAAGCCCCTACCGAGGAAAATCGAAAGTCCAGGCCCCAGAAGAAGGGCAAGAAGGAACGGAAGGACGAAAGGCCAAAGAGCCGAGGGAAGGAACAAAAACACAAGGGTAAGGCTCCTGTGGTCCCTGATAGGCCGCAGTCCAAGCCCACGGGTTGCTTCATTTGTGATGGCCCTCATAGGGCTCGCGATTGTCCGAAACGTGAAAGACTTTCAGCCTTGGTGAAGGATGGTAACTCGGGAGAAGATGATTCGGTGACTCATGCCCGAGTCAACCCCATCCAGCTTCGTCTGAATGCCCTACGGGCAGTTGGACGTACGGAGTTGTTGTATGTGCCCCTGGGAGATTGTATTGAGAGCAGAGGGCTGTTCTTGAGAGAGAGAGAGTGTGCCTTGAGCATACCTTGGCTAGTGGTTCAGATCTGCTGTGAGAACCCTAGTCTTCTCTTGTACAACTTTGTGAATATACAAGTGTAAAAATTGGGAGTATTACTCCCGTAGATCGGTGTGTCCTTTGCTTGTGTATCTTGCCCTAACCTCTAGTGATTGCCGTTGTGTTGCTGGCTGAGACTAGACTCTGTGTCTAGTGCCATCTGAGTCAAATTTAGCCTCGTGACAGTTGGTATCAGAGGTAGCGTTGAAGGATCATGGCTGGTGGTGCCACTCAAGAATTGAAAGATCGAATTGCCAAGCTTGAAGCAATACTGGGGGTGCCGGAAGACGGACCCTCTTCTTCAATCCATGAGCGGCTGGATAGAGCCATCCAAGATATTCAAGCGCTGCAAGCTTCCCTTGAGGAACGCATGTCCCCCTTCATGAGAAGGCTGGAGGACCGAGCTGATGAGCATGCCGCCTTGGCTGCTCACCGGATGGAAGGGATCCTAGAGGAGGTGGAGTCTTTGAGAGACTCCGTGCAAACCGAGTTGTCAGTGCTCAAGAAGGCTATTGTGGGACTTCCAAGCGGAGGGGAAGCCCCACCTCGACTGAAAATTCCGGACCCTCTGCCCTTCACTGGGGCGCGATGTGCAAAGTAACTAGAGAACTTTCTCTGGGATATGGAGCAGTTCTTTCGAGCTGCTCGAGTCCCTGAAGAAGAGAAGGTGACCGTGGCTGCTATGTACCTGACGGGCGACGCAAAAGCTTTGGTGGCGATCTCGACTGCAGGATGATCTCAGTGCGGGGCGGCCAAAGCTTAGCACGTGGGAGTCCTTGAGAAAGGAGCTCAAGGACCAGTTCCTACCTTGCAACACAGCTTGGGTTGCAAGGGACTCCCTGAAGAAGCTAAAGCACACGGGTTCAGTCCGGGACTATGTGAAGGTGTTTAGCTCCCTCATGCTAGACATTTCGGACATGTCAGAAGCTGACAAACTCTTCAACTTCATGTCTGGCCTGCAAGGCTGGGCATGTGCGGAGCTAAGAAGGCAAGAGGTGCAGGATTTGCCCTTTGCCATGGCTGCAGCCGAGTCATTGGTCGATTACATGCAGCCCAAAGCCCCTACCGAGGAAAATCGAAAGTCTAGGCCCCAGAATAAGGGCAAGAAGGAATGGAAGGACGAAAGGCCAAAGAGCCGAGGGAAGGAACAAAAACGCAAGGGTAAGGCTCCTGTGGTCCCTGATAGGCCGCAGTCCAAGCCCACGGGTTGCTTCATCTGTGATGGCCCTCATAGGGCTCGCGATTGTCCGAAACGTGAAAGACTTTCAGCCTTGGTGAAGGATGGTAACTCGGGAGAAGATGATTCGGTGACTCATGCCCGAGTCAACCCCATTCAGCTTCGTCTGAATGCCCTACGGGCAGATGGACGTACGGAGTTGTTGTATGTGCCCCTGCGTGTGAATAACAAGGAGGTCTCGGCCTTGCTAGACAAGGGCGCCACTCACAACTTTGTCTCCGAAAAGATGGTGGCGACCCTTGGGGGATTGAAAGTGAACAAAAGCCCAAGCCAGATAAAGGCTGTCAACTTTAAGGCCCAGTCGGTGCTGGGAAGAGCCTCTGGAGTCCCTGTTGAAGTGGGGGAATGGAAGGGAAAAATGGATTTTCTTGTGGTCCCTTTGGACGACTTCGACATTATCTTGGGCAAAGAGTTCTTCGTACGAGCAAAGGCGGGGCCAATCCCTTTTATGAGGGGTCTCTGGGTGATGCATGAGAAGCAGCCCTGCTTTGTACATGCATCCTCAAAGTTGCCAGGAGGGAAAAGTGGGAAGGAACCTCTTTCGGCTATTCAGCTAAAGGAGGGGCTGAAGAAAGGGGAGCTCACTTACTTGGCTTCCTTAAGAGAAGTAGTGGCAATAGACGAGGGCAAGCCCCTTGGTGAGATGTCGGATGTCCTGGACGAGTTCAGCGATGTGATGCCTCCTGAGCTTCCGAAGTCCCTGCCTCCTAGGCGGGCCGTCGATCACCAGATTAAACTGGTCCCAGGAGCGAAACCTCCTGCTCAAGCCCCCTACCAGATGAGCCCAAAAGAGCTGGCAGAATTGAGAAAGCAGCTGGGAGAGCTGCTAGATGCGGGATTTGTTCAACCATCAAAGGCCCCCTACGGAGCACCTGTTTTATTCCAGAAGAAGCAAGACGACACCCTCCGAATGTGCATTGACTATCGGGCCTTGAACAAGGTCACGGTGAAGAACAAATATCTTGTGCCACTCATTCAGGATCTCTTTGATAGGTTGAGCCAAGCGACCTACTTCACAAAGCTAGACTTGCGATCAGGGTATTGGCAAGTGCGAATTGCAAAGGGGGATGAGCCAAAGACAACCTGTGTGACCAGGTATGGTTCTTATGAATTTTCGGTAATGCCGTTTGGCCTCACCAATGCCCCTGCCACCTTTTGCAACCTCATGAATGATGTGTTTCACGAGTATACTGACCGCTTTGTGGTAGTCTACTTGGACGATATTGTAATCTATAGTGGCACCATGGAGGAGCACCTCGAACACTTGCGCAAAGTGTTTCGCAAACTTA
The DNA here is from genome assembly GCA_963930655.1 of Myrica gale. Lineage (NCBI taxonomy): Eukaryota > Viridiplantae > Streptophyta > Magnoliopsida > Fagales > Myricaceae > Myrica > Myrica gale. The sequence continues at coordinate 8,832,077 of OZ005602.1, read as the reverse complement.
GGGAGCACTCCCTCTTTGTGAAGGAGAAATGTGAGTTTGCAAAGAGGAAGATCATGTTCTTAGGCCACCAGATCCAGGAGGGGATCGTAAGAATGGACGAGAGGAAGGTCGAAGTCATCCTACAGTGGCCTGAACCACGGAATGTCCCGGAACTGTGATCCTTCCTGGGTCTTGCAAACTACTACCACAGATTCATTGAGGGGTATTCTAAGCTGGTGGCTCCTTTAACGGATCTCTTGAAGAAAGACCAGTGCTGGGCATGGTCTGAAAGGTGTCAAGAAGCTATGGACCGGTTGAAGACGGTTGTGTCAACCGAGCCAGTCCTAAGGCTCCCAAGCTTTGACTTGCCATTCGAAGTCCACACGGATGCATCCGACAAAGCCATTGGTGGGGTGTTAGTCCAGGAGGGACACCCCGTCGCCTTCGAGAGTCGGAAGTTAAACAGTGCTGAGCAGCGCTACTCAGCCCACGAGAAGGAGCTGCTGGCGGTTGTCCACTGTCTGATGGTCTGGAGAGTGTATCTCCTAGGCACCCACTTCATTGTTCGCACTGATAATGTGGCGAATACTTACTTCCACTCTCAAAAGAAGCTATCACCAAAACAGGCTTGGTGGCAAGAATTCCTCCAAGAGTATGACTTTGTATGGGAACACAAGCCAGGGCGGCACAACCAGGTGGCGGATGCCCTGAGTCGTCGGCAGGTAATGGAGTACGTAGCTGCCCTATCCTCCTTACAATCAGATTTTCTTGATGGGGTAAAAAGGAATGTTCGCTCTGACCCTACCTACCAAAAGCTAATAGCTGATGTCCGAGCTGGGATTGTGAAGCGATATTGGTTGGATGATGGCTTGCTCTATGCTAAGGGCAACCGTCTCCTTGTGCCTAAAGGAAAGCTACGGAACGAAGCTGTTGAGGGAAACGCACGATGCAGAATGGGCTGGCCATCCCGGAAGGGAGAGGATGATGGCTCTCCTAGGGCAGTCCTACCATTGGCCCAAAATGGAGGAAGATGTCGAATTTTATGTTAAGACTTGTCTAGTCTGTCAACAAGACAAGTCTGAGCGGAGGAAGCAAGCTGGCCTGCTGCAACCCCTCCTATTCCAGAGAAACCATGGGTGTCCCTCTCCATGGATTTTATCTTCGGGTTTCCCAAGGCCAAGGGAAAGGGCTCGGTTATGGTCGTAGTTGATCGATTGACGAAGTATGTCATCTTCATGGCAGCTCCCAAAGTATGCACGGCTGAGGTAGCCGCAGACCTTTTCTTCCGAAATGTTATCAAGTACTTTGGGATACCAGAAGACATCGTGAGTGATCGAGACCCACGATTCACAGGTCGGTTCTGGACCTTGTTGTTCAAGTTTCTCGGTTCCGAACTAAAATTCTCTACCGCATCCCATCCGCAAACTGAGAGGATGAATGCCCTGTTAGAAGAGTACCTGCGACACTACGTGTCAGCCAGCCAGAAGAATTGGGTAGAGCTTCTGGATGTGGCCCAGTTTGCCTACAATCTTCATCGATCTTCGGCAACAGGCAGCAGCCCCTTCGAGTTAAACTTGGGGCACCAACCGCTCACTCCTCACGAGATCGTGAGACAGACTCGGGGTGGGAGCTGCCCAGCAGCACTTCAATTCGCCAAAGACAGGCAAGAGCTACTGACCATGGCTCAGGACAGCCTTGCCAAGGCTCAGAGGCGGATGAAGAAATATGCTGATCAAGGGAGGCGACCCTTGGAGTTCCAGGAGGGAGATAAAGTGATGCTGAAACTTACCCCTCAAATATGGAAAAAGTTTAGACAGGGGCAAACCCACCGCGGTCTTGTTCCGAAATACGATGGTCCCTTTGAGATTATGAAGAAGGTAGGCAGGGTGGCTTACCGGCTGAAGCTCCCCGAACGATTGAAGGTGCACCCAACCTTCCACGTGAGCTTTTTGAAGCCTTACAACGAAGACTTGGTAAACCGGGGGAGGATGAAATCAAGAAAGGCCCCTCCCACCGTACGAGTGGAGTTCAGTAAGGAGGCGGAAAAGATACTAGCCAAACGTGAAGAGGGCTATAGCAGCAAGAATAGGCGGACTTATTTCTTGGTGAAATGGAAGAACCTCCCAGAAGCAGAGGCAACTTGGGAGAAAGACACAACCCTGTGGCAGTTTGAGAACTTGATCCACGACTTCCTAAACCGATCCTCGACGGGGACGTCGAGTTCTTTCGGTGGGGGTGGTCTGTCACAATGATGTGCGGCACCATCGGGCAGTGGCATGAGTGGCGCCTAGCACTCATGCACGCTGCCAAGCACCTTGACATGAGGATGCGACATGTCAAGTAACTTTGAGTTGGGCGCTCGAATGGGCCCAGCAAGATAGACTTGCTGAGCAAAGGCATGGCGGGATGGACTTGCCAAGAAAGGCCTTGAACCGGGCCTTGGTGCGCGCATGGGCCACGGATGGGGCGCGCAAAGGGGACTAGGGGCGCCAGGCGGAGGCCCTTCGCCCATGACATACGATCTGCCTTGACCAGGGGCGCCTGAAGGGTGCAGGCAAGCATGCTCCACGGCTGATGATGGCTTTGGACACGTGGCACAGCTTTTCTGAGTGTCAAGGGCGTGCTGACAGTGTCAGGGTCGCGCCAGGAGGCGCCTGAAGGGCTCATGAGTGCGGCAGAAGGCTGGGCAGCATGGCAGGGTGTGGCAGTGCAGTTGTGTGCGGCAGTGGCCTTGTCAAGAGCTGGCTTGCCGCCCAAGCAAGGCTGCATGGGGCTGCCAGACCTGCTGCAGGGCCTGCCAGCAAGCAACTGCTTGGCAGATGTCCAGACAGAACATGAGTAGTGCAGACGCCCAGGCAGAGCTGCAGAGGCCTGGCACACCTGCTGCACAGCCTGGCAGCAAGCAACTGCAGGGCAGGCAGTTGGCTTGCTCGCCCAAGACACTCTTGAAGGCTATATAAACCCAGCTTGGTCCCTTGCTGGGGAGAGTTGGAGAGTGTTGGGAGATTGTATTGAGAGCAGAGGGCTGTTCTTGAGAGAGAGAGAGTGTGCCTTGAGCATACCTTGGCTAGTGGTTCAGATCTGCTGTGAGAACCCTAGTCTTCTCTTGTACAACTTTGTGAATATACAAGTGTAAAAATTGGGAGTATTACTCCCGTAGATCGGTGTGTCTTTTGCTTGTGTATCTTGCCCTAACCTCTAGTGATTGCCGTTGTGTTGCTGGCTGAGACTAGACTCGGTGTCTAGTGCCATCACGTGGAAAAATTTTGTGAGTCAAATTTAGCCTCGTGACAGTTCTCAACTCAGCCAGCTTCCTAAGGCTCATCTGATAGGGACCTTGGGTAGGAGGTTTAGCTTTTGGCAACAATTCGATTGCGCGATCTACTGCCCAGCGAGGGGGCAGTGCCTTAGGGAGTTTAGGGGGCATAACATCCTTGAATTCCTCCAAAACGTCTCCTATCTCACTTGGAGGCTCCACCGCAAGCACTTTAGACACTTTCCTTAGTGCCGCAAATAAGGGAGAGCGTGAGCACTCGCTCTCACTTCTTCAGCCCGTCCTCCAATTGAATAGCAAAAAGGGAGGAGACCTTTGGAATTCTAGGTGGGGATAGGGTGACTTTAAAGCTTACTCCCTAAATTTGGAACAGATTTCGAAAAAGAGAGGCTCATTGCGGTCTTGTCCCAAAGTATGATGATCCTTTTGAAATCGTGAAGAAGGTGGGTAGAGTAGCTTATTGATTGAAGCTACGCGAATAATTGAAGCTCCACCCGACCTTCCATGTGAGTATCCTAAAACCTTACAACGAGGATTTGGTGAACCACGAGAGCATGAAGTCAAAGAGGGCTCCTCTAATATTCAAAAGGAGTTCAACAAGGGGGCAGGGAAGATATGGGCTCAACGGGTGGAGAGCCAAAGCAAGAAAAATAGGACCTATTTTCTTGTAAAGTGGAGAAATCTCCCAAAATCTCAAGCAACCTGGGAGAAATATACAGCAGCTCGAGAAGATTATCTAGGACTTCCTCACCCAAGCCTCGACGAGGATATCGAGTTGTTTTAGTGGGGAACCTTAACATGGAGGTGCGGCATGTCAAGATACTTCAAGTGGGGGCGCTTGAAAAGATGGCTTCACAAGCTGGTGACACATGCTGATGGGCATGGGGATTGCTTGGCTTAGGCCTTGGCCCATGCCCCATGGGTTGCCTTGGTTGCAAGGGGGCCAAGTGACCTATGAGCTCTGTAGACTTGGTCAAGGGTGCATGATGAGCTCTGACGAGCATGCCCTGTGATTGATGGTGCTTTATGACACGTGGCATAGCTGTCCTAAGTGGCTAACAAGGCTGACAACATCTAGAGGTGCCAGTGGCAAGCTGGGCAGTATCAGAAGACTAATCATTGGCACAAAAGGCTGGGCAGGGTGAGGCCTAACACTCATGAGCACTGCCAAGCACCTTGGCATGAAGGGGCAACATGTCAAGATATTTCACGTATGGGCGCTTGAAGAGATGGCTTCACGAGCTGGTGTTAGTGAAGCCCCAGCATGATACTCACTGAGCAATAGCATGGCAAGATGGACTTGTCAGTCATCGGCTACATATTCATGGGGGAACTTGCAAAGGGATAGGGTTTAATTATTTTCCGCAGATGGAGGATAAAGTCAAGATTCATGTTAAGAGCTGCTTAGTGTACCTGCATGGCAGAAAGGAGTCAGGGCTGTTGAAGCCCTTACCCATCCCCGAGAAGCCTTGGGCTTCTGTTTCAATGTATTTCCTTCACAGAGTTTCAATAGTTATGGGAAGGAATCTGTCATGATTGTGGTGGATCCCCTATTAAAGTATGCGGTGTTCATCATTGCCACTAAGAATTGTTTTGTGAATATGGCCGCAGAGCTTTTCTTTAGTCATGCAGTGCAATTCTTCTGCTTGTTCGTAGATAGTGTTAGTAATTGCAACCAACAACAGCCTACCACTTTGCAGGAGCCAAGCAAGAGCAACTACAGAAGGCACAAGATAGCTTGGCCAGAGCTCTGCGAATGATCAAGTTTATGGATGGGTAAAGACGACCCTTAGTGTTTAATGCCATTGATAGCTCGTACTAGAGAATTTTACCAATAGATTGGGATCTGTGTGCCTTTGGTTCCACAGAGGTGGGCTAGGATCATTACTGTGAGGAAATAAAATTTGGTTGCATCTCTGAGACAATGTAAAAGTAAAAGGACGAGTTGGAAGTATAAATGTAAAATCGCAAGCAAAAAAATCACGTTTTGGTCACGTGCACCATTTTCCATATGAGTTCACAGAAAAATTGATGGAAGGGTGCAGTGCATACAATGTCAAAAGTTTAAAGATGAAATGTCTCAAAATTCAAAGTTTGGGTTGCAATGTGTTAGAACCCCAAAGTTCAGGAGTGAAAATTGTATTTAGCCCTTGTCAAAAAGAATGAAGGAATCGACCAAATAAACAAAGTGGAGAACAAATTTTAGTTCAACTACCCTTTACATCTTCCTAACAAAGTACATTGTTAATGACATTATATTGTCAAAAAGAATGAGTAAGTTGTACACCAACAAGCGAGATAATTCAAGACTTACCTTTCGAGGCCTTACAGGGACATGCAATAAAATCTCTGATTCTCTGAGCAATTCATCCATTAAAGATCCACTCCAACAACCAGCCGCGACTATAATAGCCTTTTTGCTATACAAGGTAGTTTTGGAAGTCTGTACAGCTTCAAACTCCCCACAGCTAGCAGACCTAAGTATGTAACAATAAGTAGTTAGCATAACAGATAATATCAATTCTAGTTCCATAGTGTGTCTTCCACTCTTCTCACTTCGTCTCAATACAACTTATAACATGGTAATATGGTTGACAACAAAACTTAATAAACATCTTCTCCTCAGTAACAAACCTTAATAAACGAATAACCGGTTCATGATAGAACTCCGCATATCTGCCTTTTGATGAAAAATGTCTGTTGGCCTGAACAATAAGCTATCTGTATAAGTAACACTATGAATGGCAGATAAGATAACTTGGTAAAGAAACAAAAATTCCTTTCACATAGATACAAATAAAGAACTACTAACCTTTTCAATAAATGCGACAGTACGTTGAGCATCCAATTGGCAGTCATCAGGTAGAAAGGCAGCACTACTATGTTCTCCAACCATAAGTGCAGGTTCCACTTTAAGCAAATCAGGGCCAGACAAGTACTCTGCCTGCAGTCCAGCTTCAGATAGCTGCTGAACCCTCCTGCTTAATAAAACTGAATCTCCAGTAGTTCTACCAACTAATAGGCTTCCTGTAAATTCAAGTACTGTGTCACAATATGTGTGTTTAAAGGCAGTTCTTAGAAATCAATCGTCTCATACTTACTAAAATAAGTTGACCTTTAGCATCTCATATCATGAGAAAATATTGCAAAAAGAAAGGAGGAGGCTTTTCCAATATAAATAAAATCAGCGGGCATTACTTGGAAGTGCATCAACTGTGTTATGAAAAAGCACATTGAACTATGGCAGTCTATATTACACTATTGAGTTGTGCTTTTCCTACCCCATTCTTTTTCTTCTTCGGAAGGTTCTAAAGTAATTTCCTAAATAGTTTGACATTGTTTTCCATTCATAGCTTGTAGTAAAAACAGCATAGAAGAACCATCACTCTATCCCTTCCCGAATGTTCAGCCCACTAAGAATCATATCACTGACACTCTGTGACATGAGGCAAGACTGTTCTGTGACGATTATGACTGGGCCGCTGTGGAGTATGCTGTCATGTCTTCAGACAATTGATGATTACTGCAGAGAGCTCGTTAGTGACGCTGTTTGAATTAGAGTTCTGCGTGGGGGTTGAGTGTGCTAGAGGACATGCAAAGGCATGCCTAACAAGCCTGCTGGCACCCTGGCATGGCTGTTGCAGGACCTGGCAGCAAGCAACTTGTCTAGCAGACAGGTTCCTTGTCCAGCTTGCTCTCATGTGCCTATATAAATTGGAGATGAGGCCCTGTAAAGGATGCTGAGAGAGTTATAGCTGAGATTGTATTGACAGAAGCTGTATGAGAGAACACAGTGAGTTGTTCTTGTAGCCTTGGCCGCATTTTCAGGTTTAGTGGTTCCATTGAGTTTGTAGGACCGTAACCCTGCCCTTGTACTCATTTGAAAGTGTGTAAAGTTTAGGAGGTGTTGCTCCCGTAAATCTCGTTGTCTCTTGTGTGTTGGTTTGTGCCATGACAGCCTCCTCTCCCTTGTGCCAATATAACGACGACCTTGGGGCCTTGTAGAGGATGCTGAGAGAGGTGAACCAGAGCTTATGTAAGAGAACAGTTGTGGGAGTTACACAATGTGAGCTGTTCTTGTAATCCTTGTGCGGCATATTCAGGTTTTGTGGTCCCATTGTGCTGTATGGACCCTAACCTTCCTTTGTACATCTTGAGTATAAGAGTATAAGGTAAGAAGGTGAATCTCCCATAAATCTTGGTGCCTCATTGCTTTGCTTGCGTTTAACCTCTGTGGTGATTTCCCTTGGTTGGTTGGCTGAGACTAGTGCACGGGTTGCCTAGTGCCATCACTTGGCTAGTTTTTCTTTATCAAAAATTGGTCGGGTGACACCAGCTTTGAAATAGAAAGAGCTTTAACTGAGGATTTATGCTAATAAAACACGAATTTAAAAAAAAATAGTTTCAAATCCTTACTTCTCTCTAGACCTTTCAGAAAAGTATTCAAAAAAGGCCTCACATCACACAATCCTCCATACCAACGATAAAAATGTTCTACTTCAGAAAAGGAAAGTTGGAGTCCCACTCCGAATAAGATTAGGGTTGCTAGAAGACCTGCTGAGAAAGAGTGAGTCCTTGGAGGAGAAAGGATGGAATTTTCAATCGAAACTTGCCATATCGCGATCATGTTGACGAGAAAATACTACGTAAGAAAAAGAAAAATACTTAGAAGGAAAATTAGTGGAATTTTACTTTACGAAAGAAATTGACAGAGGAAACTTGCGGAAAACTTTATCATCAAGTGGCCAGCCCCCTAAGGCTTCAAGGAACCCATTTGCCAACAAACTTAATGTGTCCGGTATCGTCACCCTTACTTTGGGAATCACCTCGCAAGTTTAGGGTTCCTCACACATTGTTTTCCCTCACTAGTCAAGAATGCAATTAATGCACAACCATTATGCATATAAAAACATCCAATCATATAGTGAAATAACTTAAAAGCATTAATCGATAAAATATTTGAAAATTCCAATGCATCAATAAATTCAAGTTCAAAAACTAAAAATCTCATACTGACTTTATCACAAGCATTTCGTTAGTATCCCAATTTAATGACATTATAAAAAAATATTTCTAAATTATTCTAACATTTTCCATTGAGTAAGAATTAATACCCTTTTTTCTTTTAATTACACTTAAAGAAGAATTCATCACGTAAATTATTGTTCAATATTAAACCTTCACTAAATCCATGAGTGAAGGTTTATTAGGCCTCCTTAGACCCTATTGGGCCTATCCCTAAGATTTCAAGGCTTACTGGGCTTGTTTTGGATAATTGGGCCTAAAGTCCATTTAAGCCACTAAACGGGCTTTGTGATATGAGCCCCTAAATTTACTCGGTTTGAGCTCAAATTTGAACTTCCCAATCCATTTTTCATGATCTACATAGCCATAAAGTTATTTTCCCCATTAGGACATTTTAATCCTAACGTTTTATTAGAAATGCCGAAACTACGCTTAGAGATCTCCATGGGCATTTTCGACCTTTCCCGACCTCATTTTGAGCTGAAATTTTTGTTGTGACCTACTGAGACTTCATACAACACGTCTATAAAGTTTTATGCAAAATTATCAAAGGAATCTAGGGGTCATTTTGGACGGCAAACATTTTTCACTTAGAAACCTTAGTTTTCTCTTGCATGTGATGTTTATGTACTAATAAGTCTTAGATCTCATGATTTCAATCATCATACTTCAAACAATAGACATGTAACGAGCGCAGCACATCACTGTGACAAACCACCCCCACCGAAAGAACTCAACGTCCCCGTCGAGGCTTGGGTGATGAAGTTATGGATATCTCCTCGAACTGCCATAGCGTCGTGTCCTTCACCCAGGTAGCCCTCCACTCATTGGGCTAGTATTTTGTCTCCTTAATAAACTCTACTCGAGCAATAGGAGGGGCCTTCTTCAATTTCATTCTTCCACAATATACCAAGTCCTATTGTAGGGCTTCAAAAAACTCACATGGAAAGTCGGGTGCAGCTTCAGCGACTCAGGCAGCTTCAACAGCTAAGCCACTATGCCCACCTTCTTAATGATCTCAAAGGGGCCATCATATTTCGGAACAAGACTGCGGTGGGTCTAACCTTTCCGAAATCTTTTCCAGATTTGGGGAATAAGCTTCAACATCACCTTATCCCCTTCATGGAACTCCAAGGGCCGCCTCCCTTAGTCTACATATTTCTTCATTCGTATTTGGGTTTTGGCAAGGCTGTCCTAAGTCATGGTCAGTAGCTCTTGCCTATCCTTGGCAAATCGAAACATTGTTGGGCATCTTCCAACGCGAGTCTGCCTTGCGATCTCATGGGGTGTGAGTGGTTGGTGCCCCAAGTTCAACTAAAAAGGGCTATTGCCAATTGCCGAAGACCTTTGCAGGTTGTAGGCAAACTGGGCAACATCCAACAGCTCCGCCCAATTCTTCTGGTTTGCCGACACATAGTGTCACAAATACTCCTCCAGAAGCGCTTTCATCCATTCGGTCTGCCCATCGGTCTGTGGATGACTCGTAGTAGAAAATTCCAATTATGAACCTAGCAGTTTGAACAACAAGGTCCAGAACCCACTAGTGAACCGTTGATCTCAGTCACTATTGATATCCTTAGGCATCGCAAAATATTTGATGACATGTTTGAAAAAGAAGTCGGTTGCTGCCTCAGTCGTACACAATTTTGGTGCTGCAATGAAAATCGCATACTTGATCAGTTGATCGACCACCACCCAAAGTAACCATTTTCCCTTCGTCTTAGGGAACCCGGAGATAAAATTCATGGACAGGGAAACATATGGCTTCTCTGGAATGGGAAGAGGTTGGAGCAGCCCAGCTTGCCTCCTTTTCTCAGACTTGTCTTACTGGAAAACTAGACAGTTCTTCACATAAAACTCTACATCCTCCATCTTAGGCTAGAAATAAGATCAATCCAGGAGAGCCATCATCCTTTCTTTACCGAGGTGGCCAGCCCACAACAGCTGCTGCCGCAACTTCCCCTATGGAACAAGGAGTCTGTTGCCTTTGGCATAAAGTAAGTCATCCTCTAACCAATACCGCCTCACAACCCCAACCCAAACGTCAACAACAATCTTCTAGTAATTGGGATCAGTGCGAATACTCCTTACTCTATCGAAAAAATTTGAATGCAAGGAAGTGAGGGCAATCACATACTCCACCACCTGCTAGCGGCTAAGTGCGTCTACAACCTGATTGTGCCGCTCAAGTTTGTGCTCCCATACGTAGTCATGTTTCTGAAGGAATTCCTGTCACCGTGCTTGCTTGGGTGACGGCTTCTTCTGGAAGTGAAAGTAGGTGTTCGTCACATTATCAGTGCGAACCCCGAAGTGAGTGCCAAAGAGATAGACTTTTCACACCATCAAGCAGTGAACAACTGGAAGCATCTTCTTCTCATGGGTTGAGTACTGCTGTTTAGCACCATTCAGCTTCCTGCTTTTGAAAGCAACAGGGTACCTCCTCCTACTGTTCGAGCAAAGTTTAATAAGGAGACAAAAAATACTAGCCCAGCGAGTGGAGAGCTACCTGGGTGAAGGACACGACGTTATGGCAGTTTGAGGAGATGATCCTGAACTTCCTCACCCAAACCTCGACGGGGAAGTCGAGTTCTTTCGATGGGGTTGGTTTGTCACAGTGATCTGCTGTGCTCGTGACATGTCTATTGTTTTAAGTACGATGATTGAAATCATGAGATCTAAAGCTTATTAGTATATAAACATCACATGCAAGAGAAAACTAAGGTTTCTAAGTGAAAAATGCTTGCTGTCCAAAATGGCCCTTAGATTCCTTTGGAATTAGTTCATGAAAATTTACAGACGTGTTGTATGAAGTCAGGTCGAAAATGCCCCTGAAGATCTCTAAGGACAGTTTCGGCATTTCTAATAAAACGTTCGGATAAAAATGTCCAAACGAAAAAAATAATTTTATGGCTTTGTAGATCATGAAAATGGATAGGAAAACCCAACTTTGAGCTCAAACAGAGTAAATTTAGGGGCTCAAATCACAAAACTCGTTTAGTGGCTTAAATGGACTTTAGGCCCAATTACTCCAAAAAAGCCTAATAAACCTTGAAACCTTAGGAAAGGCCCAATAGGGTCTAAGGAGGCCCAAGAAACCTTCACTCATGGATTTAGTGAAGGTTTAATATTGAGCAAAATTTACGTGATTAATTCTTCTTTAAGTGTAATTAAAAGAAAATTGGTATTAATTCTTACTCAATGGAAAATGTTAGAATAACTTAGGAGTATTTGTTTATAATGTCATTAAATTGGGATACTAACGAAATGCTTGTAATAAAGTCAGTATGAGATTTTTAGATTTGAACTTGAATTTATTCATGCATTGAAATTTTCAAGTATTTTGTCAATTAATGGTTTTAAGTTATTTCACTATATGATTGGATGTTTTTATATACATAATGGTTGTGCATTAATTGCATTCTTGACAAGTGAGGGAAAACAATGTGTGAGGAACCCTAAGCTTGCGAGGTGATTCTCGAAGTAATGGTGACGGTAATGGGCACATTAGAAGAGTGTAACCCCCCCAGTAGGGAGTGGGTGGGCTTCTTCTGAGGCGCGCTTCGGCGTCAAAAGGGTCATGTTCAGGTGACACGGGACAAGTCACACGAGGAGAGAAGGGACGCACAACCCGACTCTAGGGTGAACAGAGCAAACACCAGGAATAACTCAGGAAACCCAAATATTGAGCGAATACATTTTCATGCATTATTGCACTGTTTCTATTCAATAAATGTTAAGAATTGTCGCACTTGTGTTATTTTGCATAGCATGTCTCCCTCCCCAACTTTACTGAGTCGGTAAGACTCACCCATTTTATTTTTGTTTGCGTTTTCCTTTTTATTTTGAGCAGGACGATCTTTTACTACAACACCGGTAAGATCTTAGACGCGGGGCAGTATGTAATGGTTCTAAAGATCTGAGTGTGGATCTTCGAAGACTTTCAAGTCTTAATGGAGCACGAGCCCCACTGGTACATGAAGGACCTCCCAATTCCAGCTCTGACAACCTTGGCTGGGTGAGTGTCCCACCCAAGCCGTCGTTCCTTTTCCTTTTCCCCTGCCCCACCAGCGGAGGGCACTCTGAGTACGTCAAGCGACATCGTTATCCACCTCACCTCAGATACGGAGGATGAAGAGTATGGGCTAGGGTTTGTTTTGGTAGTTCCTGTAATTAATTCTTTTTACTTTCTTTTGATGACAGGGTTTCAACTGTTTTTGAATCCTTGAACACGGTTGTATAGGCTAGGTGAGCTATAGGAAGCTCACACTTTTGTATACAGTAGGCCTATTCTTTTGTGGTCCTCTCGAAGGACCCTTTTGTTACAAATCGTGTTCTACTTAAGGAAAAATGTGTATTTCTTTATGTTGTTTTATTTCTACAAGTTTATTAATTTCCCTTAATCACATTTTAATCATTTTCAATTAATTAGTTTTCAACCTAAGTTGTTACTATCATTTAACAACCTTCCTTTTAACAAATAACTATTTTAATCACAAGTCTTCAGCTAAGTAAATTCGAGAGCATTGAGCAATTATATGAGTTTATCGTGAGGTAATCCCCGTTTGTATGCATGCATGCGATTCCTATACGCATACCGAAAGGATAAGTACTAGCACGGGGCGTGACAGTAAGAAGCACTAGTTGTGAAGCACATGGAATAGCATTAAGTTTAATGTTGAAATACCCTACCATTGAGTTTGATACATTATTACTTTTAAGTCATTTACGCCTTAGATGTTAGGTCTCTTCTTTTTCCTTTGGATTTGAGCTGCTACCCACTGGGAGGGGGGGCTGCTCAATGGGGTGGGGGAGACCGCTCCGTGTCCCCCAAAGTCTTATGTTTTGTCCTGTTTTACTTTTTAGTGCAAACAAAAAGTCATATGTCCAAGCCCAATTCTTCAAGAAAAGATGGCTACTGTCTTATCAACCCAAGTGCATATCCTGCACCTAAGACAAGTTTATGGTCCTCATCAAATGGTTCAAAATTTGCCATAAAACATAAGAATATAAAGCCCAACTTTGGAGCTGATTTAAATTACTGCAAACAAACTTAGAAAGTCAAGTAAGACTCCATACATCTCTCATGTCACCATATTCGTTTAAGCCAAAAACAAAAAGGAAAGGAAAAGTAAAGGATGGAGGATCTATTTGAAAACAGGTTAAACTTCAAGATGCTATTTGATAAAATTTAAAACCTGAATGAGTCTTTTGCTAATGCAGCAAAGCACAAGAGTGATTTTATTATCTTTCTCATATTTTTTAGAACAACGAGCATTAGGGAGATGCAGGTAGGAAATCAAAACTAGTTTTTACAAAAATTCCAACATATTAAAGTGGCTATCTAATTGCATATAACTCTGTAAACGCCACTCTCAAGGACAATATAAACTAAGAAAGAAAGCAATTAAAACAGATGTACAATGGCAGATTTTGAGTACCTGTCTTCTTCCAACCCAACTCTTCTAGAGGATTCAGCCCTTGATTACTAATGCTCTCTGCCAACATCTCCCACAATTTGCGGCTCCTCAGCGTCAGCTCCCATTTATCACTTCCAGGCGTTTGGTGTACCATCCATAAATAGCCTTGCCCTTCAACCAGCTCAAATCCCAAACCAAAGATCAGAAGAGAAAGAGGGTGTGCCGAGGGGGAAGATGCATTAATCACTATATAAGCATCGTTACTAGCAAATAGTGTTTAGACACTGACATAAGATTTCACATTTTCTCCAGTAAAACGATAGTTTAAATTCAGGGGATAGACACTAAGCAAAACTCAGAAAACGTAAAACAACATTAAGCATAAAGTTTCTACGCTTCCAAATCACATGTTTTTGTAGAACGACGATTTCTGGTCAATTATCTCAAACTTTCAAAACAGCTTTTAAATTTTACCCCTGGGAAGATTTTCAAAATTATTCCTACTCCTTTCTTTTGTATCAATGCAGTAGGTCAGTGAGGGAAAGTAAGAAAGGTTTTCTGTGATGGAAAGTAAAGAAAAATTCCATGCTCTGATTTCTGGACGGAGGGAGTGTATATATATGTTCTTCACATCCGTTCTGCATTTTGTTTTTTCCCTTCCAAACTTGATTTAAGCAAGAGCTAGTAGTTGTAGCACACTCTAATATTGGTTTATTGGAATCTGGAGAAATAAGTCTACACTCGAGACGATAAAGCCGAAGAGTCTCTACACTATTGTTAAGTGTTTTTCCTCCAAAAAAGAGTGATGTTCCGTGTTCTTTCACTTTTTTCTGATTTTTACCGAGAAACAAACAGAGCATAAGGAGAAAGATCCCAGTAAAGGATCCGAAAGAGTTCACCTGCACCAGTAGCACCGGAACAAGGGACGGCCTTGTCCACCACGGCAACGGACAAGTCCGACCCGATGAGGAACTGCCGGGCAATAGTCAAACCAATGATTCCAGCTCCGATGATGACCACGTCAAACGTATGACTAGATCCCGATATCGTGCTGGAAGCGGATAAGCTAATGGGTCCAGGTCGATTTATTCGGCTAGACAGCGACAGACACCGCCGGCGAGGAAACTTGGAATCAAAAAAGCTCGATTCGAAGGCGAAGAGAACGAACCGTTTCCTTGAAGACGAGGAGGCGATGCCTTTTGTGCAAAAGCTGGGATTCGAGCAGAACGTCGACGCCGAAGCCATTTTTGAGTGAGCAGGGGCTGCCTACTGCACAAAATCAATTTTCAAAAGAGACGCTGACAACAGTCGGGCATCTCTATGTATTCAGCTTAAAGTTTAGTTTTCTATTTCTACTCCTCGTTTATGCAGAAATAAAATCGTGCTTAAAGCCAGATTGGATTGAAATCTATTTGAAGATGAGGAGGCTCGGATGCCGTCTGTTCAAAAGCCAGGGATTTGTTGAGGCCGAAGTCATTTGCTCAGGTTGGTTGGGTGGCTTGTTTGGGCGCGCATGGCCTGTACACTGCACGAATTCCACAGATTCCGACGAAAAGTAGAGGCGATTGTATTTATCTTTTTGCTTCGTTCTTTACATTATAGTCAATAGAGGCGATTGTATTTATCTTTTTGCTTCGTTCTTTACATTATAGTCAACTTTACGGACGATTTATTAGAGCTTAGAAAAAAAAAATTATTAGAATGAAGCTTACAAACAGAGTTATGAGTATGCATGGTCGACCACAGAACTAGGCTTGTGCTTATTAAGCGGTGGCCATGGCGCTGGCGATTACTATCTCCATTGCCACAGCCACCGTTATAGGCCGTAACAATTATTACTATTGTCACAGAGTTGTCTCTTGCTATATAAATTTTTCATAACATTGTGTTGCACTAAGTTTCCTACACCTAGGAAGTCAACTCACTTTCTCACTCAAACATAAGCAAGTACAGGAATCACCCCAACATTTATATTCACACTCAAAATATTACAAAGGAAGGATAACAACTAAACACCCTTTAACTTTGGGCGTCAATGAACTCTAATTCAGTAATCATTCGGGTACAAGTATGAAACTAAACTCTTAGTCTCTCGAACACTTGCTCACTCAAATCCTTTATCTTTGTCTTGGTCTCTGTGTTTTCACGGAAGGGTAAAGCCCCCTTTATATAGTAGTCTAGGCATCACAATGAGTCTCTTATGGAATGACATTTATCAAACTCTCCTTCAGCTATTTGTCTGCACTCAGTAGCGAAACTAGGAATGCAATCGAAGAGGGGCAAACTCTTAAAGAAAAATAACAAAAAGAAACAAATTTACTACGTAATGCAAAAAAATGTCTTACGAGTTAAAAAAAATGAATCCTAGAAAGACTAACACGAGAACTGAAATATTTTACGGCTTTGTAAATAATAACAACATGATCTTGCAACATATTTATTTTTCAAACAATAAGAAATTAGAATTAAAACTAACAAAATTTTCATAAAACTCCATACTGCGCTACATAGTAGAATAATGAATAAAAGCTAAGGAAAAATTATCAATTGAAAGTAACTACGCACATAACATTTTTGAATTTAAGGCCTACATGACAATTCAAAGATACTAAGACCTAATAGCAAATTAAAAGGAACTAAGTACATTATAAGCTTATCAAGACAATTCTACTAGGAAAATGAAACATAGCTTAAATATTCAAAAGTGCACATCAAATTCTTATAGGAAATAAGAAGAGCAAAAACGATGCCCTCCTTCTGATCTTGATGAGTAACCAGGGTGAAGCGTGTATGTCACACCCCATGCTGGTATTTATCTCATCGGCTCACGTATAGTAATCGCATGCACAAAATTCGTGGATTACCGCATGATAAAAACTTTTATGATCGCTTAAATGCCCTCGAATTTACTTAGCGGAAGTGATGATTTAAAAAGGGCACTGATAAAAGAGAAAGGTCGAAGTCTGTTTAGAAACTTGAACAAAGGAAGGAGAATAACCCAAAATATGAAAATCGGTATATTTGCACTTAGGATAAGATTATGTCAGTTAACGACTAAAAGGAAAATAGCAAAATCATAATAAGTATCATATCGTATCGTAATAATATGCACTTATTTAGGAAATTCTTATTAACGAATTAGCTTGAAAACTAGTTGGTATCGTACAAAGATTAAAGCGTAATTAAAAAGAAATAAATAAACCTTGTATCAAGAAATCAATGTGGAGAAATACACATTTTCCTTCAAACGAACACAGTTTGGTACAAAAAGGGTCACTCGGGAAAAAATAGACCTAAGTTATACCAAAAATGTTAATTGTCTAAAGTTCGCCTAGCCTATACAACCGCATTTCGAATGATCAAAACAGTTTTGAAGTACTGTCATCAAAAGAAAAGAAAAGAAACAAGGAAAAGGAGCTACAAAACAAACCCTTGCATCAAGAATCTCTTCAGTCTCGAAACAATCCAACATCCTGCTTAACAAAAAAAGGGAAATACAAACAAATATAAAAAGGGTGAGTCCTACTGACTCAGTAAGGTCGGGAAAGAGGGGAACATGCTCATATATCACAGTACATGCCTTAGAATGTAAATTATCAGTGCAATAATAATTTGGAACATACAAGACATGGAAGTAACATAAGGAATGTATGCAAATGCAATTGAAATGCATTTATTCATCAAATGGTTTCCTGAGGTATTCTCGGTGTCTGCTTTGTTCACCCCCAGAGTTGGGTTGTACGTCCCTCCTCTCCTCGTGGAACTGTCCCGTGTCACCTACACCAGGACCTTTAAAACCTTTTAAAACGACGACATAACGTGGTTGGTCGTATGGTGATAAAGACGAGGTTGGAATGCTAGTAGAAAAATGATGCAAGGGGTGGTGAGCAAGGGGAGCAACAGATACCAAAATTGCAGGAAGGTTCTACTGATGGGAGCCCGGGATGCACTGAACCGAAAGATGTCAGGAACAAATTCTTTCATTATGGGTATGAGGGGGAGAATTGTTGGGCTCCACACCCATATAAGGTAGACTTGAAAAAGAAGTTTACCTCCTCCCCCTCTAAGTTTAGAGTTTTATTTTAGGGTTTCTCTTTATATCTTTTTCTATAAATAGAGGTTTATGTTATAGGAGAAGGAGCACGTGAGCATTAGGCATAGAGAGAAAATAGAGAGAGACACTACAAAAAAAACAGGCTACAACAGCGGTCGGAAAACCGCTGGCAAAAGCCAAAAAAACTCTGGTAGACTTTTACCAGCGGTTTTTTACCGGCGTTTTCCGACCGCTGTCTTTTCTCCGTCGGGAATGCTTTCAACAGCGTTTTTCAAAAACGCTGGTGATTCTCTACCTTTTAACAACGGTTTTTTAGTGGCATTTTAAAAAACCGCTGGTAATTCCCCCGCTTATAGCATCGCTTTTTTAGCGGCGTTTTAAAAAGCGATGGCGTTTCCCCGCTTATAGCAGCGCTTTTTTAGCGGCGTTTTATAAAACCGCTGGTAATTCCCCCGCTTATAGCAGCGGTGTTTTAGCGGCATTTTAAAAAGCGCTGGCGTTTCCCCGCTTTTAGCAGCGATTTTTTAGCGGCGTTTTTTAAAAACGCTAGCATTTCCCCGCTTTTAGCAGCGATTTTTTAGCGGCGTTTTTTAAAAACGCTAGCATTTCCCCGCTTACAGCAACAGTTTTTTAGCAGTGGTTTTAAAAATGCTGGCGTTTCCCCGCTTTTAACAGCGGTTGTTTAACAGCATTTTAAAAAAACGCTGGTGTTTCCCCTCTTTTAGCAGCAGTTTTTTAGCAGTGTTTTTTAAAAACACTGGCGTTTCTCCTGATTTATAATAGCATTTTTAACGGCGTTTTTAAAAACGCTAGCATTTTCCCTGCCTGCTATAGGCTATAAACGCTGTTATAAGTAATTTTTTTCTATATTCTTGTACATGCTTTTTTGATCGGTAATTAAATTTATTTTAATAATTATAATTCATTAGATGTAAAAACTTAAAGAATAAGGATAATAGAACAAATATACTTAATCATTGATTAATAATATTTTACTACAAACATAAGAATCTCTACAAGTAATCTAAAAAGTAACAAGTTTCTAATATAAAATAGCAATAAGTAAGGACCAACTAAAAAATTTAAATACAACACAATAAGCAAGAACCAATTAAAATATTCCTCCTTTTACGCGTCAACATCTTCGATCTTGAATTACTGTAATTGAAAACAAATATCACATGAGAAATAGAAATAAACAAAAGATTTATGTAAACAAAATATATACTTGTATTTAAGGCTATAAGCAACTCTAGATAAACCTTACCATAACATGTGTCACGAACAAACTCTCGTATCATTCCCCAGTCCATAATCATGAAGTTTACAGACAAGTCACACCAGCTGCCATTTTTTTCCAAAGGCTCAACCCTTCTGAGAATTATTTAGTATCGATCTATTTACTCAAGCTTAGGCACTAAGTCGAGGAAACCTTTCTACTACTGTAACTACCAATATCCAAACTTTCATTCTTTGCAAAGCCACTCTGGTTGTCATTATGTTAATATAAATTGAAACACGCCGGGTGTATAAGTCTCCCCCACATAGTTAGAATATGCTTTAGTAGTGGTAATAATGCGGATGATTATAAACGGTTCAGCACCTTACTTATTTCCAGAAAAATGAAATGACAAAATCATACAGAATATGACGCCCCATTAAGAAAAGAATCAACTCCAGGAATTTGCAATCTTAAAACTTACACGTGTTACGAGCTCCACTAGCTCCAAAGGAACCTCTGTCCCCTTTGTTGGGACAATCTTTTGCTAAATGTGTTACACCACCGCAAATCTTACAACAACCACCCTGAGGATAACGTAAAGGAATGATATAGAGAAGCATTAGATTCAACTTGCAAAGGAAGTGCAGGTATTACTCAAACAATAAATCAATTATATAGAGAATAGTCCCTCTCAGAAGAATAAGGTACTCTATGTTCTAAAAAACTCAACCATTAGGAAGGTAGATTAGTAAACCTTCGGATAGATTCCATGAGTATTTTGAGGACAATTCTTGCTCAGATGTCCTTGTTCATTGCATATGAAGCGTTCTTAAGCGTGGTGTGACTAATGTATTGGGCGTGTATAATGATTTTCTTAAGCGTTCTTAATAAAATTGTTCTCGGTAGACATATGTCGGATTGAGGCCGAACTACATAAATTCTTGGTATTATTTTTTTTTAATTTTCGTGCCGCTTTCCCATTAAGGTATAACTCTTGCTGCCATCCCAGACAAGGAATAAAAACAAAATGAAATTGTACAAGAAATTCGTAAAGGCATGACCGAACATCATTGTTGCAACATCAATTCTTGAAGAGGGTTTAGATGTTGAAAGCTGCAACTTGGTTATTTCGAAGTCATTTTTACAGGCTACACTTAGGTCCTGGGAACCGTAAGACAAATTTATTACAATTAAGTGCCACGTGGATCGGGGGCTACAGAGAATTAATGAAGTTTACGAAAAGAGTTCGAGTATGCATGGCTGACCAGAAAAACATTTATTTCTATAATTTATTAAAGCAGCGTTTTCAATGTACTTCATAGCTCAAGAGCTTAAAAAAAGCTCACAGAGTAAAATAAATACTCAGTTCACTGTTTGAATTAGCTGACAGTGTGATATGGTTTAAATAATGGTGAGAAAGTGAAAACCCTTTACTAGTGACGGAGTCATAATTATTTTTAGGCGACTTAAAAATAATCTTTATTATATTTTAAAACTCACACAATATATAAGATAAAAGTCTTGACATATTAATATTATATTAAAAATAAGCATACAAAAGTATATTGTATCAACTTTATATATAGACTAAATTACTTCGCTGATATTGGTGTTTTTGCGATTTCTAAATTGGTTTCTATGTAAATTTTTTCTTAAAGGCCTCCATGTAGTTTAGATCAATTTCCAATTTAATCACTCCATTCATTTTGATGACGTAAATTGCCGAAGTAGCTAATGGCTATCACGTCATGCCCAATGAAAAACTGACACGCGAAGCATGGATGCTGACTAGACTCCCCCAATTTGAGAAAGTGGATCCCATTTGCCAAAATGAATAAGTTTAGTTCATCTATTCACTTGGATGACAATATCCATTTAGCACGTGAGATCCATTTTTTCAAGTTGAAAGAATCGAGTCAGCATCCATGCTTTGCATGTCGATTTTTCATTGGTGTGGCGTGGTAGCCGTTACACGTGAGATCCACTTTTTCAAGTTGAAAGAATCGAGTCAGCATCCATGCTTTGCATGTCGATTTTTCATTGGTGTGGCGTGGTAGCCGTTAGTTACGTCAACAATTTAAGAATCGCGAAAACCCCCAATATAAGTTTACTACCAAGACTAATCTAAGAATCGTGAAAACCCAAATAGCTAACAGAGTAATTTAGACATTATATATACACGCACGGTTGTTCCTTTTCCGTCCATAACGCTAAGGTAACCACCTCCTCACTCTCTCTTGCCGGGAGTGTAGATAGTATAAAAAGAAACGCCAAAAATATAGAAAGGAAAAAAAAAAAATCCCCTTTTCATTTATTACTCAACCCACCCTAAGGAATCGCGCACACACATATGTATATACAGAGTAGATAGAGCAATAAAATTTCAAAAAGCTTCTATTATAGTGCGATGTAATATAATATGTTTTGAGCATTTATTGAAAGAATATAAAATAGAAGATATCGTTTCATTGAAAAAAGTAGCACATTAGGGCTAAATTTAAAATTTAAAACATTAACAAAAAATATACATAGTCAATAAATACCGATAACATATGTATTTTATTAATTACCTATAAACAAAATACATAGGAACAACATAGTATTTATATAATATCATGCTAGAGGATACTAACTAATAAACGACTTGTGAAAGATACAAAATATGAATTAATTAAGTCAACATATCACCATTTTATTAAAACGACTTGTGAAAAATGTCCACTTATTATGCTTTGGCAATTGTTCATGGATTTTTTTTCTTTTAAAAAAATACGAATTTGATCACTACACTTTGATTATATGGTAAGTCTAATTATTTCATCTACCATGAAATTTGAGTGTGATTTTATTCAAAGTTAAAGGCAAGAATTTGTTTTTCCTTTCTTGCTCCTTAAAGAAAGAGATTTTGAAAGGTCAAAATTATGTTTTGAGAAAAATATACACTTTTCGTCCCCCATTATTGGGGTTTCGACACTTTGTATAAAAAACTATCAATTTCGTAATATTTCATCCCTCAACTACTAACCGTTTACACTTTGCACCACAACCGTTAATTTTGATGAAAATTATTATTTTTGTTAAGTGAAATGGGGAATTTACCCCTACATATATATATATATATATTAAAAATTATTAACATAAAATCTTCGTTTTACTAAATAAAATATAACAACTTTCAACTACATTAACGGTTGAGAGTGCAAAGTGTAAACAACTAACAATTGAGGAGTAAAATAGAATGAAATTAATAATTTAAGATGCAAAGTGACAAAACTTAAAGTAAGCTGAGGTCCAGATCCTTGGATGAGGCATACGTTGGTCATGTGACTTATTTTCCACCAAACTTTACTGTCTCCATCGTAATGAAAGCTTACCTTGTTTTGGAGGTGATTATCCTACATTAAGTAAACTGCTTACATTTTGCAGGTAGTCTAGCCAAAAACATCGAATTTTTTAATAATAAAAAATTAACAAAACAGGAAAAAGAGAAACACAATTCAAATACTGGTACCTTGTCCACAAACCCAAATTTCAAGTGAGGGCAGGGACAAAAAAACATGAGAAAAAAAAACGCTCAAATGGAAACAAAAATTGGAAAAATATATAAACTAGCTACAAAATCTGGCTGACATAGCTCCATTTGATGTTACCTACACTCTCATATGAAAACTCCATTCAACAACCAATACTTGTTTCTTTCTTTTTTGGGATCTGCTCGAGTTTTTGTTTCTAAAAATGACAAATTAACTGTCGGCCATGCCTGCAAAATCACTCTTTTACGGAATTGATGATATAGTACTCCAAGTGGTGGAAGCCTCAGGTGTCTTGTTCAAAAATACAGAGCATCAGATTTCAAAGGTCATCCAAGTTAATAATTGAGTCACTATACCAACAAACTTCCAACGGGTTTGATCCAGAATCAGATTTCCCAAGGCAATCTGGTTCTTCCCAAGCTTTTTCTAGTGACTCTGCCAAATCTACCTCCCATATACCTAACCTACAAGTATTATAGTAGGTTCCATAGCACGCTGCCCTTAGGCCTTCTGAAACCAGCTCCCTTAAAGATCCAGAAATATCTTGGCCATTCATTACTTCTAGAAAAGTATCAGATAAACCAGGTTTCCAGAAAACGACAATGGCACAGCTCTTATCCACTAACCGAACATCGAAATCCTCAGAGAAAACAGTGTGTGACCCTTGGAGCAAGCGTTTCAGCGTTCCGGCAGTCATCCTACAACTAAATCCCCACAAGAAAACCAAATGCTGACAGCTCACTTTTCTGGTATCCTTCGCCCCAATACTAATGTCACCACCACTTGATTCTTGAGGACTCCCAGAGCACATAGTCGAATTGTTTGCATACTCCTCGAGGGGAGGAACCAAATTTTTTCTATCAGATTGGATGGGGACAAATCGCAGAATAGAGCAGACCTTTGCAAACAATTGAGAGATCCTTAGAGCATTATGGCCATGAGTCTTGCCTTCGTTCACTGCATCTGATAAACATAGATATGATTATACGGAGCTTAGGGTTGCTCTCAAGCACTTCGCAGGTCAAGTGTTTTACCAACAGTAAAAGATGAGTTCAATTTGACATGTAGTTTTGAGTTATTATAACTAAAAATATGAGATTATGAAGCACCATTACCAATATGAACACACCTTCTATAAGATATTGAAAATAAATTAAATCCATTTTTGGATATTTCTGATTTTTTTCTTTCTAGGCACATTTTTCGACATTACTGATCGGCGTAGAAAATATATACTTTCAGCTATAATTATAATAAATATTAGTTTAGTTTCCAAACCACAAATACCAAGGTGGGAAATCCACTTCTGAGGTAAGGCGTAACTGAAGTTTTCCAACCAATCATGCACCTTCCTCGTTGAAACACCTCCCATAACGTCCTCCTCAGGGACTCTCTCTACCGTCCACGTTCCCTCACTCTTGCCACAAAATCCATCCTTCCAGCAGTTAAATCTTTTCTTCTTCTCCCCTCTTTAAAACTCTACCTTATTTCTCTTTAATATGGCTGATCCCAAGTACGAGCATAGAGACGACAAAGAACCACAAAACAACCAACAAGGACAAGGACATTAAGCCTCAGTTTCCGGTGATCATCAAGGTTAGGAAGGCCATCATCGCCCCTGGATATCAGTGCCCTGTCCCATTGTATCTATAACCAATTCATTTCAGGCATGCACATGATATCTATTAAGTATCAGTGCTCCTAGGTCTTTTCATATATTTTTTACATAACAGTGCAAAATTTCACAAATGAATTCTAATATTTCTGTGGAGTGAAAATTGATCATAACACTTGGTCTTGAGTATAATCATCCACGACATAACCAACATGTAAGCATGCCTGTGTTTCTGTAGGTGTGTATGAATTTATGCACGTGTATGTATTTTATGTCTACTAATGAGGAGTGGCTGACCTTGTTGCAGAATTTCCACATCAATGGGAGCAAAGAAATGATCTTTTAGGTAGGAAACAGCTTTAGGTATATTGGTAAACTTTCTCAAAGGACAAATTTCCTTCATCAGTTGCTGGACATCAATTACTTGTGGGAAAGCCAAGTGCAGGGAGCACATGAACTCATCAAAATCAGGAGGTAAAGGAGCAAGGAACTTCGAATGAATAAATGTAAAATCTGCAACGACCACAAACTAGCGTAAGATCAAAAGTTAAAGAAGGCATGTTGTTGGAATTGCAGTTTGAGCGATCGGAAATTATTTATATAGAGATGCACCATTAAGGTAATTTTGGCAGACAACTGGTCTCTTTGAAGCAGAAACCAAGTCGATCACCTCTCGAAATCCACGAACCTTCTTGTTCTGTTCCTCTTCAAGGTGTTGAAGTTCCTTCTGCCAATTCACCCACAATTTACAATCCCTAGAAGAAATTTGAATTGCATTTAGTAACACAAACAGTGATATTAACTTGCTACCTGAAATAAAACCTTGTCCTCTTTTGAACTTGTCAGAATGACACGAACAACCTGGGTTGCTCCACCCTTTGCTGGGATTATTAAAGGAACAAGGTCATCAGAGAACTCTTCCAACATCTGTAGCCATCCAGAAAATCAAAGATATTCGATCCAATCAGAGGAATAATTGGAACTATCACGCAACACAAAATGACAGTCAAAGCCTGCTCTGATTACACCATCACAAGGGAGAAAAGAAAAAACCTCTGGAACCAAATGAAACTTTATTAGATCCATCTACCTTTAGCACAAGTGAAACTTGACGCTCACTGCAAACATCTACATTCATGCATGGTCTTGAAATATACTCTTCACTCCCTGAGATTATTTTGCGAAGGGATCTCACAAGAGCGTCTGCAAATTACGAGTAAAGACACTGAGGAATAAAATTGAACAAGAGATGCCAGATTCAGAGATAATCAAACTATCCGCATTATCCTTACCATCTGCTTTTGCACTTGAGCCCTTACATGAATTTCTCCAATAGCTAACCCGTGATTTAATCCTCTCAATGAATACTGAATCCGCAACACTAGGGCTGGATGACGATTTCACCCCATGAGTGATGGGCAATGGATTCCCTATCAGAACTCTAGCTGCGGACTCTTGTTGCCTAGACAAGTATGATATGCCTGCCACGAGGAAAAAAGAAAAAGAAAAAGAAAAACCTCTTCCGCTTGGTATTTGGATTCTACTATTAATGAGATATAATGTCTAGAAAAAACAAAATCATGAGACAAATTCCAATCCTAAAACAGCATAGAATCTGTAATTGATTACTGTATACCCAGCATAGGTGCCCTAGATTATTAGTATCTACACATCCAGAAACGTGATGTGCCCATTATAGGATTTCCATATAAAAGTTGTAAGCATACACACAATCCACAAAATGTGTTGGAGACAGTAGCGATTCGGAATATAAATACTTCTTACACACGAATGAACACACGTAGTTTCTTTCGACTAAATGTGATGATCTAATGTACGATGATGAATTTCTGGGCTGATATCTAACCAGTATGAATACGCCAAAATGAAATGAGTTCCCCCAGGATAATTTTATCGATTGTCTTTGGACATTGGGAATTAAGGACATTTTGCTACATTCTGGTGCTTGTGTTCTCATGTCTGGAACCCTCAGGCCTCAGGATTGGCGTGGAGAGAGTGAAAACGAGAAAGATGGATAGTTATCCATTGGAAAACAATAGGAATTCACCAGGATTGCTTCTGATAGGTTCTCAAAGAGGTAAATCTCTTTTCTTTCACCAACAGAGGAATGAAACATTGATTAATTTGTTTCAGGGAACTATGACTGAAACACAATTACACCATAAAGAAAGTACTCAATTAAGCTCAATTTTTTAAAAAAAATTACAGAAAACATTTGCTACCTTTCGCTCACCTCATTTGAAAAACAAAACAGTGGCAGAAGGAACTTTTTCTCATTAAGAGGAAAGTAAAAACATAAGCTGTAGTCAAATGGAAAAGAACTCCTCGGTTTGTATTTATGATGTGGAAAGAAGATTTTTCATTCCCATACTTATCAGGAGATTCCAAACAGGTGACCAACTTAATGAGATTAAGCATGATATCACATACATCTTAGCAATTATAAGAATTTCGAAAATATACATGATATCATATCTCTCCTCCTTATATTGGTTACCTTGTTACTGGCATATGATCAATTAAGAGACTGGAAGGCCTAAGTGGCTATCACAACAATATATGTAGCAGCCATCAGAAAGAATCATAAATTGCAGCAATGGAAGACAATAAAGGATGTGCAACTTTATAGTGACATATGCTGTGTCCCAATTATTTTGTAGAATATAGTGATCCTTGAAGATCTCCATGGACCACCTTCTTACACTTTAATCAGAGAGGAACCATCATGATGACCTTTCTCAAGATTCCTCCTCTCTTGCCTGGATATGGTTCAATAACTGAGTCCTAATTGAAAAGCGAGCGAGTGAGTACCCATAGTAGGAGCTCTGCTCCTGGGTACACACAAACGCAGAGTGAACGAGCAACGGAAGCACAGCTCATATATCCTCTATTTTCAACTTTCTTCCTTATAATCCTATAGACAATCAGCTTCCAGACATTTAAGAAAACAAATTGGGATTTTACAATAGTTTGTGATGAGAGAAGATATGTTCTTTGTATTTGGGGGGTAATTAGAACAAATGATTAGTCATAAGGCTCACCATCATATATGCAGGAATTAAAATCAAAACCTTCTTGAGCCATGGACGTCAAGTATGACGTTTGACAGGAAAAACTGTAAGATGGCATCCCTATTTTCAGTTCATCCCTAGGAAACAAGTGAAAGTTGTATCTGCAACAAAAACATGAAAACACTGTCATCGATCAACTAATATGTATAAGAAGGCTGTTAAGAATGTAGTCCACAGTACTTTTTATTTGTAAGTACCCTACTAAAGAGCTTATTCAACATATTGAAAGAGTCCTCAAGAGAACCCTAGAAAAGATGTAGTCATTTAACCAGCTTCCATTGGTTTGTAATGCAAATAGAGAAGCAAAGTTTCCCAAGAATTTGGTAATCGCAAGCAACAGGGAGTAGAGGGCCACCCGAGGCATTGAATACATTACATGTTTCACTGCAACAGCAAAGAAATATAGAACTTCGTTGAAATAGTGAATGCATACTACTACAGTATAGGAATATAAAAAACGCTAATCACTCATGATATTTTCTCTACACTTATTTTCCATCAGCTTAGGATCGGATTATTTAGAAATTTGGAAACATTTCCTTAGAAAGCCTCCAGAATGTGAAATATCCCATAGTCATTCCACAGAAGAAAGTTTTATCTAATACCATAAACATTGTATACTAGTCAATTTTTTCTTTCTTGGCTTGTATACTAGTCAATTAATTTCAAGAAATGGGGCCTTAACATAAACATAAAGAAATGGAGTTTGTTGCCCGAGATTGGTCTGGTTTTTGGAAATAACATTTCCCACTTTTAACTCTATTTTCTTCTTTCAGTGCTACTTCCTTCCCCTAAAATTTCACGGAAACCAAACAAAGGATAAAGAAGAAACAAGAGGACCACAAGTAGACTGTCACAATTCAAGGACAGTGCTGAAGTTCAGGATGCAATTTTCCGTTGCATTTCCCCCGAAACTAAACAGAGCTTAAAGAGCAAAGAGTAGGCCGAGGAACTCACGGATGAGCGAGGAGCTTGGAGGACCTAATGGTGAAAGGGCAGACAGCGAACTGAAGGAGCTGGAAACGCTCGGCGGCGTGCTTCGCCTTGCTGTAAGCCGTGTCGGGCGTGTCGAAGGGGAGTGCCCGGTGCCAGGGGACGGAAACGGAGCCAGTCCTCTGCATCGACACGGCGATGAATTCGGACTCAGCGATGTGGGTGCTGATCTCCGAGAGAGAGTCCTGGAAGTTCGACTTGGTCACTTGTTTCACGCTCCATTGCCAGGGGGTTTTCGTGCATAGGAACCGTCTCTGCAACAGAAAAGGCAGAGCCCCCATTGATAGCTATTTGTCCTGAAAACAATCAAGAATTCATGGCAATCCTTTTAATTCCTTGATTCTCAATTGGCAACGGTAAGAATTCAGTTTTTAGCCCACTTGAAAATTTTACACAAAAGCTCAACCTTCCTAGCTCCAGTCCCAGTTTTCTCACTCTCAGATTGAAGACCCAATTTCAACCCCACCTTCTGGTTTCAGCACTCAAAAACCCCCATATTTAGTTCCTTCTTTCCGTTAAGCAGCCCCTTTTGCCTCCTATCCTCCTCAACCAAATTACCAATACCCATAAATCCTTGCGGTAGTCGGTGTGTCTGATAACCTCGCACTAATACATCGGAAGCCGTCTCGAACTAGAACGGGCGGGGGCGAAGCTGGAAGATCAGTCAAGAGAGCCCACCGCCTACTATGACTTAACATTAAAAAAAAAATGCTAATTAATATATGACAAAATATGCAAATTATTATATAAAGTTATGTATATTATGGCATTATTGATATCTGAAAATTATGATATAACTTAAATACAAAATGCAAAATATAGATATTCAACATTGAAAAAAAAACAGTATACAAATAAAACAAATACAAGAAAAACTACTCACTTATGTTAATTAATTTGACGTGTGAATGACAATTTTGTCCATTTATTATGATGGTAAAATTGCAATTTAAAAAATTAAAAAATAAATTTCCGTTTAGAAAATTTTAACAAATAATGCAAAATGTCTAAAATCAATCATTGATGAGTATAATATGACAAAAGTAATAATTTGAGGTGTAAAATGTCAAGATGGGGATGCAAAATGAATTTAACTCTAAAAATCCTTAATGATAATATATCCTTACTAAATCTTTAGAAATTTCTTTCTCCATTTCGAAAGCTAAATGATCTGTAACGAAATCATCCTTCAGTTTATTTCAAACTTTTATCTTACATTCAAAAGCTCACTCAATAATTGTCAGTAAACTTGAAGAGTACGAATCAATCTATTAACCACTAATTAACACTTAACTTTTCAATTTGTACATAGATTAGAAATTGTAATTTTTTTCATAAATTTATAGCATGAGAAATATCATGCTTGAGTGGTGTTTGGGGTGGTGGAAATTTTGAGTATTGAGTTTGGTGAAAAAGTGAAGATATTTTATAAGAGTTGATGAAAAAGTGAAAATAGAATATTTGAATGAATATTATAGTGAAAAAGAATTAGTTGATGGAGAAATAAATATTATTTTTTAATTTTTTAATATAAACCTGAAATGTTGGCATGCCCATTTTTCGGCAAACAAATACCCTAATGGAGTAGCGATTCATATCTTAATTGGATTTTTTCTTGTTCTAAAAAAAAACTGAATGGTAAGGTTTTTTTTTAAATTACGTATTAGCAATTGAGATTACAACAAGTGTTCTGTAAAATGTGATGGTGAAATTTAGATACTGAATATTTTTAACTTAAAAAAAATTCAAAAATTGAATTTCTTATATACTTTACAACATATTTTCAAGCCAGTTTTAATATTTTTATTAAAAAAAATTATATCAAATATTTTATTCCCAAACTCTATTAATTATTAATTAAAAGAATTCACCAAATCTTTTTTTATTAAGAAATTCAATAAAAATTATTCTACATCTAACTTTCTTTTTTACTTTTAACTAATTTTTTTTTATAAACATTCTTAAAAAAATGTCCTCTTATAAATTCAAAATTCTTGCATCGAACGCTAGCAATGCTTTCGGTCTGAGACTGACAGACGCACGTTCTGGTGGTCGTATAAAATGCAGCACAGCACCGAACTGGAAAGGAAAAGAACATTTGCAAGGTGGGTAGAAAAATGAAAACAATTCCTCTTCTTTTGATGGGTTGCGGTGACGTTGGGCGGCAGGCGGCAGCTCCTCCAGCACAATGTCTCCTGCCGATCTCTTCACGCCAAAATGGTCTCTGTTTCACAAAAATAAATTATTTAGTGTATTGATTTACTTCTGCATTCAGAACGTTAGGGCTTCCAAAAGGAAAAGAAATATGATCGCCGCATTTTTTTTTTTAAATCTGGAACTGTTAGATAAAAACTGGAACACCTCTTAATTCACGATATGACATGTTATTTTCTTGTATGTGCACAGCGGTTGGGTGTGCATGGCATTGCAATGAACTTTCTGTCTCTCTATTTCCATTTGCTTATATTTTTTATGACTTCTTTTATGAACTGCTTCTTGGGTAGGTGTGAAGTTGGCATTCTAGAGGTTCCTAAGGAATCTCCCTTGGGAATACTGAAAGGAAGTGACAATGTGGTAACTCCACTGTTTTATCTCCTCATTGTTTATTCTTCGCTGATTAACTAACAATGTTGAATTTCTGTCAGTCCCATTGAAATTCGAGAACATATTGTAGGAAAGAGGACATCCGAAATTTACTAGTTGGTGGAGGTCCTTTCATAACACTATAGAAAGCAAAGCCTTGTGATACTATCATATATTGCCTTACCTTGAAGGACGTATTTGGAAATTATAGGGAGAATTGTTTTAACTGAAATGTTGCCTACATACTGGAGGTGGACAAAAGTGGAGAATTACTCTATTTTATGGAAAGAGGCATTGATTAGATCAAGCATTTGAGGACAATCATGAAATTGCAAGCCTAGGGGTTGTCCTGCTGGATAAGGTTGGGGGATGACTCTAGATTGTTTTCAGGTCAAGGGAAGTATCAAGAATCCAGTTGTGGTTCTTTTAATGAGTGATACTGTATATACTACAGACAGCTGTTACTGAAGAATATTAGAGAAGGAGAAGAAACAGGTGGGTCAAAAGAAGAAATAGGGGTAACTAGGCAACTGCAATCATTATCCAAAACAGTAGATATTCCTTTGATCAAAATAATTTTTCAAGTCTGACTACATGAAAAACGACTATTCTACTCTTTTTTTTTTTGATAAATAAGAGAAGTTTTATTAAAACGGAGTCAACAAACTTGTTGACTCCAAACCACGGGCCTACAAACTTTCCCAGAAAACAAACCCACAAGACCCACCCATATAAACTTTCCACAATAGCCCACAAGACCCACCCACAAGACCCACGAGCCTACAAACTTTCCCAATAGCCCTATACTGAAGAAACCAAACCACGGGCCTACAAACTTTCCCAGAAAACAATAACCCACAAGACCCACCCACAAGACCCTACGAGACCCCTAACAATCCAGTCCAAAGGTCACAGTCTGCCTAGCGGTCGAAGAAGGCCCTTCATAATTAACCGAAGATTTCAAGCCCTTCAACTCCCTAATCATCCTCCCCCCTGATTTTCTCGATGTTTTCGACCGTATCGGCGCCCGATCGCGCTCCAATGCAGCAAATAGCTCCCTCATCTTTTCCTCTTGACCTCCACAAGACAACCCAACCATCTCACCCACAGAGGAAACCATGTCCAAGACCCACGCCGAAGATTCTCCCCCCAAAGCTTTATGCTGCAAATTAACCGCCAAAGGTACGATCGAGGTGAAACTACCATCCTCCATCTCTGAAGCCTCAGGAACACTATCGTCAACACAAACGACAGCCCCTTGAATGATCCCAGAGCACTCACCGAGCTTCTCCATGTCCCCGGGCTCCACAACCTCCATTTCTAAAACAGTCTCACCAGACCCGGTCTTAGACATCCCCCTGACACTCGCCTCCACCTCCAGACCACCTGAGGGAACCCCAGATGCAATCACCATCACTGGCCTCACCAAGTTGTCGGAGCTCCCAGCACCACTAACCTGAAATTGACTCCCCTCCATCAGTACACCACACGGGATCTTCCCACCCTCTTGATCGGCCCGATCTGTGTCGAGAAAGCCGAAATTCGACATCCCCAGCACGCCAGAAGAGGAACGGGAAAAAACAGCCTTGGCCTCGGTCGACTGTTCCGGCGCCGGCAAGTCATCGGAACCCTTCCCGGCCACCACAGACGCCGTCGACGAGGGCCCTCCGACCACCGGCGAAGGGATCCGGTCAGCACCCGAGCCCATCTCCAGCGGATCGGAGATGGCGCAGATGTCGGGCTCGGTAGGAAGACATGGGTCCTTGCCCGGATCCGCAAGCCCACCCGGCCCAAAACCAGGCCCACCCTTCCCAGCCTGCCCCACACCCAGCTCGGTCCTCTGAATCCCAGCCTGCCCCACCCCCTTCCCAGCCTGCCCCATACAGCCCACCCCGCTCTCCACACCAGCATCGCACGCCAGCTGGGCCGAAGCCAACCCCCCAGCTGAATCACCCAACTGGCCCTGCCCCACTTGGGCCGAAGCCAGCACCCCAGCTGAAACACCCAACTGGCCCAAACCGAGAAGACCACACGCCTTACATCTCGACCCCTGCCTTGGTTCCGTCAGTTGCTCCTCAACGAGTTTAGTTAGGTTGTCCAGCTCATCCCTCAAGCGCAATAATTGCGCCCATACCTCCCCATCCAACCCAGCCGACTTCGCAGACCCCCCAACGGCAATATTTCGAATCATGTGCCTTGGCAGGTGATTTGAAATTGCGCCCTTTCCAGGCTCTCGAAACTCCCCCTCACCCTCCTCCTGCGTCTCCGGCGAGTACCCCTTCACCATCTGGGCATATGAAATGCCATTCCGACCCTCTGCAACTGCATTCTCCACGCTAGACCGACGTAACTCAGCAATGGCAGAACTCACCTCCTCACATGTCTGAGCGAAAGCCTGCCATCCAAGGCCTGACCTTCCCTCTGGGATCCTTACTACTCCCCTCCTTTGTCGGTCCCCAAATTCCACCAAAACTATGAAACTACCATGCTCATTCGAGCATTTCTGGGCAAGAAACGCTCTCGAGGATTCTTTGAACTTCAACGGAATATCTGCGTCGACGTTTCCCTCCGCCAGCTTGCCAAATAGTTTGGCAAGCCAGACCACCCCATGTCTGCCGATGCGAACGAAGCTCCGCGATTTACGACTCGACTCTGATAACGTAACAAGACCCAAACTACTAACCGAGAAATGAAATTTCTTCGCCTCTATCACCAAACTACGAACATAAGCCATCTTAAACCACTAACACAGGACAACCACAACTGAATGAAACTACGGGGAAGGGAACGAAGGGGAGAGAGAACGGAGAAAAAGCCATATTTTGCAAACGCTTGAGAGGGAGAGAGAAGTTGAGCTACTAAAAAAGAGTATTCTACTCTTTGAAGCAATAAAAATCCAAAAGCATCCACGCTAATTCGTGAGTCTCCGAATAGGACAACTGGCCTGTGACAATCTTTGATTCAGAACCAAACAATTAGAACTAGGCTGGCAGTCAACTGGAATGTGTATATGCATATCGGGGATCTTTCAATTGTGAAGATCCGTTGACCTGAGAGAAGAAGTGGAAGGTATATTTATGTGATTTGTTATTCTGTGAAACCAATGAATTCCTTTGGGAACAATAAAGCATATTAGAGTGTTGGATTTCTTGCCTGTGACCTCCCACCCCCACCCCTTTTATTTTTCATGGCCTTTGTTCTGTCCTTTCATATTTTGCTTTCGAGCAAGCAGCACCAAGTTCCTCCAAGTTCTATTTTTCATATTGACTTAAATTAAATGTAGCTGCAATAACATTTGGGAAAATGCACTCTTGCAGATTATAGGTATTAATTCAACGTCCAGGATTTTCTCCATGAAACAGCTCGCTATTAATCAAATCTCTTGTGCTCTTTGGATAATTTTAGTCATCCAAAATTCTGAGCTCAGTCGTTTGTCTTGCTAATGAATCAATTATAAAGACCAATTTCTGTTTGATGCTAATGCAGCTAGAAATATATAGCCGATGTTATGATGAACAGCCACTTGTTATTCAAGGTGCTGGTGCTGGTGCTGGCAACGATACTACGGCAGCTGGAGTCCTTGCTGATATTCTTGAAATCCAGGATTTATTTCCTAAATAAAATTGTCTCTGTGGAAGAAACCCAGGTCAAAGCTGATAGTATGTTACTTGCTATATCAAAAAAGAAATGTGAGTACTTGGGAATAATAGTGTTCAATACTTCCTGTCTGGCAAAGCTGCTACCTGCGGTTTGGTCGATATGCCTGAGAAATGTGGTGCAGATAGAAGTTTCTTATTATTGTCAGCATATTGGCTTGTAAATGCAGGTTGGTATCTGGGCAGAGAACTCATGCCCTGCTGGTCAATAGCACTATATACATGGTACTAGTTTGTCAGTCAACTTGAAATGGATACACATAAATTGCTATCGTTTATTCTAAAAAAAAAAAACTTTAACGGAGGGGATGGTTGAAAGTGCTGATGGAAACAATTGCAATGGTTAATTTAATCAGGAAAGCAGAATACGCAAGTCAAGTTTGCTGAGAACTTTCTGGTTTGTTCTTTGTGAGTTGCTTATGAAGGTTCGGTTTGACGCTTGGACTCCTTCAATATGGCGTACGGTACGCTTCTGGTCTTGTTTAAACTGAACGCTTTCGTCAGTACTGAGCCTTTTACACCCATCCACCTCCACCCAACCCTCTTCCGGGAGCACAATGGCGTGTGTGATCATGGGCTTTCCCAGCGTGTGGAGGCCACTTGTTGCGGTGATGTGTTTATCTGGTCGTTTTAGGCTTTGTTTCTGTAAATTTGGCTTATGCTACATCGATCAAGAGATCCTGAGCCTGAACATGAACCTCGAAGACGATCGACGTCTAAATCTCTTTCCT
This sequence comes from Myrica gale, assembly GCA_963930655.1. NCBI lineage: Eukaryota > Viridiplantae > Streptophyta > Magnoliopsida > Fagales > Myricaceae > Myrica > Myrica gale. Next base: position 8,796,903 of record OZ005602.1, on the reverse strand, counting down.
AACACTACTCACCTCCAAATGGATCTTCGGCGTGTCATTGGTGGTGGTCAAGCCTACCTATTTCACTCCTTCCGCTCTCCAACGGCCGGTCGCCTGATTACTTTACTTTGTGCTAGTTCCGTAGGTGGTGGTGAATAAGCTCGATCAGTGTTGGGGGTCAATGCCTACCATGGATCTTCGGCGTCACAATTGCCGTGATCATAAACAGTCACAAGGGTTTTACTTCAGCATGCCACAAGTGCCGAGACCATAAACAGTCACAAGAGTTTAACGGCTAGAGCCAATCTTCGACCGCGTCTACTTTGTTGCTTCTAGCTTCACGTGTTGATTGTCATGAATAAGTAACAAAAGAAAGAAAGAAATTCATTTTATCCAACATAAACATAGAAAAAGTTTGCTAACCTTATTGAAGTTTATATGAAGAAACGAGTTGATTGTCTTGAACAAGTAACAAAAGAAACGAAAAGAAAGAAAGAAATTCATTTTATCCATCATAAACATTGAAAAGCTTGCTGAGGGAGAAAAGTAGTTTAATCATGACATGCTACAAGCTGAAACCGGCAGAATCAAAACTCGGCCACTTCAGTACGATCGAAGTAGCATCCTGTAGGGCCACCATCGGGTAAAAGAGACAGCATGACTGGGCCTCTAGCCCCGTCTTCTACAGTCATTACTCCAGTATTCCAGTTCAGATCCGTCTTGATATAGCCTGGATGAACGCAGTTGATATACATATTAGGATACCTCCTCGCAAGAATCCTCGTGTAGGCATTGAGGGTTGCCTTGGAGATGCTATAAGCGGGCAGCATCATTGTCCACCCATTGCGTTCCAGAGCATTTTCCTTTACGTCATGTAAGAAACTTTGTAAAATTCCATCAACTTTCTCTTCGGTTAGAGTCTCTTCGTCAGCCAGCTCCTTTCTTATATGCTCACTTGGGATCCTCTGCGAATAGCCATGAAAATGTAAAAGGAATAACTGGTAAGATCCGCCATTTCTACTAAGCAGGGGATTTGATTAGCAGATAACCCAGGATTTTACGGAGACTGACTCCTTCGAATGGGATGAGATATGAGAAAAAAGCTTGCCAAATAGGTTTCTAATGCAGGTAGTTTTTGGGTTAGGCTTGCAGCCTGAGGGTCTTAGGATCATGCATGAACAGCAAACAAGATGAACTTTATTTTGACCCAATTTTCTTCTAACATCCAAGAAAATGATCACAAGAAGGAAGGGAGATGCTGAGGTACAAAGAAGAAGGAACAGGAAGACAAAAGAAACATCATTTGGGTGGAAATATTGATTGAAGTTCTACATTTCTTCACATTCTTCTGTATTGACCAAATTGTGATTCTGGTTGCTAAATTGGCATATATGCACAATTAGGCTTATGAAAGTTTGTTGTAGAGGGCTAAATTATGACAATTTGCACAGGTAGGAAGTAGATTAGCTTTTTACCTTTAGCTCACTCCTGAGAGAAGAAAGATTCACTATCCTTGCTCCGGCAGGCGAAAGCTGTAACAGCGGGAGGAGAGCCTCCGTTACTCTTTTCACGCTGTAGTAGTTTGTATTCAAGCATTCTTCCGCCTTCTCACTAGTTTGTTTAATCACTCCTTGCACCATGTCGGTGGCGGCGCCAGAGAGCTGAATCAAGTAGTTTAGGGTGGCGGCCTAAATAATGGCATCAATACTTTTTACACCATTCATTTCATTTACTTACCCAGGATATAGGATCAATGTTTAAGGCCCTTAAGCCTTCCTCATCAACTAAAACTCCAGAAGCACCAGCGTTGTTGACCTGCACAAGTCAAGTGATCAGTCACTTGGAATTTCATTAAGAATCCAAAATGATTATTTTTCAAGAACACAAAATTATCTTCTCCTAGGTAGGATTCAATCATGAACAACTTGTTGCAGTGATAAACTGGTCCAAGTTCGTCGTTGCATTTGAAACAGAGACTCTTTTCCCTAGCTCACAAAAGCTTCATAGGTAACAATTTGTTCATTGCCATGTTAGTAGTTCTTTCCATAGATGAGCTACTGTTGTTTTTTGTTTGCAGCTTTCCTCGCCATGTAAACTCGAGCTAATCTGTTGGAACAAGCAGTTCATATATATTCTTTTGCAGGAAGTGTTAGAACAAAGTGAGCTGTGGATTTTTTCTTCCACCACCCTATAATGGTTTCTACGCGAATAATTATTCCTGTTCCTAAGCTTTTATCATCTTCATCGTGAAGAACCCAAAATGTTTTTCTTGGATTCTCAACTTGGAAGACTGAACTCCTTTCGCAGTAACATTGTATTCTCTGTACTCTGCAGAAAGCAGGTCGATTAATCTTACTCAAATGAGCAGCCAGATCTACAGAATTACGGAAGCAAGATCTAACTGATGTTCGATATTCTAGGCTTCTAGCTCAAATCAAATGCCGCAACTAAAACCAACAGGCAACAGCAATTTTCTACTTGATGGAGACAACTGCAATGTTTCCCAGAAACCCAGAGGCCATGATGAAGAGAAAGAAAAAATATATAACTGAGTGATTGAAATGCTACTACAAGATTCCATATTGAAATGCATATATGGCTTACTCCTTACCAAGATGTCGAGCCTGCCAAATTTTTCCTGGACGAATTTGGCCAAGTCGTGGATGCTGGCCGTGTCTAAGACATCAAGCTGATGGAAGACTACATTTGATAAACCAGACTGGTGGAGCTTCGATGTGGCCTCCAATCCTCTTCTCTCATTTCTAGCCGTCAACACAACGGTGATGCCTTGAGAGGCGAGTTGCCGCACAGTTTCAAGCCCAATTCCCTTGTTTGCTCCTGTAACCACTGCGTACCTATAACAAAAATAATCAAAAAAAGAAGAAAGACTTGAGGGTTCAGAAAAGTTTAGCCTGTGAACTGAATGCCATTGAGAATGAAATGTGTACCTCTCTGCTGCTGTATGCTTTCCATCGCTGTCCATTTTTGGATGCGTAGTTGAACTTCTCCCTTGGTTTCTTATGGCTTCTAAGTTCAATCTATTGAGCTCTCAGCAACCAAGCGCAATGATTTTCCACTACACTCTTGCCCAGACAGTGACAGATAGGTTTTCGGCTATTTTTTGTCAATTTCCAAAAGGGTCTGTAGACACGTGCAACAAAGATCATATTATATTCTTTTGGTTGATTCATAAGATCAGTCTTGGTCGGGAGAGGCACTTTTTTATTTTTCTTTCTCTTGGCCCTCGTCCTGTTGTGTTGTAATATGTTTAAAATATTTTATTGGTTTCGTAACACGAGTTTTCAAATTAAAATACGTTTCTTTTTATTTTTTCAATATGAATATTTATTTGTTATGATTTCTGAAAATTAAAAGTTTTGTTGTATTATGTTATTTTATTTTATGATTATCCACGTCAGCATTTTTGGAAGGAAAAGTAAATTGTTGGTGCATTTTAATATTTTATTAATTATTCATTAAATAGTTAACGTTACACCTAGTGGGAGATGTGTAATGATGGGAAGATGAATTGTTTATTATTAGTTGAATAGTTGATATTGCACTTAGGAAATTTGAATATTTTTTTAGGCAATACAAGCCTAAACCTACAGGAGAAGTGGACGGGGAATCGAACCCTAATTCGGGACATTCCTAAGAGTAGGACGTGCCAATTGAGCCATAGTTCATTGGCAGGAAATTTGAATACCTAACAGTTTCTTAGTGCGTCATTATAGCTAATAATAAATTAATTCTTTATTTATTAGTCTTCAGAGCTTTTTAAATAGTCATTTTTTTACCGTTATTTAGATAACAAAAAAAACATCAATTTCAATTTCTTTGAGAGAGAATTTGACAAACTTTGCCAACCGCATAAAAGCTTAAATCTCCTTAAAGAGAGAGATTTCCGTGCCTCAGTCCCATTTTGTTTCGTTCTAATTTTTCCTTTTAATTGTAATTTATCAACTACTTCAAACATAAACAAAGTTTAGAATTCAACTGGGGCTTGAAATCAAAACTTCTAAAAACAAAATATAATCCATATTTGTCTTGAAGGCCCCGATAATGCTTATAGAAATGACAGATAGCACGTAAGATACATCGTAAAGTTATAGGATATTTCAAGTTGGATACTCGCCCCCTCCTGCATATTTTAATAGACATATAGATAAAAAGAGCCTCTTATAACTTTAGTTGCTGAACTAGTGTCACGGGGATAAATTTTAAGTAATAAAATTCCCGCGTAATGGCACTAAAAAATCAAGTCTAGTCTCAGCCGAACACAAGGAAAGGAAGTAACCCAGGCTAACAACCAAGCAAACCCAACAAAACACACCCAGATTAAGGGAGAAATACCTCCCAACCTTTACTCTCTTTATAATTATAAAGATGCACAAGAAGACTAGGGACCTCACAACACAATGAGCCAACTAGTCAAAGAGAACAAAGCTTAGAACTACACAATGCTCTCTAGATACAATCTAAGTTCTCACAACTCTCCAACTGCTCAACCAAGGGTCCAAACCACGCTTATATTGCCTCCAAGGGTGAAATGGTCGAGCAAGCCAATTGCCTGCCCTACAGTTGTTTGCTGCTTGGCTCTGCAGCAGGTGTGCCAGTCCTTTATAGCTTTGCTTGGGCGCTTGCCTTGCAGTAGCTTGCGGCAGGCCCTACTATTGCACTGTCTGGGTGTCTGCCTGACAGTTGCTTGCTGTCAGGCCCTGTTGTAGGTCTGGCAGCCCACTTCAGGCTCTGCCTAGGCGCCATCTTGTCAGCAGCAAATCCACTAACACACATAACCTCCAGGCAACTCCCCATTCAAATTACCCTACTGCCAAGCCTTCTGTGCTAATTATTCGCCGTCTGACACTATCAAACCTGCCATTGGCGCCTCCAGACGCTATTAGCCTTGTCAACCCCTCAGGACAGCTTCGCCATGTTCCGTAAAGCAGAGCCAGTTATAGGGTATGCTTGTCAGAGCTCATCACGCGCTCCTGAGCAAGCTTGCCAAACTCACAGGCCACCTGGCCCTCCTATAGCCGAGGTAACCCTTGGGGCATGGGCCAAGGCCTTAGCCAAGGAGCCCCACATTCATCCGCATGCATCACTAGCAACTCATGCATGTTAAGGCCTAGGCAGCAGGCCATCCTTGGCATGTCCACGTTGCCAAGACCTTACCCAATAAGTCTATTTTGGTGGGGCCTTACCAGCTTGTGAAACCATCTTTCCAAGCACCCCCACTTGAAGTGTCTTGACATGCCACCCCTCTATGTCAAGGTGTTTGACAGCGTGCACGAGTGCTAGGCGCCACTCCTAACACTGTCGCATTGTGCAACTCAGCACTGTGATAGACCACCCTCACCAAAAGAACTCGACATCCTCATTGAGGCTTGGGTGAGGAAGTCTTGGATCATCTCCTCGAAATGCCATATTGTTTTATCCTTCTCCCAGGTGCTCCAAATTCTTGGATGTTTCACCATTTCACAAGAAAATAGGTTCTCATATTCTTCTTGCTACAACCTTCCACTCACTGGGCTAATATCTTCTCTGCCTCCTTGTCGAACTCCTTTCGGACATTAGGAGGAGCCCTATTTGATTTCATCCTACCAGGGTTCAGCAAAGTCTTCATTGTAAGGCTTCAAGAAATGCACATGGAAGGTTGGATGGAGCTTCAACCGATAAGCTACTCTGCCCACCTTCTTCATGATTTCAAAGGGATCATCATACTTCGAAACAAGACCACGGTGGGTCTCTCCTTTCCGAAATCTCTTCCAAATTTGGGGAGTAAGCTTCAACATTACCTTATCCCCAAATTGAAACTCTAATGGACTCCTCTCTTGGTCATTATACTTCTTCATCCTCTTTTAGGCTTTCCTAAGGCTGCCTTGAGCCATAGTCAGTAGCTCCTGCCTATCTTTGACAAATTGAAATGTTGCTGGGCATCTTCCAGCACGAGTCTACGTTGCAATCTTGTGGGGAGTGAGGGGATGGTGCCCCAAGTTCAGCTCAAAAGGGCTGCTGCCAGTTGCCGATGACCTTTTTAGGTTGCAGGCAAATTGAGCAACGTCCAAAACTCCGTCCAATTATTCTGACTTGCAGACACATAGTGTCGCAACTATTCCTCCAACAAAGAATTCATCTGCTCCGTCTGCCCGTCATTTTGAATAAAGACTTCAGTTTTGAACCTAGCAGCTTGAACAATAGGATCCAGAATCTGCTAGTGAACTGAGGATCTCGGTCACTGATGATATCTTCAAGCATTCCAAAGTACTTAAATGACATGTCTGAAGAAGAGGTCGACTGGCACCTCAGCCGTACACACCACAAAGACTAACCCTTTCCCCTTTGTCTTTGAGAATCTAGATATGAAGTTTATGGATATGGACACCTATGACTTCTTTGAATAGGAAGAGGTAGAAGTAGCAGGCGATGCTTCCTTCGATCGTACTTGTCTTGTTGACAAACCAAGCAAGTCTTCATATTAGAACTCCACATCCTCCTTCAACTTCGGCTAGAAGTAGGATCGACTCAAGAGAACCATCATTCTCTCTCAATTGGGTGGCCGGCTGTAACACCCCTCTCTTGTTTAATGCACCTATCTAATATAGTTTTTATGTATAGGATATACGTTATAATATGTGTTTATATGACATGTTTTTTCTTTGTATTTTACATTACGTTCATGAGGGTATCGAGTTAGAAAGGGTGTTAGGGCTGATGGGTAATTGGGTTGACTAGGGGCAAAGCTGTAATTACTGAGTAGGTAAGTGCTCGGGGTCTCTGGGTAAAACTCTCGGCCTGACCGAGAGCAGCACTCCCGGGCGTGCTAAACCTTGCATGCCCGAGAATTTTGAGACCCGAGCACTGCTCGAGAATTTTGAAAATTGAGCACTGCTCGGGAGTTTTAAGACCGAGCACTGCTCAGGAGTTTTGAGAGGGCTGAGTGCAGATCCCTGGGATGACCAAGGCCTGGATCCTGGGATGAACTAGGCCTGTAAGCTAGGCTCATCACAGGCCCGTGCCTGTATGCCCAGGGATAGGTCTGGAAAACCTTGTACACCCGGCTAACCCCCCTGGAACATGCCTGTATGCCCGGGCTTTCTGCGAAAAATAACCAGACTGACTTCCACGTGTCTGAATCTTATGGTGAGCATTTAACGCATTCTTATCTTATTTTAGCTGGATGTTTAAGTGGAGTCTTGTGTTTGACCCGTCCATTACCTTACTCTTTTACAAAGATACGTGAGATATGGGGTAACCTTGGTGGCTAATGATTCGCCTAGCCTAGAGTAAGGAATGTAGACTGGTCAGGGGGAATTCACCCATTTGTTCGTTGTTCTCCCCTACATATGTTGTCTTAGACGAATATAAGTGAACCTACCTAGTACTCGAGTCATAAAGAGACGAAACACTTTCACTTACCTAACTGATAACGAAAGGAAGGGAGAATCCAGCTGACCGAAGCAAGAGAGAAAGGGAAAAACTATAGGAAAAAAAGGAAGAGCCAGGGGTAATTCAGTCTGCACTTTTCTTCCTTTAGAAACTTTTGTCTTTTCCTGTCCTAACTACGTGTTTTGTTGTTAAGGTGTTATTATCTAAGAAACTCAGGCAAAACTCAACTAAGGTAAGAGTATAGAGAATCAACCAGGATATTCGGGATAGTCACATGCGTAAGGGAACTAGTTGAGCCCAGGGGTCTTTTCATGCGGGATATTCATGTTCATATAGGGTATAGAGACTAAAGTTTGGGGGTGTATGGGGATATTCACGTGCCAATATGGGTGAGTTGGTGAGTTAATTTTTGGTGGGTCATGAGTGACAAAACGAGAGCCAGGGGAGTTCTTATTGAACTAGTTTTTGGTGGGTTATGATGTATAATAGGGAGCCCAGGGAGTTTTTTTTGCTTATCATAGAGAGCCCAGTGAGTTTTTTAGATGTTAGGAGAACATGAGGAACACGAAAATGGAGGTATATATATGCTGAGTTAATTGACTAGTTAGGCTCTAGGATCCTTAATTCAGCCGGTCTTTAGTAGATTTAGAAACAACCAACCAAGTGTATAAGTTGTTGGACTTGCCTATTTCAGCATGTTGACATTATGATGTTTCAACTATGATGATTTAGAGTTTAGATAGACTACTTATAGCACACGAATAACATATGACATATGCCTTTTTAAGTGGAAGCCTCTTACTGACCAATATGACCCTATGAAATACTTGGAGTTTTGACCTGAAAATTGGTGGACATGTATTATACGAGTACAATATGTCCCAATAAAAATTGCAGGGCAATCAGAGGTCAAAAATGCTACTGGAGATTTCAAGGGTAGTTTCGACATTTCACACTAAATGTTAATGTAAAAAGGTCTGAACAGGGAAACTAAATTTATGACTGTGCAGAGCATGAAAAATATATGGGGAAGCCTAAATTTGAGTAGAAGTAGGAGCTCTAATCACAAAGTCCGTTTAATGACCTAATGGACTTTAGGCCCGTTAATCCTAAACAAAGCCCAGAATACTTTGGAATTTTGAGGATAGGCCCAATCTGGTATGAGAAGGCCTAAGAAGCCTCCATTTGAAGACTTGGCCGTTGAATTTACCTTCCATGTTTAATTCATCAAATCTTGCATGTTATTGATGGATCGTTATGAATTGTAGTAGCTAAAATATCGCATGTTATTGATGGATCATTATGAATTGTATATCTGTTGTATGACATGCCATGTTTTATCATATGACATACTATATTGCATCAACATCTCATGGGTATGGGGAAACCGTTGACCGAAATGAAACTCATACCCAGAGGTGGTCCTATGAACGGGTTACGGTACCGATCACAAGTGGGATAAGTGCAAGCCGCCACTAAAAGGAGTGGTTGGTATCCCAAGGCAATGAAACAATTATGCCTAACCGGGTCCTGTGAGGGGGCATGAGACAGTTCTAGAGGAGCGGAAAGACGCACAACCCTGCTCTGGGGGATAGAACAGAGTGACGAAAGGACACTTCTACCGAACCGGAAAAGAAAAGAAAGAAAGTGACAGTGACCGAAAAGAAAGAAAGAGAAAAAACCGGAAAACAGATGCGTCATCTCTGCATTTCATCGATCATACATCGTTATTCTGTTTAGTATGATCATGCTCATATATTGTGCATCTGCGACTAGGATTGTTCATGCTAATTTGTTTTCCATGATGTCCCTTTCCCCCTTATTGAGTCAGTAGGACTCACCCCTTTTATTGTTGTAATTTTTTTGTATGTACTGTTGTGGGCCTCGGTCTTGCTAGATGACGACCTTCTCGAGCGAGCAGGTCCTAGATGTGGATCCCTATATCTTAGTGATGACTATCTATACATTTGTTACTGATTCTTATGAGGTATTTGTGGGGTACGATCCCCAATGGTACCTCAAGGACCCACCTACGCCCCTAGTTCCTTTAGTTGAGGACTTTGGGGTGGTCAATATTGACTCGACCCTCCTACTGATTGACCCTCCTCCACCGGCACTGCCGGTAGAGGGCACAGGGGAAAATGAGACCATTGACCTCACTTCCGATACTGAGTCGAGGGCGGACTTAATAATCAGGTTGGGTTAGGTCGCTTTTTGTTAGTTGGGAAGATTAGCCAGATTACAGATATGTATAGGACGGAAAGTTTTAGTCAACTTCCATTGTTGTGTAGTCTTATTTTCCTTTTTTTTATTTTGTATTTTCATGAAGGAGTTTGCTATTGTACAATGCTATAGTGAAAATTTTGTATTTATCTTTTTGAGCTTTTCCCTTTTTCTGTTTTTCTTTTCCTTATGCCAAGAAGAAAATTTTAACTTTCACTCCTTTACATTGTTTTGAATTTTACTATAAGCCTATCTCTGTAAATTAATTCATTTATTTATTTAAGTCAAAATTTTTAAAACTTATTTTTGAATGTCGCTTTTGTTAAATCCCTAAAACATTATTTTTCCCTTACTTAATAATTTAACTTAAACGTTTCCGCTAAGTTTTTCAAAGCCAATTATCAGGCCTTTAGAGGATTAGTTCGTGCCGTAATCTCCACTTGTGTGCATTCCATTACTATAGGAGAGCCTAGGGGGTAAGTACTGGCACGAGGTGTGACAACTGTCCACTCAACAACATGCGTCTCCCACAACTTCTCCTTTGGAATAAAGAGTAGGTTGCCATTAGCAACAAGTAGGCCATCCTCCACCCAATATTTCTTTATAACCCCAGCTTGAACATCGACAATTATCTTATGATAAGTTGGATCATCACTCTAAGTCTAAATAACAACCCAAAAGGGAGGTGAATTGTGTTTTAATCCAAATTAAAACTTTTTCAAAATATTATAAGCAATAGAATAATAAAGTATAAGAGCACCACAAGTAATTATGAATCGAATATTAAGGGAGAGAGGGTTAGAGAGATGATACCGCAATTTTAGGTAGTTCGGTCAACACTTGTCTACATCCACCCCCAAGACTATTGACTTCTTTGGGCTTTCTTCACTATTCTTTAAATAACAAATACACTTTAGCTTCTAGGGTGTTAAGGAACCTTTACAAAGAGTTTTTTGAGCCCACACTTTAACTCACTTCATAAATCCAAAATCTAAGGGATTTCTTCTATCCACACGAGTAGGACCAAATGTTTACCTAACACTCAAGTGTTTACAAAGGATGGGTACAAGGAATATTAAAGATTGGCTCTCAAATCCGAATAAACAAGTGGAAAGCACAAAGGTGTGCAAGAAGACAAGAATCTCAGTAGAAAACTGAAGTTTAGCAGGGGAATCACAAACTTTCTTGGTAGGTGCGGTCTTTTCTCTTCTTCAAGGCACTTTCTCTCTTTAGAAGTTAGGTCGTAGAAAATAATTGCAAGTATAATTGTTGTCTTCTTCTGTTTAACTTCTTCTATTTAAACCTTCTTTGACTTCAACGGTCATCAAAGCTATCAAAAGAGCACTTGGAAGGGCACCCATGACATTTTAGAGCATTTTAAATGATTTGGCGTCGCTCCAGATTTTCTTCAAAATCGTGGTATGTGCTGACACATGGTTAGCATGTGTTGACACATCGAAAATTTAATCTGGAATTGTGCTCTCGGGAGACAGTGTAGTGTGTCGACACTAGTCTTTAATGTGTCGACACCATGAAACTTGGTCTGGAATTTTTGTCTCGTTGTCAGTGCAATGCGTCGACACCATAAAATTTAGTGTGGAAATGTTGTCTCAGGTGTCAGTACAATTTGTCGACACTATCAGTACTTGAGAATAAAAACAGCAGCTTTGACAGTGTCCAACCCAATTCAACAAATTTTAAAACACCTACGATATAAAAATTGATCCATCAACTTGTGAAATGTTGTTCAAGTCCACTAGGAGGATTTTTAAAAGTTGATTGACAATATAAAATCCAAAATTCTTTAAAACTTAGAACTTTTGTTATTTTCAAAATCAAATATAGATCATTTGCAAAAACAACCTTGGGCAAACAATCACGAACACTCCTTACCCTATCAAGGAAATCAGATTGCAATGAGGTGAATGTGTCACATACCCGGCCACATGCTGGTGGCTTAGTGTATCTACCACCTAGTTATGATGTTTGGGTTTTTGTTCCCATACAAAATCATACTACTAGAGGAACTCTTGCCACCAAGCTTCCTAGGGTGACAACTTCTTTTAGGAGTAAAAATAAGTATCACCACATTATCAGTGCAAACCACAAATGAGTACCAAGGTGATAGACTCCCCAAATCATCAAGCAATAAACAACTGCTAACATCTCCTTCTCATGAGCTGAATATCGTTTCTCAGCTCCATTCAACTTTTGGCTCTCAAATGCAATAGGGAGGCCCTCTTGGACCAGCACCCACCGATGGCTTTGTCATAGGCATCGATATGAACTTTGAAAGACAATTCGAAGTTAGAAAGCTGCAATACGGGTTCCGTTGATACAACAACATTCAGCTTGACAAATGCCTCTTGGCATCTCTAGGACAACAACTAGTTCTGGTCCTTCTTTAGAAGATTCGTTAGTAGTGCAACCAGCTTGGAGTATCCCTACCACCCCCTCGGCTCACATATAAGAATCGCATGCATAAAATTCGGGGATTACCCCACGATAAAAGCTCTTAGGATCGCCTAAATGCCCTCGACTGTACGTAGCATAATACATGTTTTAAAATGGTTATTGGTAAAAGGAAGGTCGTAAATCGATTTAGAAACTTGAACAAAGGAAATGAAAATCGCACAAATTATTAAAATCGGTATATTGCACTTTACTAAGGAAATACCTTAATCAATTAACGACTAAAATGAAAATGGTAAAATCAAAAAAATTATCGTATCATAATAATATGCACTTATTTAGGAAAATCTCATTAATGAATTAGGTTGAAAACTGATTGGTATCACAAAAAGATTAAAAAAAATTAAAGGAAATAAATAAACCTTGTAGCAAGAAATCAACATAGAGAAATACACTATTTCCTTTAAACAAACACGGTTTGATACAAAAAAGTCATTCAGGAGGATTACAAAAGAATAGGTCTAGGTTATATAAAAATGTGAGCTTCCTATAGTCCACCTAGCCTATACAACCGCGTATCAGATGATTAAAAACAATTTTAAAAACACTGCAATCAAAAGAAAATAAATGAAACAATGAAGTGGGGGTACAAAACAGACCCTGCATCTAAAATCTCTTCAGCCTTGAAATAGTCCAACATCTTGCTTAACAATAAAAAGCAAACACAAACAAACATAAAAGGGGTGAGTCCTATTGACTCAGTAAGGTCGGGGAGGGGGACATGCTCATACAATATAATTCATGCCTTGGAACATACAGTATCAATGCAATGATTTCAAGTCATACAATACATGGAAAACATTATAGAGAATGCATGTCACGCAATTGAAATGCATTCGTTCATCATATGGTTCCCTGAGGTATTCCCGGTATCTGTTCTGTTCACCCACATAATCGGGTTGTGCATTCCTCCTCTTCTCGTGAGACTGTCCTGTGCCACCTACACCATGACCTTAAATGACGCCGTAGCACTCAAAAAGAGCCCACCCACTCCCTATAGTGGGGGGTTGCACTCTCCTCATGTGCCCAGTACCATCACTCTTTTTTCGGGAATCACCTCGCAGGCTTGGGGGGTCCTCAGATTTGTTTTTTCTCGTATGAAGTGAATGCAATTAATGCATGAATACCATTCATGTGCAATGTACACATCCAAAACATCTCATGATATGACTTGAGAACATAAACCAATAAAGTGCTTGCAATTTCAATGCATGAATAATTAAAAATGTAAATACCAGAAATTAAATCCACAACTGAATTTAAAATACTTAATTAATTTATATGTCATATGGTTTCCAATTAATGGACCCTTTTTCCTTAATTAAAGAGTTAATAAACTTTATCCTTTTATAATACTACTTTAAAGAATTAAACATGAAATTTATAACTAAATATTACTCCTACCCTAGATCTCCAAATGAAGGTATCTTAGGCCTCCTTAACCCTACTGAGCCTATCTCTAAAGTTTCATAGTGTTCTGTGCTTGTTTAGGGTTAACAGGTCAAAAGTTCATTTAGGCCACTAAACGGGCCAAGTAATTGTCATTGTCACATGGGCCAAGTGGGAGAATGTTAGATTTAAATGTCCCACGTGACTTATTTAATGGACAATATTGGACATTATTTGAATTTTAAATAAATAAGGTAACAGCTCTAGGAAGTTAACGCATGTTCACTTAGTGAGATTTTATAGGGGAAATTGTTTTCCATTTGCCCACTCTGATGGGGAGTGATGCGTTATTTTTATCATGGAAAAACTGTCCTCTCTCTACCCTATTTAACTGTCAGGATACCCATTAGTCGATGAAAGTTCAAAAGGTGAAGTGAGAGAAACAATTTATACGCTATTATTTTACAGGTTGAAACAACAGAGATAGAGAGAAAGAGAAAGGAAAGCAGAAGAGGTCTTATCACATGGATTCTGGCGTGTCTTATTATTGATGATTAATTCCGCATTATGATTATTGATATATGCGAAAGTCATGATAGTGGAAAATCCTGTTTAGCTTATAAATCAATAGTAACTTACATGTGGTATCGGAGCCTATGTTGAACTCTCATGATTTTCCGATTAATATAGAGATTTTGGTTGATATTTTACAATCAATTTTATTTTATCATCTCTGTTGTTATTATCGATAATCCACATTGACTGTGATATGAATTCATGTTCGAAACTGTATTACGATATTTTGTTTAATTGAAATTCTATTGTGCGAATGCTGAATATATTCTATATTCATGAGTTTGTAATAGATGGCATATTCGGTTTAAATTTTCTTAAATTTTCCGTAACATATATATGTCGTTAATTTGAAATGGGTTGTTATTTGTTAACGTTGGAAACAAATGATCATTTGTTGACCTTGGAATAGAATGACGTTGGTTTGTTAAAAAGAGTAACAAACCTGTAACGTTTCCATTTATTTAATGAATATTTTGTTTTAACAAATCATTTTTTCTGTAACCGTTTGTTACTGATTTTTTTGTTTGTTTTCATTAAACTAACGTACACCATTTGAGAACTTTATGAAACCGAATCGTACTGTTTTGTTTTGTTTTTAACTCCATTATGTGATCATTTAACTTTTGTAATTCTCCTAACTTTATTGGGTGGTTTATCTAAACTACAATTTCGGGAATCTATTATCACAGTTTTGGCTTTGGCTTTTACGTGTCAATTTTTAAATTATTGTCACATGCCATTAATTGTTTATCTGATTTAAACGTAGACTACATGATTTTTTTTTGCTGAGTCATTTCGTCAATCAATATTTACATTATGGTTAGCTTGTCATCACCAAAGTGAGCCTGGTAAAAAGTAGGAAATATTTAATTGAATTATGACTTTGCAAAAAATTATGAAATGATTATTTGATTATTATGGTTTGACCCAAAGGTGCACCAACTTTCAAATAATTATTAAATAAATGGGATAATTGAGAAATTAATAGTGATATTGGAATGGATACCCGAAGGTAACAAACCAATTGAACTTTGAAGTGTTATCAATTATGCCTAGGTGAGTTAGAACCACCATTAAATTTAAATGTTAGTATATTGCATTAGTTAATCCAAAGATTGAACGCAATGGTACTAATAAAAGGTTTTTCTCAAAGCACTAACGTTGTAATTTGTATTGTTGTGTCACTTCCAGTTTTGCTTCATTCGCTAGTCTCATTTGTTCCGATCTTTAATGGATCTAATTTATCTGATTGGAAAGAACAGATTCAGTTTCATCTTGGTGTTCTGGATCTTGACTTATCACTGCGAACTGAGAAACTGACTGCTATTACTGAAACAAGCAGTGCAGAGCAGCTGACTTTGTTTAATTCATGGGAAAGATCTAACAGATTGAGCATTATGTTTATGCCAATGTGTATTGCGAATAATATTAAGCCATCGCTTCCTCAAATTGATAATGCTAAAGAATATGTCAAGACTGTGGAAGATCGTTTCAGTTCAGCAGACAAGTCCCTTTGAGGAGATTAATGGCTGAACTTTCCACCATGAAATTTAATGGTAACCGTGGAATGCATGATCATGTCCTTGAAATGACAATCTGGCTGCTAGACTCAAAACTCTAGGCATGAATGTTGATGAAAGTTTCCTTGTTCAGTTTATTCTGAATTCCTTGCCTACTCAGTATGGTTCATTTCAAATTCATTATAACACTATCAAGGAAAAGTGTAACTTGAATGAATTGTCAAGTATGATTGTTCAAGAAGAGGCAAGACTTAAGCAACAAGGACATCATTCAGTCAATGTTATGCGTCATGAGGTTGGAAAGAAAGGAAAGAAACCGTATAAGAATTTCAAGAAAGATCCATTAAAGGTTGTGGGGCCTTCTCATGTCATTGAGGCTCGCAAGAACAAACAGAGTGGACCAAAGTGCTATTTTTGTCATGACTCAGGGCATTTGAAGAAAGATTGCATGAAATGTAAAGCTTGGTTTGAAAAGAAAGGTGAGCTTCTAGCTTATGTATGTTTCGAATCAAATATGACTCAATTTCCTTCAAATACTTGGTGGATTGACTCTGGCTCTACTATTCATGTTTCAAATTCGATGCAAGGATACCTTTCAATCCAGAACATAAAACAAAATGAGCATTTCATAGTCTTGGGGAATGGAGTTCAAGTACCTGTTATTGGTGTTGGAACTTTACGTTTATTTTTAGACTCGAGCCTTTATTTGGATCTATTTGATACTCTTTATGTTCCTACTATTTCTAGAAATTTAATTTCCATGTCGAGACTTGATTTTGAAGGATATTCCTTTGTTTTTAAAGACAAAGGTTTTCAGTTTTTTTATGAATGACTCACTTGTTGGTTCTGGTATCTTATATGAAGGTTTATATAGTTTTAATCTCAACAAAAATTTTGCTCAAACTCTTTTGACCATGCATCATAATGTTGGAACTAAACGAAGCCGAGTTAATGAGAGTTCTTCTATCTTGTGGCATAAACGACTGGGTCACATATCCAGAGGAAGAATGGAAAGATTGATAAAAGATGAGATTCTTATGAATCTTGACTATACAGATTTTGATGTTTATGTGGATTGCATTAAAGGAAAGCAGACCAAACATATGAAGAAAGGCGCCGCAAGAAGTAAAGAGCTTTTGGAGATTTTCCATACTGATATTTGTGGACCTGTTGACTCACCATCTTTTGGTGGAGAAAAATATTTTATAACCTTTATTGATGATTTTTCACGTTACTGTTATGTCTATTTGTTGCACGAAAAGTCTAAAGCATTAAATGTTGTAAAGGCATATATTGCTGAAGTTGAGCAACAATTAGATAGAAAGGTGAAAATTATTCGATCAGACAGCGGTGGTGAGTATTATGGAAGGTATGATGGAATAAGACAATGTCCAGGACTGTTTCCTGAATTCCTTAAAGAGCATGGTATTTGTGCAAAATACACAATGCCTAGTACACCTCAGCAGAATGGTGTAGCTGAAAGACGTAATCATACTCTTATGGAAATGGTTAGGAGTATGTTAAGTAACTTCTCAGTACCCATTTCATTGTGGATAGAAGCTCTTAAGACCGCCGTTTATTTGCTTAATCGGGTTCATAATAAGGCAGTTCAAATGACTCCTTTTGAATTGTGGACGGGAAGGAAACCGAGCTTGAGACACCTTCACATTTGGGGTTGTCCAACGGAGGCTAGGATCTACAATCCACATGAAAAGAAATTGGATTCTTGAACTGTGAGTGAGTATTTTATTGGATACCCAGAGAAGTCCAAAGGGCATAGGTTCTACTGTCCCAACCATAGTATGAGGATTGTTGAAACCGGAAATGCAAGATTCCTTGAAAATGGTGAAATTAGTAGGAGTGATGTATCACGTAAAGTGGTCATCCAAGAAGTTCGGGTGCCAGTCCCAATACTCGTAACTTCAACGGATATTGTTGTTTCACCAGTTGTAGAACAACATGACAATGTTGAACAACAATCTGGTGGTCAATCACGCCATAATGAGATCATCACCAATGAACCAATTGCAGAACAATCACAAGAAATAGTATTAAGGATATCTCAAGAGAAAGAAGATCAGTTATTTCAGATGATTATTTGGTATATCTGCAAGAATTTGATTATGATTTAGGAACAAGTAAAGATCCGGTTTTTTTTCACAAGCCATTGAAAGTAGTGATTCTGAAAAATGAATCAATGCCATAAATGATGAGTTGAAATCAATGGAACAAAATGAAGTTTGGGACATCGTTGAAATGCCTGAAGGTTTTAAGACAGTCGAGTGTAAATGGGTCTTTAAGACCAAACATTACTGTAATGACAATATCGAACGACATAAAGCTAGACTTTTTGCGAAAGGTTTCACTCAAAAAGGAGGTGTTTATTACATAGAGACGTTCTCACCTGTATCGAAAAAGGATTCTCTTAGGATCATAATGGCTCTGGTGGCTCATTTCGATTTAGAATTACACCAGATGGATATGAAAACTATTTTTTTGAATGAGAATTTAGATGAAGAGGTCTACATGTGTCACGCTCCGAACGCTATCCCGTACGGACACTGACAGCCACGAGCAATCCCGAGGGAAAGCTCCAGTGATCCTGATCTTACATGACAACGAAAAAGAATCGGGAGAGAGACAGGCCACCAAACTCATAATAACTTAACTTCATAAAAGTCCTCAATTAAGTATAGTATCTTAGGTTACACATTACATGAACAACACATATATAGGTGACAGATCACATCGATAAAGTCACAACATAAACGTTTTCTTTCTAAGATAGATAGTCTTCCTGACCTCCTTCACCTGAAACATCTAGAATGATACATTTAAAAAAAAACTACGAGTCGAAAGACTCAGTAAGGGAAAAATTAAACTTAAAAACATGAGGTTATGACTTGAATAAGAATATTGTAAATAAACATAAGTCTTGATGCACATGTATGCTTCATGGATTGCATATGCTCATGTAATTGCTCTTGAAAACGTATGCTTGTACTTGTAGCAATCTTTATCTTGAAAAAGTAAGTTCTTGAACTTAAACGACACATGGTCCTTCGAAAATATTTCTTCTTGACTTGTGGGCTACATACGCTTCATTTAACCCCTGGAGTCAAGGTTGTGCGTTCCCATCGGAACCGTCTCCCTTTCCCGTGGGGACATTTCATTTGGTCGAACTAGCCCACCTTCTCGCATTCGTCCTTCAGTGGCTAGTCACGACCCTTGGAGGTCCACACCTTCTCGCATTCGTCCTTCAGTGTGGTTGCACTTACCTCTAGGGTTCACCCATCCTTCTCGCATTCGTCCTTCGGTATGGGTGCCCTCCTTGATGGTACGGTACCAACCAGAGCCTTTAACTTGACTTGACTTATCATAAAACTTCTCATATATCATTGCATAAAATTCCTTTAGAAAATCATGCAATGCTCGTGCCATGACATGCTTGCTTATGATGTCATGCTTGTTCATGTAAAACAATGCTGTGTATCATTCCAGTTTTGTAAAAATATAACTTCACTTACATTCCACTTACCTTGGTCTCCTTTGAGTATTGGTATGAAGTTCGTCTACAAGCGATTCAAATATCTCACTTAGATGCTTAAGAATTTAATTACATAGACATTCAAAGAAACACTTAAAATTGTTTCGGTTTTACCAAGGATACATATCTTGAAAATACTATTTTATTTTCAAAGGATTACTTAACTAAACTTTCATAAAACTCTTGAAGAAAGCAATCAACATACAACATAACATAATAAGATCCTAATCTCGAAACTACAACTAGTACGGTGTCTAACTCCATTTCCTTGCTCTAAATCTTACCAACCCTAATGTCCATCAAATTCACCAATTTAATCTCCTACACTTGCTGATTTACTCCACTTCACATTAATCCCTTAAGTTAGGCTGCTGACCGAGACCCTAATTAACATGCTTACATGGCTTCCTTCAAATTATTTCTATATCTTATTCAAGACTCCAAACAGCAAGCTATTAAGTGCTTTAATCCAAGGTTGACATCTTCTTTATTTTATTCATCAAGGCCATTCTTTGTTAACTAACTAACTCATCTTCTCCAGCCTTAATGTTGGCTAATCCAAGGTTATTTACTCCATCTTTCATCCAACCCGTGGCACTCTTCTAACCATAAGATGCTTAGGTTTTACATTTACCATAACTTCCTTTAAGCAACTACATCTATTCGGCCATTAGCATTTTACATATATACTTGCATCATAATTTCATTTGCTATTCTTATATTACTTAGGGTTTCTTTCCATCTTAACTTAACACTTACAACATCATTAATGAGCCTCTAATCTTGGTCTTTTAAGTGATCTCTAATTGCATTCAAGAATTAACCAACCTTAACATCAACCTAGGGTTTTCTAACTCCAACCATTCGGCCATCAACCTAGTTTTCAAGTCTAAGCTATTCGGCCACCAACAACCCATATGCATGCAATCCTCTACACATCCAAACATATAATCCCATCCTCCAGCAACCAATTTCACAACCTAAGAGGTGCTAATCAAAATATAACCAAGATCTTGCTAGGAAAACCATTCGGCCAAGCATAATCATCAAATGCCGAAACCTAGACTTACCACATCTCATTTTCAGATGCATTTTCTTTCACATCTCATAATCATTTTCTCATGCATTTGTCCATTCACATCTTAGTACTTCTCATCTATTAGATCTAACAAATATTCAAGTAAAAGCAAGAGATATTTGGCCAAATCAAAGGGAAACAGAAACATGCAAGGTTCGGCCATGCAAAATCCTTTTGCTAACCAAGAAATCCAACCCTACCTTGCTGTGCTGAACTCAAGAGCTGGGACCTAGCATAAAAATATACAAGATTAGAACCTATGAAGGAAAAGAACAGAAATAGCACATGCAAAGACCAAAACCTTTACCTATAACTCCAACTATGGCACTCGGCTAACAACAGAACCTTCTACCTCTCTAGACTTCGGTTCCTCTCTCTTGGATGGCTTCAAAGGCTGAGATGAGAGTATATAGGTGCTGTGATGAAGCTGGAAGTGAGGGAAAAGAGATGAAACAGCTGCTGGAAGCTTGAAGAAAAACAAGAGAAAAGCTTGGAGATGAAATGGTTCGGCCAAAGAGAAAAAGAGCAAGCTGAGCAAGGATGAGCTGATGTGAATGAAAGAGCCAAATGTGCTGGAGATGGTGTGTTTCGGTCAAGAGAAAGCTAAGCTGAAATGGTGAGAGGTTCGGCCACAAGGGAGAGCTAAGCAAAGAGGTTATGCGAATGAAAGAAATGAAGTGAAAGAGTGAATATGTGGTGAGGAAAGGCTTCACGTGCAAGGCAAGGGGACAACCTTGTTTCCTCCGTCCAAGGTTATTGGTTGCATGGGCGGTATCCTATGATACAATGCCACACTTTGTCTCATTTTGTCCTCTTCAACTATGTTTTCAAGGCCTTCACGTGAGCTACCCAAAAGCAACTTCAACTTCCTCTTCATGCCTATCACGTAACTTCTCTTGCCATTCACTTAATCTTTTCTTTTCATTTCATCCATCACTTATCACATAGGCACATGGACTTATCTCTATAATAGCCACATTAGCTTATCTCCTTATAAGCATATCAACTTACCTCTATATTAACACAATAACTTATCTCCTTTATAAATACATTAACTTATCACTATAATATGCCCACTAACGTATTTCCTTAATAAGCACACTAACTTATCTTTTAAATTCTTTATCAAGCTTTCCTATAACCTATCAACTTATCACTTAATTCTTCTAATGATGCTTAAGCCTACCTAATGGTGATTAAGGTTACCTAATCAAGGACACAAAATAATCTATATGCTCAATATCAATTTCATAACTATAGATTATTATGTAATGATTTCTACTTAGAGAATTTCGGGAATAAGAAATAAAATTCTCTTCATATATTTAATTTCATAAATCATGGTAGTATAATAATAAGCAATAGAAAGATTAATTCATAAAAGAAATCTACTTGTAAAAATTCGGCTCTTAGGAAAATAATAGAATTGCACCAATATAATTTCACAATGATAATAAAACAAAATACCATAAGTATTAAAGTTAAGTCATACATTGGCCAAAAATATGGCCCCTTGAGTTAAATTAAAAATAAATACATTGGAAAATAGCAAATAGGAATACGGGGTCTCACAACATGGATCAACCTAAAGGTTTTTTTGATTAAAGGAAAGAAGCACATGATATGCAAATTAAAGAAGTTAATTTACGGACTTAAACAAGCTTCCAGACAATGATATCTTAAATTCAATGATATCATCACTTCATTTAGATTTAAGGAAAGCATCGTTGATCGGTGTATATATCTCAAGGTGAGTGGGAGCAAGTTTATTTTCTTGATTCTGTATGTTGACGATATATTGCTTGCTACTAGTGATCTTGGTTTACTTCATGAGACCAAAAAATTTCTTTCAATGAACTTTGAAATGAAAGATATGGGTGAGACATCCTACGTGATAGGAATCGAAATATTTCGTGATTGATCACGTGAAATGTTAGGATTGTCTCAGAAAGGATATATTGATAAAGTTTTTGAAAGATTTAATATGGCTGATTGTGCAGCCACTCATGCTCCTTTCAATAAATGAGATAAATTAAATGCAAATGATTGTTCACAGAATGCTATTGAAAGGAAGATAATGAAACTATTCCTTATGCATACGTTGTTGGAAGCTTAATCTATGCACAAAATTGTACAAGACCAAACATTAGTTTTGCAGTTGGTATGCTCGGGAGATACCAAAGTAATACCAGAATGAGGCATTGGAAAGCTGCAAAGAAAGTGTTAAGGTACTTGAAAGGAACAAGACACTACATGCTCACGTATAGAAGGTGTGATCAGTTGGAGGTGATTGTCTACTCCGACTTAGATTTCATCGGTTGTGTTGACAGTCGGAAGTCAACTCTTGGTTATGTGTTTCTATTAGCTCGAGGAGCAATATCATGGAAAAACGCCAAACAGACTGTCATAGCCGCATCTACTATGGAAGCTGAATTTGTGGCATGCTTAGAGGCCACAGTTCATGTTTTATGGCTACGAAATTTTATCTCAGGACTTGGAATTGTCGATAGTATTGCCAAGCCGCTGAGGTTGTATTGTGATAATTCTGCAACAGTCAATTTCTCCAAGAACGACAAATATTCTAAAGGCGCTAAGCATAGAAGCTCAAATATTTAGCCGTTAAGGAGAAAGTTCAGAAACAAAGAGTGTCAATAGAGCATATCAAGACTGAGCTCATGATTGCAGATCCTTTAACTAAAGGGTTACCACCAAAGAAACATGTTGATCGTATGGATCATGGGTACGAACCTTGAGGTATGTTTTGGACCTTTATGTTTTTTTTTCGCTCTAAGACAATTCTAGAGATCTCATTGATGATGTTTCTATTTCTTGTTTACCATCAATTACGTAATTATGGAGATGAATTACTGATAACAAGAACTGTCTTTTGACAAAGACATTATAGGGACTTTATTGATACTTCTCATTATGGATCATAATTAAGTGATTTATTAGTATTGTAGTGCATGGAAGGGAAGATGTGTGAGACCCCGAATTTAAGTCTATCAATTTATTGCTTATGAGCTTTTAAGTATGTATTACTTTAATTAAGGTGTATTATGGAGAAATGTATGAATGATTTTATTTATCTAAAGTTATGTCTAGATGGAATTTCTTCCTGGCATTTTATGAGTTTTAAGCTAGAAGTTTAAATGATATATTGATTGTCCTTGTTAATTGAGCAGTTGAGATTTATTAGCTTGAAGTGTTTTTTTAATTGAATATGTCCTTGAGTTACAATAATTGGAGGAATTTAAATAGGCTTTGATTTTGATTTATGTGTGACAATATGTGGACCCTTGGATCAAGAAATGAGGAGATATATTAAGGTTAGAATTGTGGAGTGGCAGGAAAAGTAAAATAGGTGTTCTTTAGGGGCAGAAAAGGAAGTAGGGGAAAGTTGAAGGTTAAAAAGGGAAGTTAGGGGGAAAAGGGCATTTTTGCCTTTTCCCTTTTCCCCCAACCCCTTCCCGTATAAGCTTCTCCCCCTCCCCCCAAAATCAAAATGCCCTAGCACCCACCGAAGAAGAAGAAAGAAGAAGAAGAAGAAGAAGAAAGAAAGAAGAAGAAAGAAAGAAGAAGAAAGAAGGAGAAGAGAGAAAAGGTGAGTAGTTGGCCGGCCAAGCCATCTCTCTCTCACTCTCTTCTTGTTTTCATTTTTAATGGTTGGTTGTTGTTGTGATGGTAGTTGTCTAGGTTGTTTCTCCTTGTGTTCATGAGAGTATAATGTAGATCTATACATGCTTTCTTAAAGATAGTGTAGATCTAGTAAGCTTTAAAGAGTAGTATGGGTTGTATAGGAAACCATGGAAATGTGGCCAGATCTGGAGATTTATGTACAAAGGAAAAACCAACTTGCACACTAGGTGTTTGATAATAGGATCAAAAGAAGTGGAATAGATGCAATGGCTTTTGGTTGTAGGATGAGATCATGGTTTTGGTTGGGAGTTTTGAGTTGTATGTGTAAAATAGAAGTCTGGAAATGAGGTTATATGAGGAGAGCATTTGGGACAAAATTTCGTGTGTGTTGGATGCATTATGTGTGTGTTGTGTCTGAATTATGGACTGGTGCTCGACAGGCGCTCGACAAGCGCTCGAGCACCCTTCAAGAAATTTTTGTGCAGTAAGTTCACGCTCGACCGACGCTCGAGCAGCGCTCGAGCGTACTTCGAACATTTTCACAGAGGCTTAGCGCTCGACCGACGCTCGACCAGCGCTCGAGCGTCCCTTAACATTTTTATACAGAGGCTTAGCGCTCCACGAGCGCTCGACCGGCGCTCTAGCGGCTTCTTTGGATTTCACGAAATTTTTCCTAAGTTTCTAAGTTTCCCATTGACCTTTTAGGAGACCCTACTAGGTTTTTCACTTAAGAAAATTCCTTGTGGTGTAAGATGACCAACTAGAGGTCAGGACTATTGATATTTTTGTATGACGAAGTATGAGCTATTGAATGTTTACTTCATACGTCTAGTGAACCCTTGAATAACACAAGTATGACCCAATTGTAGGCAAAGTGCAGTCAAGCGCTCAAGGGAACAGAGGTAAGTGAAAATAGTAAGTAGAAACTTACGCTTTTCAAAACTGGAATGATACACAACATGAAAGTATTTATGAATAAGCATATCAAGCATGACATTATCAAGCACGACATGAATACATCATGATCATTTGCATTCATTTTCCTCATGAGAAAGGAGAAATTTTATGCAAATGAAAGTACCATTTTTATGATACTTTATGACAAGTTAGTTAATGAACCCAAGTCGGTCGGTACCGTACCAAGTTAAGAAGGTGCATCCATACTGAAGGACGTTTACGTGAAAGGTGGATGTCACCTAGGGCACCCATACCGAAGGATGCTTGCAAGAAGGATGGGTAGCCCAGGAGGTTGTGCAATCACACTGAAAGATGCTTGCAAGAAGGTGTGAACCTCCGAGGATCGTGTCTAGCCACTGAAGGATGAATGCGAGAAGGTGTGCTAGCTCGACCATATGTAGGGTCCCCAAGGGAAATAGGGGACGGTTCCAACGGGAACGCACAACCCTGATGTCATGGGTAAATAGCGGGCAAGTAGCCCATCAGTTAATAATTGGAATGATTTTCCAAAAGTAAAAGTCACAAGAATAAGTGTCGGTTTCGAGAGAAAGTGCATGTGCATATGCAAACATGAAGCATACATGTGCATTACAATTAATGATCATACATGAATTACCTTATGTCCACATGCGTATGAATTTAAGTTCAAGTGCATGCTTTCGGTTTCAAGTTCATGCTTCCAAACCATGATTTCAAATCCATGTTTTAGCTTTAACTTCTTACTGAGTCTTTCGACTCACAGTTTTAAATTGTATCATTCCAGATAATGTTTCAGGGGAGGAATCTTAAGAAGGTGGACCTTGAACCCTAGGAGAAGGATTGGCGAAAATGTCTCTTCCTTTTTGCTTACTTTAGTAATGGTTTAGATAATTTTTGTAAGAGCCGGCATGAGCCTCCGTGGTGTGGTGGTCATGGGTTATTCGGCTTAGTAGGTTAAGGTTTTCAACTGGTTGATATTGCGAGACCATGTTATTACTACTTTAAGTTATCGATGGGAATCATGTTCTAATGTTCGTATATGTGTTAAGAGCTAGCGACTAAGGCTTCTTTTAAATATTGAGGCGTTATGATATTCCGCTGCAAGATGTTTAGTGAGTACGCTTAAGAGTTCCTTGTTGGGAATGCTCGCGGCTGTCATTAGCCTCGTTTAGCTAGCGTTCGGGGCGTGACAAGATGTCACTACAATGATGTTTACCACCACGACTCATATTAATGAATTATTTAACTATGATATTAACGTAATCACACTAAGGTGCAAAGGAGCTGATATTATGTGCGTAGTATGTTTACCTTATAAATTCAAGTAATTGTCATTGTCACATGGGCCAAGTGGGAGAATGTTAGATTTAAATGTCCCACGTGACTTATTTAATGGACAATATTAGACATTATTTGAATTTTAAACAAATAAGGTAACTACTCTAGGAAGTTAACGCACGTTCACTTAGTGAGAAAGATTTTATAGGAAAAGTTGTTTTCCATTTGCCCACTCTGATGGGGAGTGATGCATTATTTTTAACATGAGAAAATTGTCCTCTCTCTACCCTATTTAATTGTGAGGATACCCATTAATTTCTGTCGATGAAAGTTCAAAGGGTGAAGTGAGAGAAACAGTTTATACGCTATTATTTTACAGGTTGAAACAATAGAAATAGAGAGAAGGAGAAAGGAAAGCAGAAGAGATCTCATCACATGGATTCTGACATGTCTTATTATTAATGATTAATTCCGCATTATGATTATTGATATATGTGAAAGTCATGATAGTTGAAAATCTTGTTTAGCTTATAGATCAATAGCAACTTACATTTTGCACTTCATATTCGGAACGGTTTTAGTCAGAGCTGATATGCTCCAGGAGCTCTAGAACCAGCAAGGTGGGTTATGTTCAATTTTTCATAGCCAGGGGAAAATAATTTATCAGATTGCCAAGCTTGGAACAGAAGGTCAACCTCGGTTTCTAGTACTCAAAATCCAAAGAATCTACAAACACAGGGACAAAGGTAAAGGGGGGCTAGTGGGGGCCATGCCCCTAAGCTTTCTGCAATTTTTTTTATACATTGTCAAAATTTTAATTTTTTTCAATTTTTTTAATATAAGGGTAAAATTGGTAGTAATCTTTGTAATGACCCCTCCAAATTTTTTGAAGAAATAGAATGAGAGAATGAAAAAAACATGAGAGAAGGAATAATTACATTATTAGTGGGCCTCCAATTTTTTACAGAAAATACTAAGAGTTTATCTTTTTTACTTTTCTCTCTCTTCCTTTTTTCTAAAATTAATCTCTCCCTCTTTTTTTTTCTTTCTAAAATTCCCCCTCCCTACCTATTTTATAGTATCTTTTTCCCTCTCTTTTCTAGAGTGTCTTTTTTACTTTTCTTTCTCTCTCCTATTTTTCTAAAATGTATTTTTTCTTTCTCTCTCACTTCCTGCCTCTCAATGGCCTCTCCAATTTTTTTAGCTTTTCGCTCAATGACCTTTTTTTTACTCTCTCCCACTATCTTCTCTCATATACAAAAATAACAAAATTCATATTCAACTCTTTGAATACAACAAACTTTTTGCTTTGCACTCGAAAAAAGTCCTCTTCAAAGTTAGAATTCTAAATTTTATTACATTTAATTGCTATTGTCTTTTTTTTTTTAAAAAAGTACTCATTTCATTACTATTGTTTAATTAAAATATTATTGCTCTATTATTTGTGTATGTCTATGTTATTTTGAGTAGTTTTTAACATTATTTTGTAACTTTTTCAATAATTTATGAAACATTTATTCTGAAGATTTTAAACTTTCGATTACATTAGGCCGCACAAGGTTTTAATACTAATATAATAATTGATGACTTTTACTAGAATGTCCGGTGCAATTAGCATAATTGATGCGAATTTGGCTTTAACAATTAAGTTACAGTTTGTAATTTTTTTTTCTTTTTTAAAGTTTTAGAATATGTTATTACATTTTGATTCTGCCTATTTTGATTATAATGAAAATTTGAAGGTCATTAGATTAGTCAATGTACATGTTAGATTGACACGATACCTATTAGAAAAAAATTTCAAGCAAAAATTATATTTGGTCCCCCCTAAGTACAAATCCTGGCTTCGTCCCTGTACAAACAGAAAGCTTCGACCGCACATCAATGCGAAGCAGAGAGTTTCAACTCCGGTGATCACGACCTCGAAGTCCTAGCAATCTTCTTTGTGTTCCGGTATAATTTCTCTACGATATCAAGGACAGATGTGATTCACTCAACGTCCCAAGAGTCAAGGTACGCGTTTCAGAGCCCCTTCCAATATTCTCATCAATATCTTTTGATTGAATGACTACTTGTTTGTGCTCAATATTCTCATCAAACGAGAGGAGACTTGTTTATTCAGATAAATTTTTTTCATACAATTTTGAGCAAAGTGTTGTTTTACGATTGTCATTTTAAGTCGAATGTCTAAATATTTCTTTATCAACCATTTTTAACCGGTAGCCAGTAATGTTTCTTTGAGTTTGATTTTTTTTAGTTGCGGCAGTTTAGTATTGGCCGGTTCGGTTGTGGTGACTATGCATGCAACGCATCACATGACGGGGAGGGAAAAGAGAAGGTGGGGTGGCGGGCTGAGGAAATCGTTCACAATCAATTCCAAACAGTAAAAACAAGAAAAACGAAAGTAGTCATAAAAGAAACAGAGAAAGAAGCCACGAGGCTCTATGCTTGTGCATTATGTCATTTTAGGTTTGATGTGAAGCTCTGCTCTAGTGCTTCAATGGTGGTCGCGCGTGCTTGAGAAGCACAATGATGCGAGGGTCTAGATCAACATGAATGCACCGTTTTGATTAACTGGCTCAATATCACCGTCTTTTTGGGCAGAGACACAAATGGATGCGTTGACGTGGCACATTGCTTCTGAACTGGGGTGAGATGCTGACGGGTAAGAGAATATTTCTGTAAATGAGACTGACGAGAGAGTAACACAAAGACTAGGCTGTGTTTGAGAGTTGTTTTTAAGTTACATTTTTATTTCTATTTCAAAACATGTTTGAGATTGATTTTTATCGGAGTTGGTGCAAGTAGATATATAGGGTTGAAATTAATTTGGGAAGTGATTTTGAGAAGTGTTTTTTATTGTTGGAGTTTGATAATACCGTAGTTTGGAAAGTCTGAAAAAATTCAAATGAAACCTGTTAACACTTGGCCCGTAAGGTTAATCTATGTTTAATTGTTAATTTATCAATACAATAAAAAAGTATTATTATATAATATAAAAATAAAAATATATCGTTAATGTTTTTTCCTTTGCCACTTATATATCATACATACATATAAACACATTTCAGCTATTATACGTACCCTAATTTGTTTTCTTTTCTTGGCAACGGGATAGAGAGTTAGTTAAAAAAACTGTCTGTAACTCACGAAATCAGGAAGAGCATCCTAGGTTAATATAAGCAGACAAATTGTGCCCAACACATGAGAAGCTTCTCCCATTCGATAATACATTCGGTATGATACTCCCAACTGTTTTCAGATATCATGCCCTTCCTCAACTATGTCCTGGTCCGGTGTAAGGAAATTGATTAAGACATTGGTTAATCAGAGGTGGTTCCCACCTGGATTTGGTTGCATAAATAGTCTACCATGCATTCTTGCGTTTCCCAAATCTTGTAAAGAATTTCTTCACCAGCGCTTCTGCTATTGGAGATTCGCCTTATGGACAACTCTCTTTCAAGCAAACCAGATAGAATCCATGGCTAGTGCTGCAAGAAGGGCGAATTCCCTTCCATGTTTTCTTATAACCACAGGAACAATGTTCTGGTTCACTACAAAGGAATCCAGTGAGTAAGAGGATTATGAATGAAACTTTCAATATGAAGGGGCCAAGTAGCTTCTCTCCAAACGACCCGACTGAACACATTGGCAGAATTGGTGGCTTGCCGTTTTCGGTTTTGCAGAGAGGACATAAGGCGATCTCGCATTCTGCATATTCATCACCCCTCCTAGCTTCCCCCTAAGTGGATCAGGCCCAGACAACAATTTCCATATGTTAGAACAGATGCCCTGGAAATTGTTGTTACTGCTGCCTCTACGCTGGATAAAGTAAACCGACTTCAAACTAAAGTCACCATTAGTAGCAGGATTCCAAACGAATTTGAGAACACCTTCCTCATTCAGAATTGTAATATGCAGAATATCCGATCAGATCGATTATCGATAGAAGATCTAATTTCAGTGGCGGCCTTCCAAGAAAGTGCTGCTACATCTATCAAATCAACAACCGTCTAGATTGTCTCGCATAAAATGCCCCTTTCTCTAATCTTCGTTTTCAATCCCTCCAACCCCTGGGTCCATGGGTCAGACCATATGTTTTGCCAGAGGACCTAATTTTAATTTGTCTGTATAGTCCTGTACCCAAATATATGTGGCTTTGCAAATCCCCTCTCCACAGCCACTAGCTGCTCTGATTGGGTTCTGCATATAAGATGGAACATTATCTGAACTATCTGGAGTATATCGCTTTAAGGCTAGACTGAATGGCTGATTTGGGTAGTAGTACAGCTGTGACCCTATTTTAGAAGCCATAGCAAGATTTTCCATGATAAATGTTCTTTTTCATTACTTACATGATCTACACATCGTTTTGCATTTATCAATTTTCCAGCAATGTGTCTGCTTTTGAGAAAAAAGAGTCAATGTACAAGAGAACGAGTACTTAAATTAGGATTCCTACACATTATGCCCTGCAAATGTTTGAGAAATAGACAAATACTACATAAAGAGCGAGGTGGACGACGTAAATTTGGATCTCCACTATTGTCACTAACAAAGTAGTACTTATGAATAACACAACATTTCCGAAAATGCCTGGTATATATTTTGATGAGAATGTTACAATTTATCGCATCATATATTTTAACTCCAAAATAAAGGGACAATAGTCTGAATCACACCACTTATATAAACCAAAATACAGATACATACCGCTGAATTTAATAACTTGCAGAGCTCAATACCGTTCATAAAAATCCCAACACATTACACCGAAGTGTGGATCAACAGACCAGAGCTCATTCATAACTCATACCGCGTTACAAGCAGTTCACTTCCATCCAGGGTCTGTCTCTCATTAGCTAATACACAACTGTTCTAGCAGCACATATATAGAATATATATATATATCAACACCACTTTTAACTGATACGTACGCGTTACAAAAGGATTGTATCCAAAATAAAATTATCTATAATATCATGACTTCACCATTTTTAACTGATATTGTACGCGTTACAAAAGGATTGTATCCAAAATACCATTATCTATAATACCATGACTTCAATCTTCAGTAAGGTCCACCACAACAGGAAAATTACGGATATCGTTGTCTTCTATGCAAAAGTATGTGGTATTGTTGGCTGCACCCATATTTTGAACTCATTGGCGACTATGGGATGTCCCCAGAAAATCATTTGGCTTCTGAGAGGGTGCACTTCTCTTCCCACCGCATTTTCGTGGTCTAGGGTGGCATATATGCTTTATACACCGGCGTTTTGGTGGACGTTCAACTGAGTCATCACTTATGTAAATAATTTCTGGGCCGCAGATTGAACTCACATGTTGAAAATTGGCGACAGATTTACGAGCGTCGTCGCAGAACGAACTCCCAATTTCATTGGATTTAGGAGACGATTTCATAGAGTATTGCACTATGTTTTTGTGGTGGACTAATATCTGTCGAGCAGCGTAATGTGCATAAGTGTCTGCGTAGGTGTTCTTATAGTGGACTATTAGGCGCAATTTTTTTTTGTTTTTATTCTCGATATTTCGAAAAATTTGAAGCACCGGCCCGCCAAAATTGAAATTTGAGCCATGATAACTCTGGCTATGACTCCTTGCACGTCAGCCATGGTTGTGGATGTCTCCACCATCTTGTCTTTCAGCCATAGAGTAGATGACTCCAAGGCTTCGAACCGGTCTCTGTTGGAAGTGAGTGAACTTGAAACTGCCTCCATTGCAATACTTGGCTGCAACAACAAGTCCGACCTTGGGTTCTCTCCAAAATGAAGATCGAACCCCTCCCTTCAAAATTCTTCGCACGAACAACTTCCGACCTTGGGTTCTCTCCAAAAGAAGATCGAACCCCTCCCTCCACTAAACAACTTGGCAAGAACAAACATGTTCCAACCTTGGGTTCTCTACAAAATGAAGATCGAACCCCTTCTCGAGTAAAAAAATTCCAACACAAAAAACAACTTTCCACTCGAATTAATCCAATGAAACTAAATCAAACTAGCAAGGCTCGTGTTTACCTCCCTTGAAGATCTTCACGTTTCAAGCAACTCCTCGATGAAATCTTCAAGCAACTCTCAATGAAAGCACCATTTTGTTAGGGACCCCGGTCTAGGCCACCATAACAGCGCCAACTCCCGCCAAGTGATTCGAACACGATCACCCCAATCGATCCTCCTAAACCGTTATCTGTAACACACGAGCTGTTTATATAGGATCTAACACTCAAATTGGAGAACACTCGAGATATTTATTGATAAGAACACGAAGAACGTGATTAAGGGTTAATTAGCCCAAAGACCACAAGAAAAGGAAAAATCCCGATCAAGGGTTAATTAGCCCAAGAACGGGTACTCAATCTAGGTTATTAGCCTAGAATGAATTCAAAGTAACAAGGTTATTAGCCTTGAAACCGACTTAGCATATACGTGCCTATGCTTGGCCAAATCCCACCCCAAAAGCTCTCTGGCTCTCCAAGACTCTACTCTTCTGAATGAATAACTCTAATGCACCTAAGGGTGTATATATAGACATCCATAGGTGCTTACAATCCCTAATTGACTCAATCAAATCAAATCAAATCAAATCAAATCTAAATCAAATCCCTCTAATCAAGGAGATTTGATATTACATGCCTAATTGAACATAAACATAAAGGAAAGGAATCTTCTAGAGTTTAGGAAAGGATCCCTAAATCTAGAAGATATGATTTATTCAATCTACTTCGCCACTGGTGGTGGCCATCCTGTGTCATGGCACTCCTTTGTCTGCTGGCTCGCTGTGGCTGCTTGGCTTGGTTGGTGGCCAAGGACTTGCTGTGGCGCCGTGTCATGGCAAGGCCATGGGCGAGGTCATGTGCTGTAAAGGCATGTCTGTGGCCGGCTGGCTGGTATGGCCGTTGGTGAGGCGCCATGCCTTGTCAGGGGCGCTGGGGCGCCTAGCTTGCGTGCGCGCGTGATGATGCCATGGCATGGCTGTGGTCCTGTCGCCGCGCACGCTGTGGGCGTGTCATGAGTGCCCATGTGTGTCATTGGTGCCTCATCTCGGCACCTATCCTCCCACGCATGGCTTTTGCCGCCCACGCCATCACTAGGGATTCTTTCACGCGGACGTCGCGCGAAAGGGCACTGGCAATTCCAGCCCCTCGCGCGCGCGTCCTTGTGCGCGGACGTCGCGCAACAGGGCGCTGCAAAGGCCCTTGCGCCTGCGTCCTGGACGCGGACGTCGCGGGAAAGGGCACTGGCAATTCCAAAGGCCCTCACGCCCGCGTCCTTGCGTGCGGACGTAGCGCGACATGGCAATTGCAGCCCTCGCGCGCGGCCTTTCGGCCGGACCTCGCGCCATTGCCCTGGAAATTGCATCTCCCTATTCGCGCAAGGTCCGCACGACGTCCTCGGAAATCATAATAAATTAATAATTACAAAACCATTGTTCTAATTATAACTGCTTCGACCTTCCATAATTACAAAACCAATCCTTTCAAGTATAACCTCACTCAATTACCATCTTCCCTTGCCAATAATTCCATACTCTGAATTTATTTTATTGTCCAAAAGTCATTCGCGTGACTGTGTTGTGATTTTATTTTATTTTCAAAGTTTTCATGACCTCAATTCCACACTCCTTAATTTATTCTAATAATGCATTATCAATTCCATACACCCTAATTTATTCTATTATCGAAAATATACTCCCTAATTTATTCTATTTTCGAAAATTCATTATCGTTCATTGGGGATCTCATGCAGAGTATTGTATCACATTACTAAAGCATACTAAACTTTAAGTACGTTGAGAAAAACTTGTTTCAAAATATTATTAAAATTTTGGTAATAAAAATATTACTAATATGTATTATCATTATCATTATCATTTTCATCCATAACAATAACAATGGAACACCTGGCATTTAAAAAAGCAACATTACAATATTCATTTAATACCAACAAATTATCATATCAACAGTCACCAAAATACATACCAACACCAAATTGAGATTCAGGTGCAGAGAGTCATATAAATACTCTCCACATTACCTAATCATGTCCATACAAAACAAAAGTAGATAATTGTTGGTACGAGCAAGGTACATATTAAGTAGAGAAACACGGTAAAAAAAATACAAACATAAGTTATGCAAAAACATAAACATGCCAACTGAACAACTTCAAAATATCTCCATGCACACTCAACATCTAATGCTTTGAAGACGATACAACCATTCCAATCTTTTCTCTGTTCGCATTTCCAGGAATGCAAGTTGTCTATCTTTGTTCTCTAATAATCGTTCAATGGCTTCGTGGTACTGGGATTCTGGCGGTGGAGGAGATAGCTCGCTTAACCAACGGATGCATTTATTAATTGTGCATGGACGTTGACTAATCTCACTGTTTCCTGACATATTTTCTACACTGAATTGGCTACCTGATGCACCAGAATGTACTTTGCAGAAATTAGTCATAGCCCTAACACAATCAGACATCTCAGCCTCAACCTTGTCTTTCTTATGACGGTTTTGGTTCGAACCAGAGCCATCAACTGCATGCTTCCCACGAACTTTTCGCGGTGGAGTGGCTTGTGTAGGTGGTGGGGCCATTTGGGTTACAACCGGTGGATCCTATTCGAGGTCCACGTGAACAGTCCCCATGCTATACTGCGTGTCTTCTAGTACAGGCTCATTCATGGGACTAATCGACGCATGCATGGATGAATGGCGACGAGACCCGGTGGCAGTAGACTGAGAAAAAATAGATCCCATTAAGTCAAAATGTGGGCATCCTTGACGTTTATATTTCCCTAGCTTTAGGTTCGATTGTCATAAAAGAAAACATTTTCTGTAAGCCAATATTTCAGCATCAATATTAGTGGAAAGAAAGTATAAATCAAATGGTATCAATATACATTCAATAAATTACTCCAGCACTCTTCACTTGCGACCACTGTGTGCCTGTCATCGTCCCAGCCGAAACCTGTTTGTTTCCGAATGAGTGCGAAGTCGCTGTAGGCACGCTTAAGCCGATTCCATTTTCCGATAATTTGCTTCTTAGTAAACGGACGTTTGACACATCTGTTTATAAGTGCAGTTGCAGTATTATGAGCGTGACCATCAAATCTCCCTGACACGATCCTCCCATTTGCAACACAGTCTTGCAGAATATTAGAAAAATAAGCTCATTTATAGATGTTCACAAATCTTGTTCTTCTTGTTCCTCTATTTTCTACGTCCGTAAATTTAGAGGAAAAATCCATTACTGCATCATAAACGAGTACAGTGGAAAATAGTAACAAACATGGTATGTTTTCACATACTACCTTTGCAGTTCTAGGTAGTCTGCTACTACACTCTAGTACTCGTCCACGAAGGTAGTACCGCTATACAGTATAGAACAAGTGAAATTTAAATCAAAACAAATTCACATACAACATACCAAAAGTGGAAATCTAAATCACAGGAACAACTAGTACAGGAAATTCCTGAGATGCTAACCTGGTAAGAACGCGTTAAGGGGCCCGTCGCCACTGAAGTTATTGATTTAGGGGACGGAGTCAACTCGGAATTTGATAGTACTTGGCTTCTCCGAGATACTTCTCCGGCCAACATGCCAATCGTCGATGCCCGAGTCCGCATGATTTGTAGCAGACGCCTTATAAAGAACTCTGAAAACACTTTACTGTGCTTGAAACGACAGGGTGATCTTCAGTGATTTCGAAGAACTGAGAAAATGTTATTTGAATGCTTAGATGGTAGACCATCAATTAAATTCAATGTGTTTGTGGAAGGTGGTTAAGGGCGTTAATGGTACAGCGTAGCTGATCTATAAATGAAGATCTGTATCGGCCAAATACACATAATGAATTTGATCTTCTGTGAAAAGAATAGTCAGCAAGCAATAAATGAAATGGTATGTACGCGGACGGATAGATTAATTGATATTCAGTAAACACCGAGGTTAGCGTTCAAGTTGCAGAGTAACCGGCAGTACCAATTTGAGCGAAGATGGAGGTTGGCGTTTAAGTTGGCAGAGTAAGAGGAAGAGTACTAACATCGAGATAAATTTCAAAGCTTTTTGGAAACATACGGCGAAACCGGCAGATAAAAAGATCAACGTTGAAGATAAATAAGGATGAATAAGGTAAAATTCACCTCCCACCATGTCTCTTTTGGGAGGACTTAAGCAATAGCGTCATGCCAAGTAACCATGGCGAATCAAAACTAAATTAAAAGACTAAAAGGAATGTGAGTGCAGCTGGCGAAGACAACATAAAAAGAATATAAAAGAGTAAAAGGCAGTAATAGACTAAAAAGACATATATGAGTACCCAACATACGCAAGTCAAATACCCTCTCCTCAAATAAATTACACTGTAAAGTCT
Organism: Myrica gale; assembly: GCA_963930655.1. Classification (NCBI taxonomy): domain Eukaryota; kingdom Viridiplantae; phylum Streptophyta; class Magnoliopsida; order Fagales; family Myricaceae; genus Myrica; species Myrica gale. The sequence goes on along the minus strand of OZ005602.1, from coordinate 8,760,485 downwards.
TCCACCATTTTTGTACTATTATTCATCAATTCTTTCGGCTTTTTTCTTTCCGTAAATAATTTTTCTTCACGTTGTTTTCGTCTTTTTCGTAATCTAATCATATCACCTTTATGTCATATCACATCCCATCCCTGCATTATCCCGTTCCATCCCTGCATTATCCAGACCGTGTTCAGATTGATAGTAGCGACAACCATTATGAAATCAGTGGTCAATATAAACGGAAAACCTCATATATCTATTTTCAGACTAATAATGACCTGCGCTCTGTATATTCTTCAGTCAGTGTCAGGCTATCATCTCGATAAATTTTCCATACAAACGGTCACACGACAATGAACCTGGACTCTGTATAATCGTCGTAAAAGTAAAGCCGAAATAGTAAATTAGGTAAGTAATTCTGTAAGTGAAAATGACTCGTACCATATGCACCGATGACAATAGCCAACAATGAACCTAGACTCTGTATATTCGCCATAAAAGTAAGATGACAATAGCCAACAATGAACCTGGACTCTGTATATTCGCCATGAAAGTAAAGCTAAAAGTTCAGCAAAAAGACGTAGAGGGTCTATATTTACAGTTACAGTAAATTAAGTGAGTAACTCTTCAGTGGTCAAATTCCTACACACTGATGACAGATTCTTCAAGCACGCGATGACGAACACGCTGTATTAACTATAATGTCGGGATTAACTATAAATATTAGTATTAGTTGAATCGAGAGATGATAAATAATAACCATTTCACTGCGTTGCACGTTATGTATGTAATATAATATATATTATTTATTACACCAACAACTGTCAAGTGAGAATAAAACTTTAAGTACGAAATTAGTGATCAACTCGTAAACATTCACCACAAATATATGGATACCAAAAAATAAGACAGGGTACATACAGAAAGTGATAACAAAATATGCTCCAAGACCACATGCATTTAAAAGTTTGCGTGCCGATTTGTTTAAAACATTAAGAAAACATTCATTTAAGAGTTTGCGTGTCGAGTTGTTTAATACAAAAAAACACATTACTTCAAAATAGTTAAACTTAGATACTGACACGGTATTGTCTTAAATTAAAAAAAAGGAAATATGTATTCAACAGAATGTTAATGCTCGTTGTCCCACATAGCTTGGGCTATGTTGTCCCTGAAGTCGGCCATTGCCTGAGCACCGGGTGTAGACACGTTTTCAACTGGATCACTCCCTTCGTCGGCATCCATTTGTACTTCTAATTGATAATCGTGATCTTCTTCCAATAAGAGGTGAGTAGGAAGGTTGAATAAATCATCAGTTTGATCCATAACTTTAATCCAGTTATGGAGAGCTCAGCAAGCTGTCACTATCCTAGGTTGTCTAGATAGTTTGTAACAAGGCATGGACTTTAATATACGAAATCGACATTTTAACAATCCAAAACACCTCTCTATAAATGAAGTTAAACAGCTCTCTAGGGCCTTGAGGTAAACCACCACTGCGAAATCGCGGTAAATGATATCGGTCACCTCTGTATGGGGTGAGAAAACCTGACATGATTGGGAAGCCAGAATCTACCAAATAGAATTGTCCTGAAAACAATAAAGGTTTTAGCGTGATATAATTAAATTATTTTATTTATATATAATTGACTCTTAAAATACATGAACGTGGACTATCGAACACCAATTCATACCTGGACCAGGCAAAGGAAATAAGTTATCTGGACGAGTAATAGGATCAATCAACACTCTAGCATCATTCGCACTACCCTCCCAACCAGTGTAAACAAAAATAAACCGTTCATAAAAATCGCACGCCATTAAACAATTCTGAACGAGAGTGCCTTTTCGGGATCTATATACTGGCTCGAGTTCTTTTGGTATGTATGCATCAATTAGGGTGCCATCTATTGCTCCGATGCAATTCTAAACAGACAAATAAATAGCTCGTGTCACATGCCTAGGAATCAAATGCAAATTTAGACTTATTGTTTTATTAATACAACCGAAAGTTATGTTATCTACTCCAATAGAAATCGTTGTTGTAATTTACCTTGAACCATGGAAAATAGATGGAACTATCACGAACGTATGGATGGACAACAGTCGTTTGAATAGGAACTAGCACCTCCTGACCTAATCTGCATAGATCATTCATCACTCTATTAACGTGACGAGAAATAGTTTCTGTTGAGTGTTGAAACCTATCAGCTGCAACCCTCATTCGATTTGCATGACCCACCACCATACAAAATATTGCGTCTGACTCCTCCACTCTGACGTGGTGTGTGTTTCTCAATAGTTTATCTCACTTCAGTTTGTTGCACAGAGCAATGAAGCAGTCCCGCTTCAGTCTAAAAAGTTCCTTGCATGTAGCCGGATGACCATACAAAATCTCTATTATCCACGCATCCCCACGCAACATCGATGTGCGCTGTGGAGTTCTCGTCCAACGCCTCCATTTACGAAGGAATTTTTGGATCAACAGCAGCATAAAAATATGTGGACGAAAACATTACCGTCCTCGACAGAATAGGTATCGTAAGATTCCATTGACTGCACGGACTCCATATCAACATCGTCATACTCATAGTCCCCGTCCGAAAGTTCTTGTGATGATTACATGTGAAAGTTGGAAAAGAATTTTTGGGAAGCAATGATATATATAAGTATAAATGCGCAGCAATAATGTAAATGTAATCGCGGTTTTTTTACCTAAATTTCAAATGCGCGGCAATGCAAATTAAATTGCGGTTTTTTTACCTAAAATTCACTGTAAAGCTGGCTAATTAGATCAAGTTGCAAAAGTGTGAAAATGTCAAATCAACTTTACTACAATTTTTGAATGCAAGTGATATATGAAAGATAGTAATATGGCGCGCAAGCAACTCAGTAGACTGAATTGGATCGATTAATTTAATTTTTTATATGGCTCTTATGTTTGGTGCGAAGGCAGAGGTGATACCTTTCCGTCAAAGATCCATAGGCAAACTTGGCTCGAATAATTTTAATTAAATTGGCTTTTTTTGATAGTAAAAATATATCTGAATTATAAAGATGCCTGTAACACGAGGTAACATATCAGAGGAGGTTAACCAGCCAGATATTTTGGACAAGCTACTGGGAATCCCATTGGAGGCTGATGTTGGCTTTTGGAACATGTTAGATAATTTATAATTTATCGTATCTAATGAAATCCAAAATCGAGAGACGAAGGATTGCCAAAGCTCAACTGTTGGAGAGGAAAATAGCAAAGAAGAGGTTGCGTTACTTGGAGAATAAACTCGGATTGGACGATATGAGGGAAGGGAACTGGGAGATATTAAACAACGATGCAACTGACTCTTCTGTTAGAACACAAAGGACAACCTCCAGTTTGGCTTGTCGCATGCGCCCCGTGTGCGGGGATGCGCGCGCGACAGGGCAAGCGCAGGGCCTGTCGCGTGCACCCCGTGATCGGGGTTGTGCGTAAGGCAAGATATTATTGCCTTGTCACGCGCGCCCCGTGCGCGGTGGTGCGCGCACGACAGCGGGCCTGCACACATTTGCCCTGTCGCGCGCGCACCCCCGCTCACGGGCCGCGCGCGACAAGGCCACCCACAAGCCGTTGTGGGAATGCGTACGGAGCTACGACTTGGACTGACCATAACGTGAACGCCCTTGTCCCCTAGCAATGTTTTTCTATTTTGTGGAAGAAAAATGTGGCTTATAGTGACATGATTCATTCCTTTAAATCTGAAAGAAATATTGTTCCCCACATGATGTTTTTTTTTTTCGTTTTGAAGATTGGAAGGTGCAAAAGGTATTGGAATCTCACCGAACCAAAAAATAGCAACTGTCTCTCACCAAAAAGATATCAAGTTGGAGCCCACTTGCCATTTGACCTCTACACACAAAAAGTGTAACGAGTTCATTACTCTTTGTACACTTGTTGGCTGCTTTATGAATGTCTAATTAGAAATGGATCGATTTTTACCAAAGCAGAACTTACTCTTAAATTTGCATATACCCACTCCATAGTGAAAAAACTTGCATATACCCACTCCATAGTGAAAAAAAGTAAGTCATGGCTGACAACTACAAACTCCTGCTAAAAGAACTGCAAACTTGGAAAAGTTAAGTAGACAACTTATGACTAGACAAAGACAACAGTCCGGCGCATCAAAGTCCTGTGTGACTTGCGCATCCAACTCCTTATTTCAGCCCAATACTGGCGAGCAGGATCCTTTAGATAAAGACCATGCGCAATGCCGCGTAAGCAGAGAAACCACTTTCACGATAGAAGAGCCTACGACGATACACATGGGAGAATTAAAGATAGCACACAACATTAATTTGCAAAGCATATACACAATTGATAAAAAAATTATACACAGTTGCATATATGCATTTGAGAGTCACGACGACACTTGGCAAAATATACCGAACAATACTCTCTCCACGTAGTCTCAGGGGCGTGAACGGTATTGTTGGCTTCATCCCAAACGAACCCCGGCGCGTTTATCAAAGCTTTGAACTCTTCGAAATTATGTCGCAATCGACTGAATTTGCCTTGCACATCGCGTTGAATGTATTCGTGGTGGAACCTCTCACTCAGCACACCAGCAATTTCGACCCACACATTTTTTCTTCCTTTTCCGTCCAGTAGGCGTCCAGCCTCCGTGTGTTCAGTCAATAGTGATATCAGCGCCGCCTCGGATTCCGGGGTCCACATTTGGAAATAATCGTCGTGATCTCCAGCCATTTTCATATACTCTGTAGGAAACTTGTCGCCTCCAGCTGTGTGCCTGATGAAATGGTGTTACTTCACCCCAACTCTGGCCTCTATTTATTATGCAGGGAATGAGTTGAAGGCAAAAAAAAAAATTGATATGAGATAAATGCATTAAATTGGGTCAAAGAAGAGATATATGCGTCACAAAAAATTCTGTTGTAATGTCCTGTGTTAATGGTTATTAGTACTATCCTACACCGACCATAACAATGACAACTCAGGAAATAGCGAACATAACAATGACAACTCAGGATACAGACATCTTGACAACTCAACTCAAATACACAATAAAATGACAACTCAGGATACTGAACGCTATCAAGATAGATAATAAAATTGACAACTCAGGAATGCTGTCAAGATAGATAATAACAATGAGAGCTGAAGATAGTGACCGACAATAAATACCATGTTAATGAGAATTCAGGAAGGAAAAAGATTCGTAGTAAAACAAATATGTACCAAAGTAAAACAAATATGTACCAAAATGTTTCAGCGTATATACACATATTAAAACTTATATTATAGGTCAGAAGATCGGTAAACACCAACTGTTTCAAATATATACATATATTAAAATACATAAATTAAAATTAATATATAGCAGCAGTTGTTTTGTCTATATATTAAAAAACACAAACTATACAGCAACTCAGGAGGAAGACTTATACTTCAGATTGTCAAGTGCATACGTAAAATTTTGACTTCATGCCTGAGTTAAACTTAAATGTTTACGTGCAACAGTGTGCACCAGTAGACTATATGACGCGCACATGCAAGACTTACGAATTACCGCATCGGTTCAGCTCCACAATGAACTACCCCTCGCCCAAGGAAATTTATAATTTATACCGTTGCTCGTGAATCATACAAACAATAACTGTAAATCAATCTCAAAAATATTTTGCTTAGCTCGTGCCTGTCTCCAGCTGCAGTTGTAATTTTTTTCATAATTGTCACAAAATTCTAGACTTTGGTAAGATAGAAAATTGGGCTCACTTTCTTCTACATAAAATGGTTTCCAAAGTCTTCTAATGACTCAACTAGTAGCTTACCTCGTGGCTCTCTGTTAATGGTCACGGAAAATAACCCCTTAAATAGATGTGTTGTTCTTTTTGCAGTTTTTTCATACAATATTTTTAATTGGATAAATATAAACTACACAAGAAAAATCCAAAATTACCGTCCCCAACAAATATTTCAATAAGCAAGAGAAATATAAAAAACATTTTTCATTAAACGAGAAAAATAAGCAGATGCCTCGTACTATGAGATTGCCTTCAATTCAATGAAACTTACCTGAAGAAAATGAGTAAAGAAATTGGCTCTTCAAATTAAATTAGAATAATATAAGATCCACCGGAAATAAAAATTAAAATGTGAATATTAAATAACAGTAAATTTTTGCAAAATTCATGGGGGATTACAAAGTACAAAACATTTTCAACATATTTTTCCGAAATTCTTGCAATAAACTACATTAGTAAGAGTAACATAATTTGGTCGAGAACGGTAACATGTAACCACATTTTCAAAACAACATTACAATTCCGAACCACATTTGGATATCTGATTCATTGTCAAAAGTCCAAGAAACGAGAAAGTTGTCATTGACAATGACATCGAAAGATGTGACTAATAGATTTGTGCTTAGTCATAACAACCTCAACAAATGAAACCCTGTACCTGAACCTCAAAATATGAAACCTTGGAAATGAACAACTGTCAACCTTTTTGTGCAATACATCAGAAAAAGACTAAGCCAAATGCACTCCTTCAGCTGTTCACTGAGTCGAAGGTCTGAAATATCATAAACACAAAGTTACAAACAAAAACAGAGCAGAAAAAAAATACACTTAACACTTAGAAACATTAGCAGCAGATCCAGAGACAAAAGTAAATTACTAACTTGCCCTCTCAAAAAACTTCTAGAAGAGCTGCGGGAAGATCTACCCACTCTCAGTTTCATTGGCAGTAGAAGCACTAGTTTCAGAAGTGGCAGCAGTGTCACTGGATGAAGGATTTAGTCGTCTGGGAGCAGATGTATCGGGAGGAGCTGCAGAAGGAGTGCCTGTATCAGGAGGAGCTGTAGAAGGAACATCAATCGTAATACCAAGATGTTCCTGAATGCGCTTTAGCTGAGATTTTATTGCAACAAAGTCGTTCTTCAGCTGAACTATCTGACTTACAATGAAATCAGAGCACTTAATAAGTATGTTAGTTTTGTCCACAAGATATGTGTATACTTGGTCAAGATGGGCTGCAGATGGTGTAGCAGAAGGATTAACTGGGGTGGATGACCGACTATTTTCAACGGGCTGAGTATTATCTAAAGAGCTCAGCCCTTGAGAGGATGATGGGACCTCAGCACCAGCGGAAGGACTCTTCTTTTTACGAAGTTATGCCTTGCTCAGAGATATAGAATGTAATATGATGGATCCATGCAAATCAATAGCTGCCTCACCATCAATGGAAGGTATGGAAGGTAGGGAGCAGGAGGAGGCGAGCAACCGGTTAACAAGGCAGGGAAAAGGAAGACTCTGATTGGCAGAGGCATTTCGATACACCTCAAGCATGTACCAGCAAATGTGCGAGGCGATATCTATTGAAGCACCACTGAGTAACGCAAAAAGAAACCGGACTCAGTCCAAAGTTAATACCATCATGTGTTTCACAGGAAATAGATTAGTGCACACAATCCTAGTGAGCACGTGATTCTCGACTGTAAAGTCACTTGTACTTAAGGTCTCACCTAAATATGCCACGGGATGACCAAACAAGAGAGTGGTCATAGCATCCATGGAAGGAGCCTCATCATCAGCATAAGGAAAGGTAGGGTCAGGAACACGATGTAAGTCATATAAATTGGCTATAAGAGTAGGGGTCACACGAAGGTAATTACCCTGTACATATACTGTGAATGAGCTGGATGCATTGTCCATAGCATGGATGTTGGCATAAAACTCTCGTACAAGCAGTTTTGAGGGAGGAGAAACAGGATTGAGAAGGGGCTCCCAATCTCGAGCTCTGAATGCAGAAGGAATAGATGTATGACGAAGTTCATCGAGGGTAACCACACGCTCGGCAACAACAGATTTCTTCAGAAAGTAATTGTTGAAGACCTTTTCAGCATTATGGTCAACAAACCGAGTATTGTCAAAGTTTTTGGATTCATTTATCCTTAGTTTGAATTGGATGGTTTTGGTCTTCTTCTTGTTCTTGGTCTTCGTCGGATTAGAGGTCTTCATATTAGTCTTGTTCTTGGACTTGGATCGGGTGTTGGGTGAATTTGTTCCTTTCCCCATCTGTAGACACATAAATATATCTTACAACTTAAAAATAATATACAGCAATCAAATAAGAAAATAAATAAATAAGGAAGGAATGAATTTGATGGGTCTAACATAGACAAACCAATGAAGAGCCTTCAAACTATCAACCGGATACACATGGCTTTGAGAAACAATTCTCCTTTTATTTTTTCATAGCAAGACAATTTACACTGACCTAGAGCATTCTTAGTCCCATCAGAAATTTCAAACATTTTCCATCCTAGAATTGATTATGAAAGTTATATGCCCTTAAGAAATCAGCTATTGTGATTTCGCCGATTGATGATAATAATAAATGTCTCACATATAGTTAATTCATTCTTAAGGATTACAAATGAAGATGCAATGTTTCAATATTTGGGTAACGTCGTAGAAAAATCATGCTAACCATTTATTAATCTAAAGCAAGGTGTGTTTTTTATATTCACTTTTTCGAGAACCTAAACTCTTATAGAATATAGTGATCTATTAAAGCCCACACTTGTTCTGCTGTTATGTGGAATAATTAACTGTTGTAGATCCTTAAGAAGAATGAATATACAGATTGTTGATTTGTTCGTATAATAATAAAATATATAGAAGTTCTACCAGGAACACACGACTCTTTAAGAAAGATAGTACGCCAATTAGTTTCATATGAGATTATACTAAAAAGAACAACAGGCTGATGGAGTTAAGACTCAACAATATGCCTACACACACACATATTACACTTTGAAAAGTATATGAATTAAAAAACATTGGAGTTACATAAGCTACGTATTTGACAATCGTATTAATTTCACAATACAGTGTTGTAAAGGAACTTGGATATAAATACAAAATTTATCAGTCAATTACAATATGATTGTAGGCATTATTGCAATTTTTAGAAACCTATATTACATTTTAGAGAATCCAAGTATATACAGCTGGATCCAGAGATTCAGAATTGAGATCTCTAAAACTTCCACATTTAAACTCTCTTTATGGTTTTATATAGAAGTCATAAAATAAGGCTTAAAGAAACTAGCTAGCACTCAATACTTTAGAGAAACTTAAGTCAGTTTCTAGAAACCCCGAAACGGAGACACAGAGAGAGTAGCATTAACACTATATCACAATCTCTTAATGAATCTGTGGTTCAACATGTTTGCAGGCAGATAATCTATTAAATAGCTTTTAATGAATGTCTAAATAAACTAATAGATGAAACTTGAAGTTGCAATATCCTGTTGGGTTAATCATTCTACTACTACAAAGATCAGTAAAAAAAATTCGAACAATTCTCATGAAATTACCTCTACTTCTAATGTCAAATTCTACTTTTGTTCTATTATATTTTTGCCCCACTTTGTTACAATATGTTCGCAAGAGATATCAGTCTAATTTGATTCTCCTACCTCATGCAACCAAATATCAAAAGACAAAAAAAAATGATCTTCACAAATTGAATAAGAATGCCCTGCTGAAAGGTTGGAGCAGCGAACCTAATGTGTTAGTAGCTGAGAACTGCACAGAAATGGGGAAGAATATGGATGAATCTGCTAGAGGAACAACAAACTCCAATGATCCGTTGTCAAGGGTTCAATATTGAAAGATTAGCAATATGTAAAAGCCAGGTGAATATGAGTAGGACTAATGTTTTGAAGAGAAAATAAGGGACCAAGGTTTACAAACCTGCGGTTTGAGTTATCAAGTAGAAGAATGGACCATTCCAATACAGAATTCCTCGCATCATACTAGAAGTCAAAAGTGGTGCCAAAAGTGATGACAACAAATCAAGCAAAGAAAACGAAATAAGTCTAAGAATTATAACCATGTTATCAAGAATGATATAATTGTACCCTATGGAATTTAAACGTGAAATCCCAAACATTCTGTCATAGTTGCTCAGAATGAGATTTTATCACCTTCCAATTTTACAGGTGCAAACCTAACATCGCCTTTTAAAAGTTATAGTATATTGGTTAAAGAATGTGTGACTGGAACTACAAAAAGAGAGCAAACGCCTCAATAACTATTTGAATAATCTTCTCTACTCTTGCACCTTAATCTACTAAAGGACCCTTATGTGCTGAAAAAGTTAAAAGAATAATGGGGAAAAATTTTTTGCAAACAACCATGGTAATCAAAGTCTGCATCTATACTAGCTTGTGAACATCTTGCAGAAACCACCAGTATCTCATGAAACTGCAAATTCTACCAACACTCAGTGCCCCAAGGACATTGATATCATTACTCAAGACTTCATTGTCTACTAAGTCTCAATGATAGTGCCTAAAAAAAAAATCTCAATGACAGCGACGTGGAAGAAAAATTTAATGTACAATGGGGAAAAACACTTAAAAACACAACAATGTCGGTGTAAAGTCTGCTTCTATGATAGATTATGAACATCTTGCAGGAACCACCATTCTTTTATGACAAGGCTTATAGGGTCTACAATATTACACACAAGGCTTCTGCAGCACATGTAGTTGTATAAAAGTGGAAACAAAAGCTTTTATCTCAATACACAAAGAAGATGAATTAATTCAAATATTTAGTTTGAATCTTTTTGACTGTCTGGTTTTAGATTAAAGACTAATCCCACTTCACTACAACCACTGACCGAGGTGGACAAATTCGAGTTAAGGGGCCTCACCAATGTCCTGGTCAGATGTTATGGAAGCCACCGCAACTCATGCACTTCCCTGTTAAATCAAAAAGCAAAAAGAAAGAGACAAAACAGAAATGAGGGACTCGTTTTATTCGAAATTATTCAATGTATTGGGGTGTCATCATTTTAATCCAATGAGGCAAAAGGGTTATTGGGTTATTACTTTTTGGTATAAGTGGTTGAGGAAGACTTTGCTCACGTTTCTCCAGTGTGTGCACAACTTTCCAGCTTTAATAGAAAAGAATGCCCAGACAATAAAGATATCAATTGCTCGTCTACTTTAAATTTTACACAAGAAGCTTTTTGTTACGTACCTTTGTTGTGGATGTGTCTCAATTTGTTTTGTCCAAGCAAACGTAGTAAAAATTATAGCTGACCCACCCACATGCTGTGTGAACTAACCCCTCATAATTGGCTTCAGCTAAAATCCAGAAGAGACCAGTTTAGCCACATTGGCCCAAAAATTGCCGACTGGCCTTTTTGCTGAATTTGGTGTTAAGTGACACATATTATCATAAAGCAGAGGCGCACACTAAGTAGGTCAAAGTTGGTGCAAACAACAACAAGACAGACGATCTCACTTTACTCAAGACTTCATTACCTCCAAACTCTCAAGAGCTATTCATAAACTAGATGCTAAAATAACAGAACCGAAAACAAAATTGTATTTCTCACCTCCATTCCCCATCAATCTTGTAAAGAATTGGTGCCTCTCGAAGAGCTGGAAGACAGACAGAGATCACAACATTCCGTAGATCAAACATTGATGAAGCTTCATATTCAATACTGACATAAGTTTCATTTCCAGAATAAGAGGGCCAGCAATTGACTGCAACATGCATTAATACATCATAACAATTTCAGCAGAGAACACAAATTTGAGAAGATGAAGATGAAAAGTGGAAGAATTTGACTCACTTGTTAATGGAACCACTCACTCATATGTGGCTCTGCATTCTGCATTTCAAAAGGCCAACACCAGCTGCGTCACCACCTGCCGAAGGGTGGCAGTTCCGGGTTCGGTGACGGTGCAGGAGGCAGGAGCAATTGAGGGTTCATTCACCGTGGAGGAGGCAGGAGAGTTTCGGGCTCACTGACTGGGCAGAGGAAGGAGAAGGGCTGGAAGAAATGCGGTGGTAGGGCCGGAACAGTTAGGTTGAAAATGAAGCAGTGGTAGAAATTGGGGGAAAGAGTCTGCTAAGAAGTTAGGTTGGAAACGATGAAGTGGTAGGGCCAGATGAAATGAGAATTTCTATTAATAGAAATGATGAAGTGGTTGGGCCGGGCAAAAAATTTCATAGGCCATATCTCTCCGTATGGGCCAAAATTATTTGTTTGGCTTTGAAAGGGTGTTTTCGAGATTTAAAACATGAAAACTCACTTAAAAACAACTCTCAAACACCCCTAATTTTTTGAAAAGATGATAAACTAAGGGAATAAAATGTTGAAAAGACCACAGGTACATACTCTAAAGATATAACTATAATCGCTTTCCAACATACACTTCTTCACTGATTTAAGCATAGGAGGCTCTTTCTCGAAAGAAATACCCGTTCATTTCGCTGTCTCGCGCGCAGGCCTGATAACCCGGAGGAAAGCTTGGTTAGGGCCATTACTCTGTTCGGCCAGATCGTTTATGGCACTATCATAGCGCAATATATATTATGTGTGTTTTTGCCTTTCAAATGACATGAAAAATGCCACGTCAATATCTACGTGGACCTAACACGTTAAGTGTTAAGTCACCGCATGTCGTGTTTCTGTCCGACGTGAAGTTCTTAAACGGTGACTGACAGTAGGCCCATTTTAATACGGTAGGACTATTTTGATCCTAAGGGATGAACTGGCCGTGATCCGTTTGAAAATTTTGGAAGCATCTTTTTAAAAAGGAGGTCAGAATCTAAGGATGAAATAGGTCATTAATCCTCTTATGCATAACTGAATAAAGAAAGGTAGTACCATAATGACATTCGCTGCGATAAATACAAATTAAAAATTAAACAACATAAATTCCATGCATGCCATTAAACAATCAACGACAAATCGTTGATTAATCGAATCAAGAGCTAAAATAACCAATAAGTCAAGAAAGATCTGTATCAGTGTTACGACAACCGCTCAATGCTTACCAGTTCATGAAACTCAATGCTCCGGTGGCCGGTGGGGCATTAATAAGCAATGTTTTTGGGTTCCGAAGATCAGAGACCACGATGGTCATTTAATAATGTTTAGATAGAAAGGACATCAGACTTCGGAATTTCAGTTGGATCGAAATGATCATCCGTTGTCTCCATAGCCATCTTCCTTAGCCTAAGCAGACTCCCAGTGGCCAAAATTGCCTTAGGATTGATATCATTCACAGACCTTGTATACAGACTCCTACACGCCTCCAATGCCGCATCAAGCAGTTCCTTGTGTTTTCTTGTTCCCATTAGGCAGTGACCCAGAATTCTCAAAACCGGTTGCAGCAACTCCCATGGCAGAGGAATCCTCCCCTCCTTCCCCACCCCCTCGCTCCCTCCATTCCCACCCCACAACTGCTCACTCGATTCACACCCGCTCTCCTTGTACGCGTCCCCCTCTTGACCAGCCCAAACCACGCAAAACTCACAGAAGTCAATCTTGGACCCAACTGGCATCCAAAATATTTTGCTGAAATACAACTCTAACCCAACCCCAACTATCCGAGCCCTTTTCGTAGACCTCACAGTCCCATAAGGCTCCAAAGTCGGAGATAGAATCGCTATGTTAAGTTCAGTGGCGTTGTTTTTAATGGGTGTGTTGGTTTCATGGTAAAGACTAGGATGCGACAAGTCTGGGATGTTCACGGCTGCAGGTTGGCCGCCCCGAGAAGTGGTCTCGTGGGCGTATAGGGCGAGGAGAATGGCCTCGAATCCGGCGAGGTGCTTGCGTAGAGCGATGCGGGAAAGGTAGAGTCCAGCAATGATGGGGAAGAAGCGGAGTACGACGAGTTGAAGTTCGGAGTCGCCGGATTGGAAGGTGTCATAGAGCCAGCGGCAGAGGTCGTTGTCACCGGCCCCGGAGTCGGGCTTGCGGAGGAGAGAGGAGATTTGGGAGGCGACGTCGCGGTCGTGGAGAAGAGAGGAAGCGGTGGAGAGAGAGGGATCGGGGGTTGAGGGGAGGATGGAGGAGAGAGCCTGGATGGCTGATTGGGTTTTGGAGAGGGAATCGGCTGGCGAAGATACCATGGGCGTGTATTCCGAAGTGCAACCGGGGCTGGAGGGGTCTGAGGTGGGAATGGTGGAGGTTTCTGAGGGGTTGTCTTCGGACATTGAGAGAGAGAAGAGCAATTGGAAGACGTAATGTACTAAGGGCGATCAATTAGGAAACAATTCGAAAGGAAAGTTTGAATGAGTTGCGAAAGGAGATGATGAGGAACGTGTCAAAGAACGTTAGAAACGAATGTTGGTTCGGCAGGAGAGACGATTGAGGAGGAAAGAAAGGGTCCTCTTTTATTTGGCAACTGGAATCTCTTCTCTAGATCTTGTACTAATTTATTCCCTTTGAATGCAATTAAAACAAAATAACATTAATTGGACGTCCATATATATATAATTTTCTCTTAGGTTATCACCACACACAAACACACACATATATATGTGCATATTATAATATAATATACTTGATTCTTTCAGATTACTTGAAATTTTTTAGGAAATTGGAATTATATGTGGCTATGAAGGAATAAATAAAAACAAAGACAAAATGTTAGAGTTATTTTCAACCAAATAAAAGGTAATTTTTTAATGCTCAGATATTCATATGTTCTACTAATTCTTTTTTTTTTTCTAAGCATGTTCTACTAATTCATAAATTCATATATATGTTCTACTAAAATTCATTCATTAGACAAAATGTTACAAAAGATTTGAAGGACATTTCAGAGTTGCTGGAAGCCGTGAAGGTTTGGAAGGCCCTGTTCTTGAAGATGTTGACGTGAAGTTCACAGGGAAGATTGCTTGCAACGGATAGATTGGTTAAGGATCAAAGTTGCTTGAATGGAAGAGAAGTTTCTCATTCCCTGCAGTGTGCAGATCCAGATGTTATATTCTGTGTAGGGAGACTAGTGTTTAGGTTAGCGATATGTATTGTGTAATCTATAGATCACTTTGTACTACTCTGAATTCAAAAACTAGTGATACCTTTCCTTAGCCATTAGACCTATTGAGTTTTTATCGCTTGAAGTTTGTCTTCAAGGGATTTTCTCTTCATAACCAAATCCCTATTCACCTCCCTCCCTCCCCCTCTAGGTTCGGTTGAGTCTACAAATTGGGGGTGATTGGATCTCGTCTAACTCATTTGCTACTAGCTGTTGCCTTGACAATTGACATGGTGTGTAATGAAATCTCCGCTTAATGTTTTTTTTTTGGCTTTCCTTAACATACTTAATTGACAATCAATTTATTTAATTTTTCGCCTAGTTAAAAGCAATGGTTTTTAATTTCCTAGAAGCTGTTTTCTTTATATATACTTGTTTTTCCCCAATAGGCGGCTAACTTTAAATGGGTCTACTAATGATGAGTCACTCAAGTCGGGATTAATTATAAATCCCGCAAGCACACACAAATTAGCATTTATTTACGGCCCTGTGTTACATCCTGTTTGTACAATATCAAGGGCAGAACTTACTATTGCAGAATGGACCTTGTTTTTGTTGGATTATCAAAAACGACAGCACTCGGTACTTGTATAGAGAAAATAAAGTACTTCAATAAAAAGTTATTTCACTCAAGGAAAAACACAATATATAGTTACTGTCTACAATAAGACTTTTTTAACTTCTAAAACGTAACACCCAAATAAATCTTACGTAACTCATTATAATAAATCTCATATAACTCTCAAATAATGGCCGGAAGTATGACTCATTTATTTAATCCGTCAACTTTGTAAACACCAAAAGCCATTAATTAATTTATTTGACTAATGTCTTTAAAGTGGAGAATTGAGGATTTATTGTTCAGGTTTTGGGATGGACATCTGCATAGATGGCGATGAAGGTCTACTCGAATGTAAGCAGTAAGTATACCGAGGCAACATATGCCGAAATTAATAACCACGACTTGTTGCAATACTCACGCTTGAAGTCCGCCCACTATCAAAGGATCCCACTCCAGTACGCGTCCACTTCATTGAACATTTTGGACAAGTTATCAAAATCGTCTTGTTGGGATAAGTACAAGTTATCAAAACCAAAGAGCAAGTTCTTGGCCCAAAGCGTTGATGTAAGTAAGAAGCTTCTCATCGGTCTTGAACCCATGTTCAATCACTTTGCGTTTGTATAATAGATCAACATCCTCTTTGGTGTTCGAAAGGCAGTCCAAGAAAGCAGCATACCTCATGAAGTACTTGAAGATATTGGGTTGGCTTTGTTAAAATGCCACGCAATTCACCAAGAAAGAGCTCATGTAGTCGTCGATGGTTACACTGGGCAAATGAATAACACTGGCCTTGAATTTCACTTCCAAGAAGCTTTTTCTGCATTGCTTGGCTTGACCTCAATTTCCGCACGAAAGAGCTTCGAGAAGCAGGGAATACAGGAGCATCTGTTGTCCGGATTGACATGTAATGCGAAGAACCCAGGAAGCCGTAAATGGTATCCCTATGAGAATTATGGCAAGAAATTGCCCTTCGACCCAATATGCGTGCCTATTCCTCAAGCTACCGAAGATTA
Source organism: Myrica gale (assembly GCA_963930655.1). NCBI lineage: Eukaryota > Viridiplantae > Streptophyta > Magnoliopsida > Fagales > Myricaceae > Myrica > Myrica gale. Next base: position 8,744,061 of record OZ005602.1, on the reverse strand, counting down.
ATTACCAACAACAATCTTATTACCCCTTTCCACATCTTATCATAATACTAATACCAATCCTATCACCAGCCAAAATGCCTGTCCCATCAAACCCCACTCAGAATCCAATTCTTACCTTTCCACTTCCACAGATCTCCAACCAAAAATAATCGCAGCCACAAATAACATCCAAGAACCCCACCTCCAACCTCCTGAGAGATCCCATTCCTTTCACCCTCTAACCCCCTCTGAAAATATATCTCAGCCCCGATCCCTTTCGAATCTATCAGGATCTTTAGTATTATCTACACCAACTTCTCTTGCCCGGACTCGGATTCCCTCCTAAGAGGGAATTAACTAGTGGGTCCTAACAGACCTTTGGATGAATGACAACACATTAATGAATCCATCCAATGGTCTGTATTAAAATGCCTTAAAAAATTCGATGGGGCGTTACAACATAACGGTTAAACAAAACTTATCTGGTCCCCCCCTCCCCCATTTGTTCGCAGACCCCCCAGGGTACCCGGGAACCCTGGTGTTTTTTTAAATAAAACGATCGTTTTGTTTAAACCCCCAGTCCCCCTCCCCCATTTGTTCGCCCCCCCCCCCCCTCGGGGGTACCCGGGATCCCGGGTGTTTTTTAAACGGCTTTACACACACCAGAAGGAAAAAAGAACTGTGCAGAAACCAGACAAACCTGGAGGTCAGAGCCCATAACCACAGAGGTGAGAGGATCGTCTGTAATAGGCGGGCAAATATCATTTTCTACAAAAAAAAAAACAAATTCCTCTTGGTAAGCCCATTTGCCACTGAGCTTCCTTTCGTCCACGTCTCTCTCATTGTTTCCCAGAACAAAAGAGCGAGGAGCCAAAGGAGAACCAGAAGAAGACACCTAGCGAGGAGAAGGAGGTTTCCGACGGTACGACACAAACACCACACGTGATTAGCGATGGGGAGAATGCTCGGGTGAGAAGGAGCGGGGGTTTAAACAAAACGATCATTTTGTTAAAAAAAAACTTATCAAAAAACAAGTTAAAAAAGCATTCGGGGTCCCGGGTACCCCGGGGGGTCTGAGAACAAATGGGGGAGGGGGACCGGGTGTTTAAACAAAATGGTGAGTTTCGTTTACCGTTATGTTTTAACGCCCCATCCAACGTTTTTGTTTTCATTTTGGATTTTTTTTAAGGCATTTTAATACATGTCATTGGATTGATTCATTAATGCGTTGTCATCCATCCAATGGTCTGTTAAGACCCACTAGTTAATTCCCTCTTAAGAGGGAATCCGAGTCCCTCTGGCCCTCCACCCATCTTAGCAGCTGCAACATCGCGTTCCTCAAACGATCTTGGAGGCAAGTGGGGCCTTAGAGAAAGGGCAAATTTGTCTTGGGAATTGCCCCTTAAAATGCAACCACTTGGTTTGAGGATACAGGCGACAAAGAGGACATGCACTGAACCTCATGTGACAGATTTCGTGGACCATCTACAAGCTTGGAATTTGACAGATTTCAGAAGGAAGTTTTGGAACCCACCTAGTGTGGGGTTTCTTAAGTGTAATATGGATGTTGCTATTAGAAGGCATTTTGCCATTATTGCTGTCTGTTTAGAGACCACGAATGTCCCTCTGTAAAGCTTACACAGAACAAATTTTGTGCTCAGATCCCCTCATGGTAGAAGCTATCGCCCTGGTTAAAGCTACTGAAATTGCAGCTCAAGAAGGTTGGACTAAGACCTTGTTTGAAAGTGATTGCCAAGTTTTATGCAATGAAGTAGGCGATTCCAGTAGCCAGACCAGTTGGTCTAATTAAGATCCTTTTTCCAGTTTTAAGTGTTTGTTTGTTTTAATTAAGAACCCTTAGTTTTCTTTTCCATTTTTTTAGGCTTTTTTTTATTATTATTTATCTAAGATAAAGATATGTACTTCTATTGTACCATGTTGAACAAGAGTTGCTAGACTTATTTATCAGTACTATTAAGGAAGTTCAAACTTGACTCAAACTCAAAACAACTAATCTCGACGAATCGAACTCGAGTAGAAGCTGAATAAATAAATCTCTGTTTAGAAACACAACTAAATAAAAATAATAGGAAAATACATTTTTCACCTATGAGCTATCATAGGTTTTGCACTTTGCATATTTGCCTACGGAAATTATCATACTTACTTGAAAGGGATTTTCTTCATTCTGGAACTTGTTACTCTTTAGGAAATGGTTAGGATGTTTCTCTTTGGAGTGACCCTTGGATTGTCTTAGATCCTACCTTCAAACGTCAACCTAGAGATGCATGTGCATCTCGATTTGAATTTGAAAGTAGGGGATTTAATGAACTTGGATATTGGTAAATGGGCCAGCAAAAAATCCTTAGCCTTTTTTATGCCCAGACCAGTTCGGCTATTTTCAATATGCGACCAGCCATATATGATAGAAGAGACTATGTTCTGGACTCTAGATAGCTCTAGAAATTTCTCCGTCAAATTTATGTATCAAGCTCAGGTAAGGCAACACAATGTACAGCTCCAAAGGCGAAGAGCACTAGAAGATGATGCAGGAGCAACAAATGACCCTAGTGGAACAACAAGAATGGAGGATGCAACTAATGACAGAGCAGATGCGTGAACAGATAATGGAGCAGATCAGACAGTTGCAATCTCGTTCGACACCTAAACGAAAATTTGTGTAGATTTATTTATTTGTACTACCTTGTCAGTACTTATCGATTATGTATTTTATTTACTTTTTAATAACGATTGCATATTTGTAGATATTTTATTATATTATGAGCATTGAATATCTTTCTATTTATATTACTTCTAAATTATTTTAAAATTTTTAATTAAATTAATTTAAATATGTGGGAAACCGTACGAACGCTAACAAAGGTTGTCCGAACGATTATTTGACATCGATAACGTACACACGCATAATTACCCGTCCACACACTGCGCGTTTAATTCTTACGTCCTAACGGTTATTCTCCCGTGCGCACGGTCTTTTATTAAGCAAGCGTGCGCACAATATAACAATACGTTCGAACGTGTTCGTCTCAACAAGCGTCCGCACTTTATCTGTAGTCGTTCAAACGGGTTCTGAGGATGACAAATAGGTATTTCGTCATAAATGAAACAACGGTGCAGACATTTTTACGACAGCGTCCGGACACTATGTAAGACCATTCGGACTATGTTATATATTCGTGCGCACAGATTGTACATGACAAAATTCATTTTGTCACCTTGGACAAACCGTTCGCATGAGAGGTCTGAACGTGTAGAGAGTACATTTGCACAGCTCATGCGAACAGATGGACTGTACTGGGCATGAGGATTTTCAATTTCATGTAAACCATCCGAACGGTTTCGAGTGATAGAACGCCAAAATCGTAACCCAAAACTTTGGCTGACGGGCTTTAGGTGACAAACCGGATGACAACTCGGTTTTGTCATCCAAAAAATTAGGTGACGAAATTAGCATTTTGGGTGACAATTTTTTTTGTCACCCAAAGTCTTTTTTCTTGTAGTGACGTATGTTGACTAACGGGTAGCACTTCGGTACCGAATAATCCCAGTAACCTACTAAAAGCACCTTCAGGTTGCTAGGGAAGAAAGAACAAGAAGCACGCTGAGGGAAAATTGGACAAACTGTGCATAGCAAACCAAGGCGAAATTGAATAATTAATGGAGGGAGTAAAAGCGGAGAGATGTAGCAGTGAGATTACCGATTGAATCTATTGTGAAAATCCTACGTAGTACTAAATTTCACCGTCCTCGACTATGCTTGAAATTGATATGTCTAGATTGGCTAGATAGAAGGGCTTGTAAGGAGAGGAGAGAACGTTAGAGGAAGCTCGGCTAGAGATGGTCACTATGAGGCAAAGATTGTCTGATGTATATAATGATGAATAAATATAAGCTTTACCACTGACAAGAGAAAAAATATAATTAAAAAAGAAAAGGGAAGAATTCTTTAGGAAAATAACTCCCAAATCAAACGGGGTGAGAATCGATCATGTTTGAAATATATGGGGCTCAAATCGTCATTTTAAAACTTATGAGGATGAGATTAATTTTAGCCTATAATTAAGGGCGTATTATGACATTACCCCCAAAGAAAAAGAATGTCCCGATTAAAGATGGAAGAATAATTCTTTACTTCCCTTAGGAAAAGTTAAAAAAGAAAACGACATTCTTTACTTTTATTTATTATTGAAAAAGAAGTAAAATAGTCCTTTGCTTTTCTTAAGATACAAAAATTATGTTTAGAAGAAAAAAAAGAAAGAAAGAAAGAAAACTTCTTTACTTCTCTTTCAAAGAGAAATGACGATATGCAATGGTTTCTTTAATCATTTCTTGCGTTTATATTTCTTTGCCCAAGATTGATCCAAACATTATAAGCATTCGCCTTCGTCTATCTTGTATTTGTTTATCCTTATGTTTGTTTCAGAGAATCTTTAGCTTTACTGTCTCATTATGTAATATTAGAATTTACACAACATGTGAAAGGTGAGCCTAGCTCAACTCCAAAAGACGCCTTGAGGAGTGAGAGATGCCACAACCTTATAAGGAGCACATTGACTAGTTTCTCTAGCAATGTGAGACTTCGAACACGCCCCCTCACGTGTGGCGGGAGGACATCCAAGCCAACACGTGGAAACAGGTGACGGTGGACCACAAACTAGGATTTTTCCTCTGATACCATATTAGAATTTACATAATATGTGAAAGGTGAGCCTAACTCAACTCCAAAAGACGCCTTGAGCAGTGAGGGATGTCACAACCTTATAAGGAGCACATTGACTAGTTTCTCTAGCAATGTGAGATTTCGAACATGTAACAATTTCACATTAGTTAGGAAAGTATCTATATGGTTTTATATAAGCTTGGAGGCACTTCCACTTGACAAGCCGATTTTCCAAGGTGTGAATCTCCAAGCCTATGTGGGTCCATTACAAATGGTATCAGAGGTGGTTGTGGGCTCTTGTGCTACCCCGCTGCCATGCTTATGGAGTGGTCGGCCATGGATCCGGTGGTACGGGCACGACCCCAACGTGGACATTGGTCTTAAAAGGGTGGGGGTATGTAACAATCCCACATTGGTTAGGAAAGTATATATATGACTTTATATAAGCTTGGCGGCACCTCTACTTGGCTAGTCGGTTTTCCAAGGTGTGAATCTCCAAGCCTATGTGAGTCTATTACAAACGGTATAATGTAACAATCTGTTGAGATTGTAGTGAATTTTTGTTAACGCAAAAAGTTTGTAATGAAGAATGATAGTGATTCAAAGGAAAATCATTGATAAATCTGGCCACATTCGTGGTTGGCAATCCTCTTTAGAATTTGAGAGAAAATATGAAATCTAGAAGAATTAACTTGCTTGTTTGATACCCTTATAGAGGCGTAACTGCAACACTTATACGCGAAACATAAAAGGAATAAAGATAACAGAATTCCTTGGAATCCCGTAGCCCATGGGCTAAAGCCCAGCCTGAAAGCTTTACTGAACTGACACAACAACTAAGTCATTAACTTCCTCAAGCCCATCCACGCAACAACCCAACTATTGAACCCATAACCTCTTGCATATAACACAACACCTTCCAGTTATCTATTATCTCGAATGTTCTTCCCGAAATATAGCTTCTCTTTTTGAAACCCAACCTCAATCTGGTCGTGTGACATATCTCATCTCGTCAAAGTACCTTGTCCACAAGGTGCGGAAATTGAAGGCCCAAAGACTGCAATTATAGAATTTCGAAGTTTCTTATGTTGTTGTTGTCTTAATTCGGAATCAAATATTTCTTGGGTTCCAACAAAATGCTCGTTTATTTCATTCTTAAGAAAAAAAGATGTTCAGTAATATTTAAAGACAGATCTTAACTTATATAAATTACTAACTTGGATTTGTGATAATTTGTATAATACATATGCTTGTGACAAGTAAGATAAGTCCCAAAAAAATATGTGAATTCCTTTTGATAATTCAAAGTGACTTTTTCATAGTCGAAATAAAGTTAATTATACTTTGATTTGTTTTATCAATTTTTTTCTCGATTTAGTTCATTATTGTAAATATATTTATTAATCATTTTTTTTAAAAAAAAAGTTGTGCATTGATTCTAGAGATATTAATTATACACATAAATAATATATATTTTCAATAAAAATTTGAAAAAACGATTAGGATTTACGACTAATCGAATTTTTTTCTTTTTAATATATGCCAAATATCACCAATCTTTTGTCTTCCTAACTTGTTTGGTTAGAGCTAATATTTATTTCTCGAGTTAGAAACCTCTTTTTCTTGTCTTTTTTTCATTTTTTGGTATCAGATATCTACATAGGCTTGGAGATTCACACTTTGAAAAATCGGCTTGTCAAGTGAGGGTGCCTCAAAGCTTATATAAAGTCATATAGATACTTTCCTAACCAATATGAGATTGTTACACATTAATGGTAATTAAATAATTATCCCTAAAAAAGGAAGGCAAAATTTTCTCTACTTCAGTTGTATTGTAAGAAGCGAAAAAAAAAACCATCCTTTCCTTCTTTTATGAAGAAGAAGAAGAATTCTTTACTTGGCTTTATTATTTCTTTTCTTTTCTCAATTTAGTGAGCCAACTCCTTTTGTTCGTGTGAAGTGAGGATGAAATTGATGTCTGAAGAGATAAGTCGTGTATCGAATTAGTCTTATATATCTTAGATTTTGGTGCCTCCTTATTGTCATGTTAGCAAATATCTTTGCAATGAATTGAGATCCTTTAAAATATTTGCATACTGCAGAAAATAGTTAATTTGGAAGATATTTTTAATTAGTAGCATAATCACCGTTATAGTATAATATTATATATATGTTGCAACTAATACCATAACATATTGGAGTCAACATGTTCAGAGCTCCAAGACAACAGAAAAAGCTTCTGCATATACTGGGCCTCTAAAACAATATGGGCAATTGACCAAGCCTTAGGCTTCTTGCCAACAAAATTTTGCAAAGTGGGCTACCACGTGGAGATTTTGTGGGTAGATAAATGTGTCATGCAACAAAGAGACAATAACCTTACTTGCTGCTTGCATGTGGGATGGAATTGGTGACCGTTTTCATAATATCGTAATTGGAACTGTTTATTAACTAATAAAAATATTTAATATATTGTATACCGATAGTGAAATGTATAAAGAAAAACAAAATCCATTTCAGGCAGGACCTGAAATATATTTGATTATCTCAATCCTAATTCTCTCTTTACTTATGGATCGGACAAAACAAGCTACAGATTAAAGAAAATCGAATGAATCTAGGGTTATAAGCGCTGCTTTCGAGTACTGACCTAAAAATTCAATAGTCAATTCCACGGTCCTTGACTGTGTTTGAGGTTGATATGTTTAGATTGTTTATATAGATTAGTTTGTAGGGAGAGAAGTGTTGAAAGTTGAAGTCCCACATTGCTTGATAATGTGGCCAAGTTTGTTCTTTTGGGGTTATAAATAACCCCCTTATGTAAGATTTTAAATATAAGTGAGTTAATACAATTAATCCAATTGGGTATTCTCTTAATGGATGTTTCACTTATCAAGTATAAAATTTTTTATTTCTAACATGGTATCAGAGCAAGGTTTTCGGCTTTAGTCCGGTTACCTTCTGGCGACCATCTGGCTTAGTACCGACAATTTTTCAGTCTCAGTACCGGTGACCATCCGGATTAGTATCGACAACTTTCCTGGCTCAGTACCGCCTTTCTCCCGGCTCAGTACCGGTGACCTCCCGGCTCAGTACCGGCAACCTCTCGGCTCAGTATCGGGGCAACTTTCCGGCTTAGTACCGGCAATCTTTGTAATTATTTTCTTATAATTATTTTTTGTAACTCCAAACTCAAGGTTTGTCGGATTGTCCACCTTGAGTGTGCAGGGGAGTGTTGAAAGTTGAAGTCCCACATTGCTTGGCAATGTGGCCAAGTTTGTTCTTTTGGGTTATAAATAACCCCCTCATGTAAGATTTTAAATATAAGTAAGTTAACACAATTAATCCAATTGGATATTCCCTTAATGGATGTCTCACTCATCAAGTATAAATTTTTTTTATTTCTAACAAGGAGAGAGTATCAAAGGAGCAGGACGCGTGGGAGAGAGTCATGAGGATGAACCAAAGGTTGTCTAATATATATATATATATATATAGTGATGCATAAATAAAAGCTTAACTATTGACTAATGATCAGGAAAAAAACACAATTTAAAAAGATCATTCAAGAATTCTTTAGAAAAGGAGAAGTGCATTCACACTACAGAGTCTTTTGGAATGGAACGAAATTTGAAAAGGAAAAGTGTATTAAAAGAGAATCAAACTACAGTCTTTAGGAATGGAACGAAGTTAGAAAAGGAAAAGTGCATTTTCGGTGCTATTCAGTAATGGTACGAGTTTGTTTTGAGAAAAAAAGAAAAGCATTCAAATAAATGCCAGCCGGCCTTTTATGTGAACGATAAATTACACAGTTTTTGAATGGATATAAGAAACAAGAAGTTTTACTTGTGGGGTAATATTTACATGCCTCCTATTTATGAACAAAAATTAATCACGCCCCCGCAAGTTTCAAAAAGTTTTATTTTACCCTTTATGTTTCATACATGATCAATGCTCTTATACCATTTGATTTAGACATCAAGTCATATGGAAAGTGATGTAAATTGACCCAAATGCACCTCCGAGATAATTTACAAATATAAAATAAATTTTTTTAAAAAATAAATTAAAAATAAATAGATTAATGAAATAGAGTTTCAATATTTTATTTAAAAAACATAACTTTTTTATATATATCATTTTTTAATACTTTTAGTAGTTTTTCTTGGAGGGGCATTTTGGTAATTTTATGTGATTTAACAATCAAATCAAACATACAGCGAGAATTGATTTTGTCTGAAACATATGGGGCGAATTAAAACTTTTTAAAATTTGAGGGGACATAATTGATTTTTGTCTATAGTTAGGAGGCGTACTATGATATTACCCTATACTACTATAGTTATGGGGCGTACTAAAAAGCTGACATAAGGGCTTATTTGTCAAAGGTCAAAACTATAAAGATGTTAAATTTGAAGTTTGAAATCGAAGGACCTAAATACAAAAGAGTGTAAACTTAAGGACTAAAATGTCAATTTCCCTTTAACTTATAAGTACTAGATACTATTACTACCAATGTATTTTAATTAAGAATATTTTATTAGTTATGAAAAAGAATGTAAACTATTATGCTTTGTACCCTTAATACTAAGTACTAAGATCGATTTTTAAATACAATTACAAATTACTAAGTACTATTATTACCAAGTTATTACCCTTGACTACATAATAGGCAATATACGCATTACATGGCATTACATGATCTAAGTACTAAACAAATTCTGTCTCTTTACCAACTACATGGCCACTCACAAAAGTACTGATTTCTTGCTGTACCTTTTCTTTTTTTCCAGTTTAGTTGTCACTATATATATGAATTATGAAGATCAATCCTATGGCAAAAGCCAACAGTACAACAATGTTTTTGTTTTTCTTTATTCTATTCCATACCCAATGGTGCAAACTTTCCCATAGATCAATTCAAAACCTAATCTTTAAAAGTAAAATATGTGATGAAGCTCCAATATTTCCAAGCTTTTCCAAATATGAGAAAAAGGAGAGTGGAGAAAAATAAGCCAATTATGCAAGAGGAAATGGCAAGGCTAACACAGCATATGACCCATGACAAATTCCAGCCCCATTGCTCCCATAGACAATAAAATCATTAGCCATACCATATGGCAGATAATTCGTGGAAGAAAAAAGTGTGATGGGGAGTACTCAAAATAGGAGGAAAAATGAATGAAGAGAGGGAGACAAAAGGTGAGAGAGGGCCCATATTCGTTAACTACGATCTCTAGCCTTAGTGACCAAGAAGTCTGACAACCTGTGCTTGCGTGGGCCTAAAGCGTAAGTTCACAAGCACGTATGTTGACTAACGGGTAGCAGTTCGGTACCGAATAGTCCCATTAACCTACTAAAAGCTCCTTTAGGCTGCTAGGGAAAAAAAGAACAGCACACCGAGGGAAAACTTTACAAATTGTGCAGAGCAAACCAAGGCGAAATTGAATAATTAATGGAGGGAGTAAAAGTAGAGAGGTTAGTGAGATTACCCGTTGATCTACTATGAAAATCGTAGGGCTGCACAATTGAAAATCCAATCCAGTTTTTGGACCTGAATTCGGTCCGATTATACCTAAAATGAAAGACCAGACCGGTCTAAAGCGGTCCGATCTAGACCACTAAAGCGGTCCATACCGGTTTATTATTATTTTTCTTAAGTTTTATTTTTTATTTTTTTCCTAAGTTTTTTTTTATAAATCAGGGAAAAGGGAGGACTTAATTTCAAAGGGGGAGGCCGAAAGGGACTCAAGGGACTAGGGAGAGTGTCAAAATGCATAATTTTGACTTAGGGTTTTTATTTTTTAAGTTTAAAGTTTGTATTAAAAAAATTTAAAAAAATATTTATTATTTAAATTAATAAATGCGGTTCGGTCCAGTCCAAACCGGATCTCAAATGGCCTGGACTGGACTAAACCGATTTTTCTAATTCGGTTCCGGATCCGACCATATTTAGACCACTAGGATCACAAATCCGGTCCGGTTATGCGCAGCTCTAGAAAATCGTACATATATACTATTAAATTTCATCGTCCTTGGCTATGCTTGAAATTGATATGTTTAGATTGGCTAGATAGAAGGACTTGTAAGGTGAGAAAAGAGTGTTAAAAGAAGCACGGCCGGAGATAGTCACTGTGAGGCAAAGGTTATCTCATATATAATATATATATAGTGGTAAACAAATAAAAGTTTCACTACTGATAGGAGGAAAAACATAATTAAAAAAGAAAATATAAGAATTCTTTAATAAGAGGAAAAGGGAAAGGAATCCACACACGAGGGCAGAAAAAGTGGACTAGTAAAAATATTTAATATATTATATACCAATAGAGATTAAAATATAAAGAAAACCAAAATCCATTTGAGACAGGACGTGAAATATATTGATGATCTCAATCCTAATTCTCTCTGATTGGATCAACAAAACTAGTACGGATTAAAAGAAAATCGAATGAATTATCTAAGGTTATAAGCTGATTTTGAGGACTGACCTAAAATTTCAATGGTTATTTTGGTTGGGTTCTACAATTGAGTTACTAGAAAGATGATGAAGAAGAAGAAGGATAGACCAATGATACAAGAGAAATTTAATGGTTTGGAAATTAGTTTTTACACATAATATTATACAACACCGGAATTTGGGGTCTTCAATAATTTTTGCTAAAGTAATTAATTAAGAGTAGCATGTCGCATTATATATATTTCACGCCTTTTTTTCTCCTCTCTTAATTAAGGAGTAAGGCTAATTATGCCATCCTAATTAACTATTTGCTATTCCGGTAAAAAAAAATTTATGTATTTTAGCTGCCATATATATCTTATTTACAAGGGTAATATCATAGTTCTTCGTCTATTAAGTATGAGATAAAATTAATCTCCCTATTGATTATAAAAAGGTCCTCGAACTTTAAAAAATCATCAATATACGTTACTTGTTCAAATAAATCGATAAGTCAGATGAAAAAATATATAAAAAGAGCAATTTCTTTTGTTTCCCCCACTTACATTGAGTTATTTTTTGCCTTGATGTCAATATCGATCCCTTGAGTGTGAGGACCGAGGAGGTTTAATAATTTCTTACAAACACTTCCATTGAGTTCTCAGAATTGACCATATAAATCATGATCATTCACCTTTCTTTTAATGGTGGATGCAATCGGAAGCAGTTTAGTGAGAAACAAGCAGAACAATAGTGGGCAGAGTTTGGAAGCCTTTGAGATAACACTCAATGAATCTAAACTACTTAATTTCCATTAAATTTATTCGGTCAAGTAGTTAAAAGCAATTGCTTTTCATGCTGAAAATCCTGAAGCTCTACTTGTTTAGTTGTCTTAATTCTGTCGACCACTTGAAGTGATTACTGTTTCACCTAATTTATCATAAGAAACTTTAATTTATCATGACCCTTAATATTAATGTATTACGCGGTTATTTATTGATTTATTTATTAATTTTAATAGTGAGATCTTAATAAACGTATTGTCCCCTAGACCTTTTCTCTTTTAGAGTATTGGGTTGTCTTTTAACAAATTCTTGCTTTAAAAAAAATATTTTTTAATTTTTATTTAAATTATTTTCCTGTTTTAGTTTTTTTTAAGTATGTAACAAATTGCCACAGTTCTTTGTTGATTCAACCCTCCGCTGGTTGCTATTGCTAAGTATTGATTAGGATGCGTTATAGCTTCAGCTCCTGATATAAAATATAACAGTATTAATCTATTTATAGGGGCAAAAGCCTATTCTAAAAACAAAAATTGGAGTCCTCAATTTAATAGCGCATGTGGTGGTTGTATGAATTAATCAGGACCAAAACCCTAGCAAGTAAAACCAACAAAAGAGATTCCAGAAGCAAAATCGAAAACAGATAGAAAGACTGCTTTCTTGAAGGAAAAAGGAGTTGCAACGATTACTACACACCTTGAAACTTGTGACAAAGGGGTTTGTCCAACAAATTTTTTTGTTTAATTTTTAATTTTGGACAATCCATCATGTAATTAGCCGATCCAAGGACAGAGTGACAAAATATTGTCACAAAATAGTTCTGGTTATAGTGACAATCATTTTCGTCACCAAAAATTATTTTAATATTTTTTATTTTTTTAGTAACCAACTAAAAAAACTTACTTGAAATTCGTTTAGTCACTAAAATTCGAATTCTTGTAGTGCATCAAACTATTTATAATTTATACCCCAAACTATTTGTAATCTCTTATGAACTATTAGGATCTCAATTATTTTTAGTCCCGAACATCTATTTTCATACTCAGAAGAAGCTCTCACCGAAGCAAATTAGGTGGCAAGAGTTTCTTCCGGAGTACAACTTCACATGGGAGCATAAGCGTGAATGGCATAAACAAGTTGTTGAAGCCCTGGTGGATGGTGTGGTGCGGAGATATTAGTTGGAAGACAAGTTTCTAATGGCTAAGGGCAAATGTCTATATGTTCTGATGGGGAATTATCGAAAGAAGTTGATTCAAGAGACGCACGATCCTCAATGGGCAGAACACCTCGGACGGGAGAGGATGATGGCTCTCATCGGTCGCTCTTACTTTTGGCCAAAGATGGAGGACAAGATCAAGCTATACATGAAGATTTATCTAATTTGCCAAAAAGACAAGACAATAGGAAGCAGGTAGGTTTGCTACAACCTCTCTCTATCCCAAAGAAGTGTGGATGTCAGGTTCCATAGATTTTATTTCGGGATTTCCAGCCTCGAAAGGAAAGAGTTATGTGATGGTGGTCATTAATAGACTCGTCAAGTACGCAATCTTTGTAGCAAGTATGTACTGCCGATGTTGCTGTCACTACAAAAAAAAAGGGTCTATAGAGGCGGTCGCTAAAAACGCCGCTAAAGTGTATTTTTTGAGGCGTTTTGAAAAAACCGCGGCCAAAAGAGGGTCTATAGCGGTGTTCGTCTATAACGGCGGTCATCTAGAGTTGCTTATAGCCTCATATACAAGTAGATATTTTGTTTACATAAATATTTTGTTTATTTCTATTTCTCATGTGATATTTATTTTCTATTACAGGAATTCAAGATAGAGGATGTTGATGTGTCAAAGGAGGAAGATTTTAATTGGTCCTTGCTTATTGTGTTGTATTTGAATATTTTAGTCGGTTATTGTTATTTTATATTAGAAATTTGTTATTTTTTAGATACTTGTAGAGATTTTTGTGTTTGTTGTAAAATATTATTAATCAGTGATGAAGAGATTCTTGTTTTATTATCTTTGCTTTTTAAGTTTTTAGCTTTATTGAATTATAATTATTAAATTAAATTTGTATTACCAATTAAAAAAGCATGTATAGGAAAAAATAGGAAAAAATTAGTAGTGCATTAAGATGCAAAAAAAAAACTGGCACAGACCTATAGCGGCGGTTGCGACCGCCGTTAAAAGTCTATGCCAGCGTTTCGAAGAAACGCTGCGAGGAAGTCAAAATTGCGTTCGGGTCTATAGCGGCGGTCGCGGGTAACCGACCGCCGCTATAGACCCGAAGTCTTCACCAGCGGTTCCGAAAATCGCCGCGTTATATCTATCCCGACGGAGATATAGCGACCGCTGCTAAAAAACCGCTGCTATAGGCCAAAATGACCTATAGCAGCGTTTTTTTGGCCTGCTATAGGTCCTTTTTTTGTAGTGTGCTGAATTATTCTTTAAATTTGTGGTCAAATACTTTGGAATTTTGGAGGATATAGTCAGTGATAGAGATCCTAGATTCAATGGAAGGTTTTTGATTTTGTTGTTCAAGACTCTGGCGTCGCAACTGAATTTTTTCATAGCATATCATCCTCAGATGGATGGACCTACCGAAAGGATGAATGCGTTGCTCGAGGAATATTTGAGGCACTATGTCACGGGGAACTAGAAGAATTGAGTGGATCTTTTGGATGTGGAACAATTTTCCTGCAACCTGCACAAATCCTCATCTATGAGGATGAGTCCTAATTTCGAGTTGAATCTGGGACATCAACCCCTTACTCCCCATGAGATTGCAATGCAGGCCAAGGCAGGCTGATGTCGAGTAGCCCTAAGGTTCCCAAAGGAAAAGCAAGAGCTATCAACTGCAGCTCAGGATAGCATTGCGAAAAGCACAACAACGTATGAAGAAATATGTCGAATGATTGAGTTAGAATATTGCATGTTTAGTACATCTAAAACTCATATGATATTAATTGTTTAATGTTATAAATATTTGTTTTAGATGAAAAAATAGTTAAGAGGCATAAATCTAAGTTGTGCATTTAATTGTTGAATTTATATGACTTTAGATTTAATTTATTGCACATGCAATTTTCTCCATCTTTAGATTGCATGTACTTAGTCATACCGTGTTTAGATATATTCTAAAATCATTTTTTATCATTTCCACTATAATTATTGGCATTATAATTATTTTATGAATTTAATTTTGTCATATGATGCCATGAACTAATTAAGTATTTTTGTGCATGGTGATAAAATTAATTGTTTTCTAGACTCGCATACAACAAGAACAGTCTACTGGGACACATGACCGAATTCATTAATGACAATGTTGTAATTCTATGAAGAAATGAGATCTCAATCATCTCTCTTTTCACTCTTCTTTTCTATTTAACCTAGCAAACCCTACATCCTATTCTCCTCCCCTATTTTTTCTAAGCTATCATCATTTTCCATATTTTCTCTCCCTCTCCCCCCCTTTTTTCTCTCATTGGCCGACTATTCTCCCTATTTATTTTCTCTTTTCATTTTCGCAAAACACTCTTTCTATCTCTATATTTTATTTTTCTAGCATCACTTTTTCTCTCTCTCCTCTCTATTTGCCGCACAAAACCTTTTTCTTCCTGTTTTCTCTCCTTTATTTTAACCTAACCACACCTCTCCTCTCTCTATTCTCTCCCCTCTTTTTCTCTTCTAGCACACCATTACTATATTCTCGCTCTCTCTTTTCTTGTTCTTCTATTGTTTTCTCTTGTCCAAAACCCAACTTTCTCTCATCTATTTTATAAGTTGCTCTCTTCTCTCTCATCTATTCCGTATGGAGCAAATATTCAATATAAATAGCCATCTAATGTTTAATCTGGCTTGGTCCCTGCATTAAATAGCCATCTAATGCTATTTATATTGAATATTTGCTCCATACGGTATAAGAACCTTGTTTTGAGCTCTTGATATTAGTCCAATAAGGTTTGCACTAGCAAAGTTCACCAAACATTCATGCATATAGAGAGAAAAAAGTATTAACATTACTAGAATTTACAAAAATAAATCATTTCTGAAGAATGAGAATGTAATTTTAGAGTATCTTCAGTAAGGGTGTGCAAATGTTCCGGTTCCAACCGGAATTCCGGTTTCGATACCGGTTCCGGCCATTTTCGGTACCGGAACCGGATCCCATTTTAGGGAAATTCTGGAACCGGAACCGGAAATTCCCGCGGAAATACCGGAAAATTCCGGTTTCGGTATATTTAAAAAAATTCAAAAAATATTATAATTTTAATTTAGAGTTTGCCTCTTTCAATTTGGATTTTTGATAAATGTTTAGATATTTACTTATTTGTATGATTAATTGTTTGTTTAATAGTTTTTTTGTAAATTTAACTTAGAGTTTATTTTCATAATGTTTATTTTGTTTTGAAATTGAGTTGTTTAGTTGTAATTTTAATTTATATTTATTTTGGCATCTTGAAATAGTGAAATATTGTTTTGAAATTTAGTTGTTTAATTGTAATTTTAATTTAGAGTTATTTGGCCCACAAAACACGACTTAAAAATCTATTTTTAGGTCATTGGGCCTAAACTAAATATATTTTTTTAGGCTCATATAAGGAACCAGAATTTCCGATTCTGGTTCCAATTCCGGTTCCGTTCCGATTTATTCCGGAACGAAACCGGAATAAAAAATGTGGTTCCGGTGGGTACCGGAACCGGAACCGGAATGACCCGTCCGTTTTCAGGTGCCCACCCTTAATCTTCAGTACTATAGCGATCAGGAAGATTTTTTTGGCAAAACTAATTTTTAAAGACCAAGCGATTGGCCAGCCCAAACGCCGTAGTTTGACTGCTTTGTGATGCTCGCGAGGTGCCAAAATCCAACGGAGCACAATTGTTTTAAATCGCAAAAAAAAAAAGTCCCTCAATCGTACGGCCATTATAATTCTAAAATGCCTACCATTTATTGTTGAACTCTTGAACGGAGATAGAAAAGTCCCCAACCCGATCCCTCTGCACCATAAGAATTATTACTTTGTCCTCTCTTTTTCTTATCGTACTCCTCCTAGAAAATCCCTTACGCAAACTTCAGCTGAATCAGCTCTTTGAGGTACCTATGGAACTCGATCTTTCTCAGTGCTGATATTTGCGTTTAGTTTCGTAGGTTACTTCTCTATTCTTATTTTTCCTGGATCTTAGTTTGATTGCATCTAAGTCTCATTTAATCCCTTTTCCTCTCGTTTCCAATTGTTAAGTTTTGAATTTTATTACTTTTCCTTTTATTTTTTGTTAGTTATCTCACATTCTTCATCCCTTTGTTTTCAAATTTCAAGTTCGTCGTTAACCTTAAACCTAGAGCAATTGTTCGAAGAATTTTGGGTTGACTTTTAGGGATTCATTTCCACTGAGAAGAGATATTTTTAACTGATTGGGTTGTTGTTCGGCTTTTGGGTTTTCCTGCATATCCTTCTTTTTTCGTCTGATTAATATTTGTTGGGTAAAGAGATAATTCTTGGGTTAAGTTGGGGGAAAATTTTGCCTTTGGGGATTGAATATTCAACCTTGAAGCGAAGTGTAGGGAGTTAGATATTTCTTTTTATGGCATTTGAGTGCCAAAAGCATACTGAGGTTTCGAAGACATTAGTAGATCGTGTAGAAAATCGTTGTGTAGAACACATTGGATCTAATGGGGGCAATTCCAAACCCAAAACGGGAAAGGTTGCAACTTCAGAAACTGTATCAGAATGTTATTCCAAGAAAGGTGCTGTAACCTTTGCAAATTCGAAACAGGTTTTAGCTTATGATGTTTTGTCCAATTTTCGTCGGTCATTGACCGACCTTCCTCCGGCATTGTTATCTGAAATCCTTAACTGCCTTGATCCGAAAGAGCTTGGTATAGTTTCGTGTGTCTCAACATGTCTCCGAAGGCTTGCATCTGATCATAATGTATGGAAGGAATTCTATTGTGAGAGGTGGGGACTTCCAACTGTTCCAACACCTCATGGTCCAGGGTATTCAGATGAGAAGCCTTGGAAGGAACTGTTTGTAAAGAGGGAGTTCCGGAGTAAGACTTTTATGGGACGCTATAGCATGGATCTTTTGTATGGTCACACTGAAACAGTGCGCACTGTTTTCCTTCTAGCTTCTGCGAAGCTCATTTTCACTTCAGGGTATGACACAGTGGTTCGGATGTGGGACATGGAAGAAGGAATGTCTATTTCATCCTCACGACCGCTTGGTTGCACTATCCGAGCAGTTGCAGCGGATACAAAACTTTTGGTTGCTGGTGGTACTGATGGATTTATCCAGGGTTGGAGGGCAGTGGAGGGGCTTCAACACTTGTTTGATCTTAGGGGTTCTCAAAGCCAGAATACAGAGTTTCGACTGTGGGAACATGAGGGACCCATTACTTCTCTTGCTTTGGATCTTACTAGGATTTATAGTGGATCATGGGACATGACTGTTCGTATATGGGATCGGCTTTCATTAAAGTGCTCAAAGGTTCTGAGGCATAGTGATTGGGTATGGGGACTTGTTCCCCATGATAGGACAGTTGCTTGCACATCCGGTTCAGATGTATATGTTTGGGATTCCAATTGTGGGACTTTGATAAACATTATTCGTAATGCTCACGTTGGTAATACTTACTCTCTTGCACGAACCCAAAATGGCAATTTTCTGTTCACTGGAGGAGAAGACGGTATGATACGCATGTTTGAGATTGGAAATCATTGTAGAAAGAGCAAAGCTTCGCTGGTGGCTACTTGGATTCCACACTCAGGTCCTGTGAACTCCCTTGCATTTGAGTTTCCATGGCTTGTTTCAGCTTCTAGTGACAGCAAACTGTCACTAATTGATATGAGAAAGCTATTAAGGATTAAAAGAAGTGCTTTGGGGAAGTGTATTTCAAGGGCTAAGCGTGTGGACCAGAATAGTGTGGAGCCCCCACAAAGGATGTTACATGGGCATGGGAGCAATCTGTTTGCAGTTGACATTGGTGCTGATCGTATAGTGTGTGGAGGGGAGGAAGGTGCTGTTAGGATTTGGAATTTCTCTCAAGCTTTGGAAACTGAGCAGAGAACTAGTGCTCTAAGAGGAATTCGGTTAGAGAATAGGAGGCAGCGGAAGCTCCAAATAGCGATGAATAACAAAGGTGGCCAGACTGATCACTGTTCAGTTGCAGCCAACAAGAACCCAATTGATGGTGACAGGGATGTTGTTTGGCACAATAAGTGTGGGATGAGCAGAAAGGTGAAGGCATAGCAGCAGCTTATGATTACTGTTTGCTTCTGTTACTGTCATCCTCGACCTCATTTGTGTATTTTATGTCAGTATGGTCCATGTAAGTCTAATTGAATCATTACATAAGTGGATCATAAACATTCTTTTCGTTTCATCATAGCTCATAGATGGCACCGGTTGCTTTTAAGGAAGCTTCTCATTCATTTTGTTTTGTTTTCCATTCTCTTGTGCAAGGAAGGTTTTCTTGATACTACAATAAGTAGCAGAGAATGGAGTTGCGTGATGGTGCTG
Organism: Myrica gale; assembly: GCA_963930655.1. Classification (NCBI taxonomy): domain Eukaryota; kingdom Viridiplantae; phylum Streptophyta; class Magnoliopsida; order Fagales; family Myricaceae; genus Myrica; species Myrica gale. The sequence goes on along the minus strand of OZ005602.1, from coordinate 8,724,672 downwards.
GTAGAAGTGTATTTGTCAATGAGTGCATGCATGTGTCTCTTGTGTTATGAGTTCAATTTGTGACCAATGAGACCATGCACGTGTCTCGTCTTTAACTATCTGGGTGTTGTCATCTGAGGAGGATAACTGCTGCACCATGTTTGCGTTTTTTACCAGACCATGTTGTCTGGTTTCCAGTACCCCTCTTACTGAGAAGCATTTCCAGACTTTAGGGGAATATGAAATGCTCTGGCATAGCTTGGAGCATCAATTCGAACTATTTGGAGATTGTTGCCAATCCAGTTAAATTCTTACATGTGGTCATATCGAGTCGCCGTCAGGTCAGAAGTCATGTAAGAACAATTAGCATGTCGATCAAGTGGCTTCTTTGTTACCATTTAGAGCTTTTTTATCGGGTGGCCACGTGTAAGAATTTAATTAGATGACACATGGATGTTGTACCCCGTGGTAGGTGCGTTTCAAAGATGGCAAATCAGACAGTCTTCTACTTCTAGAAGTCCAGATAATTAATATTTTTAGCAAGTGAAAATCTAGGCAGTGCTTTATCTAATCATACTTTCATTATATTCTTAAATACTCTCACAAATTTTGATTTGTTACAACTTACTCTTATAAACTATAATTCTCATTGTGATTTCATCTTTCAACCGACTCGAGTCATGATGTCAAATGGTTTCTATCTCACGTAACGGACATGTGATCTTTTCCTAACGTAAAAAGATAATTTTACGCTAGTTGAGTCCTCAGTATTTTTAGCAATTCGTAGTCAAAAAATAATATGTAATTAACTGATTTTTTTATTAAAAAAAAGATGATTCGCTTAGAATTGAGCTAGTCAAATTTGTCTTTTCAAATAAGGAGAATGCCAAAACGTTTATAAGTAAACTCGCAACGAAAAAAATAGTTTGTTGGGGTAAATTGCAATGAGTTAAAGTTTGTGGGGATATTTGAGATTTGAGTGATAGTTTGAAGGGATAAATTGTAATTAATAAAAAAAAGACTGATTTTTAATTTTTATTGATCAAAAATACTAAAAACAAAGGGACTACTCTGATAAAACTTGAAACTCATGGATCTTTTTTTTTATTCGGCCTCAAAATTAAGGGAAAAAATGTTCTTTAATCTTTTTTTAAAATTAAATTAAAAATTTTCGACATTTACGAATAAAAATTTTCAATTTCGTAAAAATACGTGGCAATGCCGTTATTGGGCCCTAGGCTGCATTTCCTTTTCCCTCGGCCGGAATTCCAATGGACCCAACCGAAGAATAAAATGACAATTTTGGGTCTTTGATATCTGAAGGAGTCCATATAATCCCTCCGCACCCGTCTATAGACGTTACCTCTCAACGTTCACTGCTTCCACCAAGAAAGCGAACCCAGTTGGATTTCAAGAAAGCAAGCAAAGAGAAGATGAAGACAGAAGAAGACGACCAAGAATCGATGAACAGGATGAGAAGATCGAAAGAAAAGCAGCAGAGTTTCAATGCAAAGAAGCTGGACAACACAGTGGCACCTAAAGTGCTGGCCCTTGTTCCTATGTTCGTTCTCCTGATGGGTTTCGTCACCTTAGCAAATGGAAAACTGCCAGAGGCACCGTTGCGAAGAAATGCTTCCGACCGAACCGCGCTGTACGTGTTGGGGGACTCTTCTGTTGATTGCGGAGATAACACTCTGTTCTACCCTCTCCTCCACCGTAATCTTTCTCTGTACCCATGCAATGGCTCCGATACGACCCTTCTTCCCCATCTTCTTGGTACTATTTTCTCGTCTCGAGTCGAGAACAAATATGTTCTGTCTTCATTTCCCGCTATCTTGAAATTATCAATGTTTTCTTCAAGACGAATTTTCTTTTGAGGAAAGAATTTTGAGAAGTTGCTTAAATTTGTGGTCTTATATGTTGCTGTTACTTGGATTAAATTAAAATTGGAATTGGGGTTCTTAATTTAGCACTAAAAGTAATCAATTTTGTGGTTGATGAATGCAGCTAAGAAGATGGGTATGGCAAACATCCCACCATTCTACAGCCAAAATGGATCGGTTGAAGAGCTCCTGCTTGGTCTGAACTTTGGGTCAGCAGAAGCAACAATAATGAAGCCCAGCAGTCAGAGTCATCAGTCTCTCAACCAACAACTACGCCAAGTGTTTGAGACCGTACAGCTGTTACAGCTTGAACTTGGCGAAAACAGTGCTGACCATCTTGTCAGATCCTCTGTAGTCTACCTCTCCTTTGGCAAAGATGACTACATTGATCTCTTCCTCCGCAATTCCTCTGGCGTGAGGCTCAAGTTTAGTAGCCAAGAATTTGCTCTCATTTTGGTCAACCAGATGATGCATGTGATACGGAATCTTTACAACGCGAATTTCAGGAAGCTAATATGCATGGGAACATTGCCTTTAGGATGCGCACCGCGCACAATCTGGGAGTGGGAGCGGTACAACAATACGACTCCTGGTGAAGATGGTGGACGGGGATGTGTTGGGGATATCAATAAGATGGTTTTGGAGTACAATACGATGCTCGAAGAGGGCATTGTGGAGCTTAACTCTAAGTTGCCTGGTGCACAGATAGTCTTCTGCGATGTGTATAGGGGGATTATGAAGATCTTAACCAAACCAGGACAGTACGGTATGAACCTTTTCCCCCTACCACTCAAGTGGGATATTTGATTCTTTGGCCCTATTGTCTCCTGCAGAACTTCTTGATCAGAACCTTTCTATCTGCTGTACTATTTCACCCCTGATCTATCACACTTGCAGGATTCAAGGATCTGAGAAGCGCATGCTGTGGGGCTGGCTTGTATGGAGCGATGATTGGGTGCCTATCTCCAGAGACGGCCTGCAACGAATCTTCAACTCATATCTGGTGGGACTTGTACAACCCTACACAAGCAGTGAACTCGTTGCTCGCTGATTCTGCTTGGTCTGGCCGACCATTCTCTGGCATGTGCCGTCCTATTTCCATCCAGGAGTTACTAACCAACTGATTGATGCATCTGCCATGAAGACCATGCATGCAGCAACCATGTACATTTTCTCTTTAGTTCTCTTTTTATAATTTGGTGGTTTAGCTGGGGTGGTTGTTGGAAGTTAGTATAGCAAAAGGGGCCCTTCTGGCAGAATTGTGATCTTTGGAGGAGAATAATTTCAAATTAGGAATTTCTTGTAACGCAATGTGGATTTAGATTTGTTGCCTTGTCATCTGAGAGGTATCTTGCACCTTGACAAGTTTGGCTTTGCGCCTTTATTTGTTGTGTTTACAAGCCCAGTTTAGTTTTGTAGATGTAATCATGAGTTTTTAATAAAATTTGGAGCTATCGTCCTCTTTTTTTTTTAAAAAAAAAATTTACTCAAAATTTTTGTAATGAAAGTTAGCAAGTTAATGGACTACCCAAAAAAAACAGCACTTTACTGTTCCATATCAGTGTAGTTTCCCAAGATTTTCTCCTACTTATAATTGCCTAAAATAACTGAGATCAGTACAAAATGGTCATGTAATTTCTGTTTTCTAAGCAATTCAGGACTTTTTTTTACCATATAATACAAAGATACATCAAAGGGTGGACCAAGCTTAAATAGAATCGTAGTCAGAGAAATTGGGACTAAGATCCAACAGAGATTTCAAAAAGCCATGACCAGAAAAATCCTCATCTTCACGGAAGACCAAGAGTGCCGGCTGAGACTGTGGAACAGCTGGAGAAGATGCTAACCGGGACTGCTCAAGCCTCAAGGCAGAGCTGAAGCTGCTGGAGGAGGGGTGAAAAATGGGAGGAAGTCGGGGAGGGATAGTAGATTGTATCTTCAATATCTTACCTTTGGAGATAGGACGGAATTTTACTTAGCTGCCCAGTTTGTACTAGGGCTGAACAAAACCGGACCACAGACCGGATCGGACCGGACCGGAAAACCGGACCGGATTTGCGGTCCGGTCCTCCCTTAAAAATTTGAATCATAATGACTTCTGGGATCGAATCTTTTCCCCGTGGGAAGCTACTCATTCAAAAGGCGAAGGCACTTTCTGTTGCGTACGTGTTTTATTATTTATCTCCTGCGAGGAATCGCAACAGAGAATGTCGACCGGATGTTGTATATTTTTTTCGCTATCCCCCAGGAGTCTTCGTTAGGCTCCATTTATAAGATTTGTTAATATTAATTAATTAGCTACTCACATCTATTTTGGGTACTTCATCACTTCGGAAAGTGACTTTAATTTATATATAGCACATGCATGCTCCTTATAATATAATTAATAAATTTCTCCGGCGTATGTAAAAAAGTGCATGATAATTCAATAATTTAAAAAGTATGATTGGTACGTAATTGTTTTTCTGTACGTATAGATGACCAGTTTGGACACCGCAACGTGATGATATTGCCATTAGGTAAAATAATTGTCAACAAGAAGAGATTCCCAGGATCTGAAGAGATTCCCAGGATCTGTCCATCCAGTGAAAATTTCCTCTTAAATCCCCCTCCACTATCACTGTTATTCCTTCTTCCTCTTCTTTTTGGGTTAGTCCGCTTTCATAATTAATTCTACTCCATCCCGCCAAGTGAAATGTCATGTCAACATGCATGTTTATATATATATAAATATAAACATGCATGTAATTTTGTGCACTCTTCAATATCTGGTGTTCCTCATAGGATTGGCGGGGCGGTGATTTGTGCTATCTTGCTTGCAAATCACATGAAACGGTTGACTCAGGCTCTTCCCATTTAGTTTTGGAGGTGACCATGCATCGAGCGTTATGCTTCGTAGTTGTGGCCCAATATTAATAACGAAATTAAGGGCATCCGAACATGTTAGATAGAAAATAAATATTAATCGTGATAGTAACTATAGAACAGTACTAACGACCACTTGCAGAAAGGAAACATAGTGGGGATAACAAAGAAAAGAGCAACCCACCTAAAGGCACAAACCAAAAAAAAAATAGACCTAGAAAACTTAGGAAGGGGATGGGTGGGATCGCAAAGACGCACAGCGAAGGGCGGGGAAAGGCTGCTCATTAGGGGCCTGGGGGGCTTTAAGAAGGGAGAGAGCTCTTGGGAAGAAGTGCCTTCTAGTAATCAGTTTTAAGGACCGTTTTGGTTTATAACCTGAATATGGTTAACTTCAGTGAATCACTTGGCTCTGATACATTTTAATTTTGTGCCATCGAGCTAAACAGTGCCCTCAAAGGATGGCTACTTCAAGCCCACCTCTTGGTTCTCATTGCTTTTCCACTAAGCGTTTGCTTAGGGAGCTTAGCGTATATCTGGGTTGTTCCTCTCGGATTTGGATCTTAGCCTAAAAGTCCATTTGTACAAGGATTTGGATTCCATCCAGATAGCTAGTTTCTAGATATGTGCAGATGGAAGGTCTATGAGTTGTAGTAAATCCAACGCTTCTGAGGGTGTCATGTCAATTAATGAATGCATGTCTCCTAAAATCCACGAAGCCCTCTCCTCAAATCCTCACATCTTCATTAATTAACATGACACTCTAAGGAGCGTTGGATTTAATATTGCAACTCATCCAGGCCTTCCATCTACACATATATGAAACTAGCTATCCGGATGAAATCCAATTCCCAATACGATCTAACCATCTAGGACTATATTCTGGAGTCTTCTTGGTTGGTAACTCAAAATGGGGCGTACGTCCCTTGCCCATTGAGTGCTATACCTTAGGCCAGCAACAGCACATGCGATCTACTGATAGATTTCGGGGAAAAGCCAGTAATATATATCATGCATGGTGGGCCTTTTCAGCTCTAGCCACAAGTCATCCCCGTATTTTGTGGGTTCGGTCCTCCAAAGGACTGTTAGATCATGTTTTCGTGATACAAGAATTACATATCTCCAGCGTCGTGTTGATTACTATCATGATAACGCAGCTCATAGACGTTGGACGATGGAAGGAGAGGACCTGACAAAGTAAAATAGGCCATCTATTCAGAGGAAGGGCCATTTTGAAGTACATTGGACGCATGCAGGACCAACAGTAGACACGCCACATGGATAGCGTAGTGTATTAAACATGCAAAATACTATAGTCTACCCGAGGGTTCAAAGACTGAGAACCAGGATTAATCCACCTTATCAGCCCAGGCCTTGTCGATTTGATTTGTGCGAATCAATATTACAAGGAAGAATAAACTGCAAGTGTGTATATATGTGTCAGACTTGGATCTAATACAGTTATCATGATTCATTCTTCAATAGATCAGCACCATGTATGATGTATCCAAATTTGAAAGAAGTTTCTAGAAATGTTTACTTTTATTTCCTGAACCAGTCGCACATATTTTATTAAAGGTTATGATATTATAACTGACAGTACAACATTTCAGTAGCATCAATCTTATGCTGAAAAGATGTGAAGGAAGAGAAATATATATGACTTGAAAGAGTTGCACCACACAAGCTCTCCAAAAATCTCTTCTAGGCACTCAATGATGCTTTGGATCGGGGCCCCCGGGAATCATTCGCTCAGGCCTACGCGGGATCTGCTTGTCTGTTCCCTTGAACAGCGACCCCATGAGGAAAAGCTCCTTGGCACCCAACACCACTGGCTTGTCTGATTTGGTTGGATTGCTAGTCTCAATACTTCGACTAACAAGACGAGGTTCAGACACTGCAAGCGAGTAGAACACTAAAATGAGACACAACCAAGACCTAAAGTTTGCCATGTTCTCTCAAGGGCTGTGGAAGAGCTGGCTGATGGTGGCTCTCAGAAGCAGAACGGCTGAATTTATACTACTCTTGAGTGTTTGTCTTCTTATGCAGTACTTGGGTTTTCCATTTGCAATGCAAGAAAACCAAATGCCCATTTGTAGCCAATGTGATGCGTCCATTAGGATAATGTGTATCAGCAAAACTAGCATTGGGATCTTTAACTTGAATTCCTCCTTTTGATTCTCCAATGGCGCTGTTCAACGTATTGCGGGCTGCGTGCACATGCACATGCACAGTGGACCTAGTCAGGACTTTGGCCATATATACCTATAAGATAAAGGCTTCATTTTACCTGTCCTTCAATGTTCATTGCGGCTCTCAATGCCTCATGGTTGAGATTCTCCAAAAGATTCACTTATAGCCACCAAACAAATCAAGCCTTTTTCTTCTACAACTTAAAAAGTACGTAATATTTTCCCTGTTAATAAGGTGACTAAAAGATCAAAGCAAGCTGGTGGATCAGTTATGTTCTCAATGTTTAAACTACATTGATGCGTCACCTTAAGCCACTTCAAAAGTAAAAATAGCCAATTCGTTATCATATTTCTGCATGGGTCCTTTTAGAAAAGCACCAATGACATGGAGAACCGAAGAAATGCTTTATTGTAGACAAATCAAGCGAGCCTTGAAGGGCAAGTAGCTGCACACATCTCATGATCCTATAACCAATTAAAGGCACATCAGAGGATGTTTATCCTTTGAAAACTACTTACCTTCTCTTGTAGCAAATGATCCTAGAAGTGGTGGATGCAATGGAAGCTGTATGCTTGTATGTTCAAATATGCACAATCGAGGGAACATCTGTGCAGTACACGTAATTCCTACGAAAAATAAGAAGCAGGAAAATGCTTCGACAAGATTATCAAAAGCTATCTAATGCAGCGCCTCAAGGTCTCAAGGCTCGGGGACTTCCCAGGTGCATAATTCAATGATTTTTAAGTATGATTGGTAATTATTTTTCTGTACGTATAGATGACCACTATCCTCTAATCTTATAAAAACAGATAGTGACCAGTTTGGCACAATTAGGTAAAATAACTGTCAACACGAGATTCCAGAATCTGTCAATCCAATGAGAATTCTCTCTTAGATCCCCATCCACTATCACTATTTTCTTCTTCCTCTTCTTTTTGGGTAAGTGGTAACTTTCATAAATTCTACTCCATTCCGCCAAGTGATTTGTCATGTCAACATGCATGTACGTAATTTGTGTTTAAGAAAGCTTAATTAGTACTCTACTTTCTCTTCTTCCACTCTGGCTAGGTAGAGAGTCCCAGCTTATTGGCCTCTGGCCCCCAAATAAGTCTGTACCCTTATCCGGCCTGCTGATTTTGTGCGCGCACTGCTCCAGATAGTGACAGGATTGGCCGGGCGGTATTTGTGCTATCCTGCTTGCAAATCACATGCGGTTGACTCATGCTCTTCCCATTATTAGTATTGGAGGTGATCGACGAGCGTTATCTATGCTTCGTAGTGGTGGCCCAAAATTTAGAAGGAAAGGGACATCATCCAAATGTCTTAGATGGAAATAAACATTAATCGTAATAGTAACTAGAGGACACTAATGACCACTTAAGCTCGAACCAATATCTCCTTTGCTTCCTCATGCTTCTTTTTCAGGAGTTCGGATTCCATCCGAACTCTCCCCCTCCGACTGTCCGACTGGATGGATCCAGCCATCCATATTACGGTGTGGAGTGGGAGGAGTGTGGGTCCTGCCCGGGACCCACACCTGCCCGAGCAGCCCGAACAGCGCACCTGCCCGGGCTCCACACCGTCGGATGGATGGCTGTTAATTTATGATTTCCATGGAATCTAATTCTTCTGGGTTCATATACTTGGGCATTTACTGTGCAATCAACAGTCTACAGTCCTATTCTAGCCTATAAGCGTTTTTAAAAAACGAAACACGATTCAGATACAAGTCACTATACGTCTAAAAGTGATAAAAATAGTAATGCAAAGAATGCTCAAAAATGATTTCTCCTCATTCTCGTTCATACGTAGAAACAAAGAATATATAATAGTTCAAAATCCTAACAACTTTTGCAGGATTTATGGTGAGAGCTACACATGTAGGATAAGTTTGTTACAATAGACTATTCTAGAAGAGCTGACGTGCTCAAGTGTAAAAGAGTCATTTGGGAGAGGTGCATGACACTGTGATAGGTGCCTGTGAGGTGCATGGCACTGTGACAGAATCGTGAGACGAAGGTGCTTTAACATCCTCCCGCGAGCCAAGCCAGAGAGGCTCGTCTGAAGTACATAAAATCGCTAAACAGACAGAGGTTTGGTAAAGACATCTGCAAGCTAATCCTTTCTAGAAAGAAAAGAGACGATAAGCAATTTGGAGGCGACACGATCACGGACAAAGTGATAATCAACATCGACGTGCTTGATTCGAGCATGCAACACTGGATTGGCAGTTAAATAAGTCGCTCCAAGATTATCACACCACAAAACAGGGGGTGATATGATAATAACACCAGGTCTCGAAGAAGGAATTGGATCCAAAGCAGCTCACAAGTGGCATTAGCCACAACCTTTTATTCAGCCTCAGTGCTGGACCGGGCGATAGTAGGTTGCTTGCGAGAAGACCAGGAGATAAGATGGGAATCGAAAAAGACACAGAGGCCTCCAGTGGAATGATGATCATCAATACACCCTGCCCAATTGACGTCGGAGTAGGCAGCAAGAACAGGTGTGGAAGACCGAGAAAAAGAGAGACCATAATGAAGGGTATGTCAAAGATAACAAATGATTCGTTTCACGGCTTGCCAGTGAGGCACTCGTGGAGAGTGCATGTACTGACAGACTCGGTTGACAATGTAGGAGAGATTTGGCCTAGTGAAGGGCATATATTGAAGACTGCCTACGACGCTGTGATACAAAGTCGGGTCTTTGAAAAGAGAACCATCACGAGCAAAAAGAGAAGCAGAAGTAGACATTGGCGTGTTGACAGGTTTACACAGAGACATATTAGTCTTTTTGAGAAGATCATCAACATACTTCTTCTGAGACAGGAGGATACTAGAGGGTAGGTGATGAACCTCAATCCCCAAAAAATAATGCAACATGACCAGATCCTTGAGAGGAAAAACCGAACTTAAGGGAACAAACAGAAGCCGAGTCGGAGCCAGTAATGACGATATCGTTGACATAAACAAGGAAGTAAGTCCAAAAATGAGGCCTGATGTAGATGAAAAAGGAATCTGCTCCTGAAGCCGAAAAACTAAGCTCCAATAGCTTTGAACTGAGCTTTGAGAACCAAGCACATAGGGCTTGTTTGAGCCCACACAAAGCCTTGCGTAACTTGCAGACGTGATTAGGGTAGTCAGGATGAACAAATCCAGGTGGTTGGATCATGAAGACATCCTTAGCAAGATCACCATGTAAAAACATGTTTTGCACGTCAAGCTGATGAAGAGACCATCATGCCTCCACGACAAGAGATAAAACTAGCCGGACTGTGGAAGGTTTGAAAACAGTGCTAAAAGTCTTTGTATAGTCAAGCCCATGTTGCTGATGGAAGCCTTCTGCATCAAGGTGAGCCTTCCTGCGCTCAAGAGTACTTATTTTGAAAAACCCATTTATTTTGAAAAACCCATTTACAGCCAAGAGTACTATGCAATGGAGAAGAAGGAACCAACTGCCACGTCTGGGTGTCAAGCAGAGCCTGAAATTTTGCTTGCATGGCTTGATGTCACTCAACATGCTTCAAGGCCTCGGTGACAGATGTAGGTTAAAGAGGAACAAAAGAAACTACGGTGGCAAGGGATCTGGGTGGTGGCCATGGAATGATACCATCAGTGTGGATCTTGGGCTTGCATGTGTGGGTAGAATATCTGGGAGCAGGAGGAGGAGACACAGCAAGAGGGAGAGAGGGTGCCTCAGGAGAGGATAAGACGGGACTAGAGGGAAGGACATGCTTCAGAATGGCAAGAGAAGGAGGAAGCTGACCATGTGAAGGAGAGGAAGTAGAGTTATAGACGCCAGAGAGTGATGAGTGGAAAGGAAAGACCTGTTCATCAAAAACCACATTTCTGGAAATATACAAAAGGTTAGTAGGAGGATGTAAACACATATATCCCTTATGATGGGGACTATAACCAAGAAAGACACAGAGGTTCGAACGAAGATTCATTTTGTGACGATTATATGGACTTAAATGTGGATAGGAAGCTGAACCAAACACGCGAAGAAAGGAGTAGTCAGGCTGTTTTTGAAATAGCCGAAAAGTGGAGTCTGGTTTTGAATAACCGGACTAGGCAGTCTATTAGGAAAAAAACAGTCCGAAAACCAGAAAACCAGTACTTTTGAGGCATGCCAGCATGTGCTAGGAGCGCAAGACCAGATTCCACAATGTGGCGGTGCTTGCGCTCGACTGTGCCATTTTGCTAGTAAGTGTGAGGAAAACTACGTCTATGGTTAATACCATGAGTTTGAAATTAAGACGATAAGAAACGAAATTCCCCACCTCAGTCAGTGTGAACGAAAGCAATTTTAGTATTAAAAAATCTCAACAGAAGACTGAAAATATATAAATTGTTTATAAACATCATATTTACATTGGATATGAAATAAACAAGTGTAACGATTAAATGCATCAACAATAGACAAATAAAAGCGAAATCCATCTCGAGAGAGCACATGTGCCGAACCCCTTAGAAATCCATAAAGATGAGCTGAAGAGGACGAGTGCAAACTGAGTACGAGCGAGGAAAAAGGAGAGCATGAGAGTTCGCTTGGCAACAAGCATAACATAGTTGAAAGCCCGTAGAAGAAGAGCTAACTGAGAGCTAGAATTGACGAAGCAGACGATGAATAAGAACTAAAGATGGATGCCCCAATCGTTGATGCCAATGAAGGGTAGATGTCCGCTCACCAACACATACTTGAGGAGATCCATAGGAAGCACAAGACGAAGAACCAGGAGAACCAAAAGGAGGAAAAGTATATAAGCCATGCCTAGTAGGGTTCGAAGTTCCTTGACAGAGAAAAAATGAGAATGAAATTCAAAATAAACATAGTTTTCTTCACAAAATTGACGAACACAAATTAGATTTTTAGTAAGAGAAGGGACATGTAATAAATTGTGAAGAAGAAGATTGTCATGGGCTGTGGGAATGGTGGAACCTCCTGTATGATGAATGGGCAGAGTAGATCAGTTCCCTACATGCACCTGCTCCTCTCTAGAATATTCAGTAGGATACATAGTGAGATTAGAAAAATCATTAGTCATATGATTAGTCGCTGCTGAATCTGGATACCAAGAAGAATCCATGGGAGATGGAATGTAAGAATAATGAGCAGTCAGAGAAGGTGGTGGTTGAGCTTGGAAAGCTTGATCGAACCTGTTGTAACACTGGAGAGCAGTGTGGCCAGGCTTAAAGCACACCTGACACCTAGGTCGATCAAAAAAAAAAGGAGGACCGGCACCATTCCGACCACGACCACCTCATCCAGGAGATCCACCCCGAAAAGGGCCTTTGTTGCGGCTTGAACGACCACCACGAGAAGAAGGTCCACAGGCTTTCGAAGTGGCATTTCTTGTAATCTCAGTAGTGGTAAGAGAGGTAGCCTGATGTGTGAGACGAGCTACATGAGTGAGCAAGTGACTAAAAATCTCTTCAGAGGAAGGTGGATCCATCCTTGTAGTTACAGAGGTGACCAAGGAATCGTACACTGTTCCAAGATCGGTAAGTAAATATGAGTTAAACTTAGGAGAGGTGAGAGATTGACCTGCAGCAGCCACTGTATCAGCCAAGAGTTTAGTCTTGCGGAAAAAATCTGTGATGGAGTCACTGCCCTTCTTCAACGTTGCAAGTTGGAAAAAAAGTTGACCAAGTTGTGCTTGAGTCTTTGAGGCAAACAAGCTCTCAAGAGCAAACCAAACAGATTGTGAGGTAGTAAGACCAATTATTTGTTCAAGTAAATTCTCAGATAGAAAAGAAATAAACGCACTCAATATTAGATGGTCTTGTTGTACCCAGTGACCATAGGTAGGATTCAGTGTCTCTGAATCAGGATGAAAAAAGGGCGGAATAGGAATCCTGCCATTAGTGTACCCAAACAAATATTGCCCACGAAGGTATGGAACCATCTGGGCTTTCCAAAGCAAATAATTGTCATGGGTCAATTTTACAGTAACCAAATTAGGAAGAGAAGTGACAGTGTTGAGTGTAGAAGAAGACGATGAAATCACAGGGGGAGTAGAAGATACTGGTGGTGGCGTAGACACTGGAACTTCTTCTTCTTCAGCCATATGGCAGTTAGTCGAGTGGCTCTTATACCACGATAAAAACAGTAATGCAAAGAATGCTAAAAAATGATTTCTCCTCATTCTCATTCATACGTAGAAATAGAGAATATATAATAGTTCAAAATCCTAACAAATTTTGCAGGATTTACGGTGAGAGCTACACGTGTAGGATAAGTTTGTTACAATAGACTATTCTAGAAGAGCTGACATGCTCAAGTGTAAAAGAGTCATTTGGCAGAGGTGCATGTCACTGTGATAGGTGTCTGTGAGGTGCATGGCACTGTAACAGAATCGTGAGATGAAGGTGCTTTAACAAAAAGGAACAACAATGAAGAGGATGGCTATTGCACGAGGATTTCCACTTTCGTTCAAGTGAATTACAAATTCAGTCATGATCCTAGAATTTATTAAGTATACATTGTGGATTTAGGAATGATAGTAAGCAGAGTACATCAAGGTAACATCTTTTTCATTCGATGACTAGTATTGCTTTGTCAGTCAACATGGCCAAAAACTAGAGAGGCTTAACCTAACTCAAAGCTCATTTTCTTCCTATTCCTTCCTACAATGACAAAGTCCAGCTTTAACCCAGGCTTATCAATTAAAGAAGAGGAATTACCTTTCGAGTTAACAATTTCAAGTCTTCTTCACCTGTTTCGCTTTCATATTCACAGTTTTCAAGTCACTTCAATGTTTGAGCCTTCAGTAGGTTTCATGTTTGTTTAGATTTTGTCAACTAAAGCATATACAAATCTCTTGATAGCACATATAGTAAGTTCTAGTTTACTCACATCATCAAGCTCCTCTGTATATGCCTCAGCCTTCTCAACATTTCCATCATTTTCAATGACTTTCACCTCTCGAGGACTTTCAAGTCCAGAGGTTGGGTGATTATCAACAACATGCTTGTCATTACTCCCTCCATGAATTCCCCGAGTGCAAACCTGGACGACATGTAAAGAAACTTAAGTTATTACCTATTAGGGCATCAACCCCCTTTAATTTTTCTCATACAAAGTTTAACAGGATTTAGAATATTGACAAACTTCATTTATATCTACCTGTTCCTCAATAACTCTTTCCAAAGGCACTTCAAAACTGCTGCAGGTGATTTGTAGCATAAGATATTATAGTCATTATAGGCAATCCTTTGTCGCTTGAATGTTTTTGTATTTGAGATTAGAGAACCACAAAATGATGCATGTGAATTTGTTGGAAATTGGAGGTAGATGCAATACAATAGATGAAAGAAAATGTGTGTATAGGAAAACGTTTTATCAAATAGACTCAAAAAGGCTAGGAAATATTGGAACCCGTGTCTCCCACTATAGAATATAAGCTTGAGTGTTTCTTCGTAGTTTTTGTTCTACACAATTTTTGAGACACGATGGCGCCTATTTATTGGCAATCAAACCGACTCAAAGTGCTTAGAAAAAAAAGGGATAAATACACTTTGCCCCCTTATCTTTGGGGTCATTTACACTTTGCACTCCGATGTTTTATTTTTGATACATTGGACCCATTATCTTCCACATTTTTGCAATGTGGACCCCATACCCAATTTGCCGTCCAAATTGACGGATTTCGTCAACACATGCACCGGTCGACCGCTACATGAAGCGGTCGACTGACTCGTCATGCCTCTCACGTTACCTTTGTAGCAGTCGACCGGTTCACGTGTTGACAAAATCCGTCAATTTAGACGGCCAAATCGGGTACCAGGTCCAGATTGCAAAAATGTGGAAGATAATGTGTCCAATGTATTTCAAACAAAAGGTAAAACTGTTTATGCACGTTTTGAAAGATATGCAAGTGTGATTCATAATCCTTGTGAAAAGTGAAACTAAGAGTTACGAGGCTTATACCCTAATGCCTTGAAACTTCACTTTTGAGCTCCTTGCATCTTCTTGATCTTCTTTTTTCAAGTCTTTGGCTCTTTCATCAAAATGTCTTTGTCTTCGAAGATTTTTCGTTTTATAAACTTGATCCATTTATTGAAATCATCAAAATCTCGATTGTGCACAGAAGCCAACATAAAGACCTATAAAGACAACATTATGGTGAGAGAAAACACATCTTTTGCATCTCCTACATCATTAATATTGACCTAGCCTCCAAGAGAGAGAAAAAGAGCAAAAGAACAAAGCTACACATTTCCAAAGAGATCTGCTACTTTTTTGCTGTCATCACTATCATATCTTGTCTTGCGACTTTATTATTACGTGTGATTTTCTTTTTAATCATAATTTACTTATCAAATAAAACGAGATACTGTTAGCCAAAAAATAAATTAGATCATCATGCACAAATAAAATAATATGTACAAACATAACTGATCGAATATTTAGAAAAAAACAAAAAACGAAACAAAACAAAAAAAATGACAAAATACTATAAAGAAACTATAGGGCAACCTCCTTCCGCTCCTGCACCACATTAACCTCGACATCATCTATCCTCTGCATGATGTCTTCCTGGCCCTCGTCATTTGCCTTCTTCAACTCCAGTTGCATCGACTCAATCTTCTCAAGTCTCTTCTCCATAGTAGCCAGACTGCTAATGATGGGAGTGATGACCGTCTCCACTGCGTGTACAATGTTGTACCCCATCTCTTGCACAACCTGAGTCATACCACCCGAATGCTGCGGTGCAGCTGGAGGACGTTGTGACCTCGATCCATTTACCATCAAATGCTGACAAGTTTCACTGTTGATGGGACCGAGCTGAATCGACGTTGGCTCATAACATCTGGCATTTACCCCGACTCAAGATGAGCCACCATCAACATCACTTGTGCACACTTGACTGCACACTTTATGTGATATTGCTTGAGGAAGATGTTGTGGCTGAATATGAGATGGAGCATCACCCAAAAGGCGGGCAAGGAGATCTGCAAAACTAATCCTCCCCAGTCAATCAGTCTAAAGATCTCATCGGCTGACAAAGTCATAGCAAGCTCCACGACAGGATAGGCACCCACTTGCCTCGAAATGAGCAAGTAGGTGGAGAGCAAGTCGAGGGGAGAGCAAGTCGAGGGGAGAGCAAGTCGAGGGAGATCCTGATCGGCCGTCCACGGATGTCGACCTCTCACTTGTCATCATCAGTGTCAACATTCTGCAGCGCCAAGTAAAACTCTTGGACCAATCTTGTTTACAGCGGACCACTCCAAGAGAGCACGCGGTCCCAACCATAATTGGTGAATATTTGGTCAATCGTTCGACCCTCGAATTGAAACTCTGAGAAGTCGTATGTACTAACCAGTCTCTCTGCCACTACTGTGCGAGTAAAAATAATCGCTTGCCTCTCGACCGTAGTCAGTGGTCTTTATTATGTGGAAGAACAAGAAGACACTTTCGAACGTTTTGCCATTTTAAGTTAATCTGAAAAAGGAAAAAAAATACGTTAAAACGGTTGAAAAACATAGAACAAATATACGTTTGAACGAAAAAATGAAGCATCGAACGAATGTAAAATGGAAATCAGAAACATCGAATGAAATATAAATTTCAAATGTGTAAAGAAACTACACATCGATTGGACAGTAATATCTAACCATCGAACGAACATGTAACGAAATATAACATATCGAATGATACAAAACTAAGCATCGAACGGAATATGCCTTTGTAGAATACCATAAATGTTCAAAATTGTTTAGCAATTTCGCTCGAACGATAAAGTCTATCGTTTGAACACTGTGGCTTGAAAACGATCATAGCCGAATCAACTC
The DNA here is from genome assembly GCA_963930655.1 of Myrica gale. Taxonomy (NCBI): domain Eukaryota; kingdom Viridiplantae; phylum Streptophyta; class Magnoliopsida; order Fagales; family Myricaceae; genus Myrica; species Myrica gale. The sequence continues at coordinate 8,707,958 of OZ005602.1, read as the reverse complement.
GGCCCAGTTGAAGCTCCCTAAATCTATACTTTTCTAGGTCAAAATCAGTAAAAAAAAGCAATCCTAAAGTAACTACAAACACTCACATTCATCAAACATGCATAATATTTTACAAGTTTATTAAAATATTCAAAGCCAAATTCAATATGTAAAATTAAACCAAAAAAACCTAGAAAAATACGTTTTAATCGGTTAAAATGCACTACAAAATGTGCTTGGAGTGTGTAGGACTAGAAAGGATACAATCCACATACTGAAAATGGCAATGTAGAATGAGAGGAGTTTGAGAGGATTCGAGAGAGAGAGAGAGAGAGAGAGATGTGGAAATGCGAGGAAATGAGGCTCCAGTGTTCTGAAAGTCGGATGATCGTTCGAATGGTTCAGAAAAAATCAAACGAAACCATTCGTTAACCAACTTTTTATATCTAAGCCGTCAAATAATCGTTGGAATGGATAGCATTGTTCGTTCGAACAGTAATAAAAAATGATAAAATTAATGGTGATTGGACATGCATTTATGGGGGTAGGTGGAAAAGTGGTGTTCGAAATCGTTCGAACGATTGAAGGTTTTTCGGGAAGTGTACCATCGTCCCAAAAATATTTTGTTCTGTTTGAACGACAATTTTTAAGAACGAACACGAATTTCTGTATTTCAATATTTTCATTTGCATTCGAACTACCTTTATCATTTCGAGCGGGGATTTAATTTTGCATTAGATGAGTAATTTTCGTTCAAAGTTTTGTAAAAGAATGCCCTTTAGTTCGAATGTATAGTTTATTGTTTGAACGTTGATTTCGGGACAGACGCATCTGTGCCTAAAACAAGATTTTTTTTGGACGGAAAGACTTTGTCCAGAATAATTAACCTTTTTTTACGGCAATTTTGTCCTGGAAAGGTTCAAAACCGTCGCAATTTTTTTTGGATGGTTTGAATTTTCGTCCTAAAAGGAGAAACTTTTATATTTTCGGGATGACATATGATACTTTTTGGGATGCATCCAAAAAAATCTGTCCCAAAAAGTCAACTTTGTTGTAGTGGCACTAAGAGGCAAATAGTTAATTCTAAAATATATTTGGGTTAGAAGTGGGATCATGGAAACCAGAATTGTCTCCCAATGCTCATTATCTTTGTCAAGAGCATATATGAGTAAAATCATTGGAAAATTAAAACGTAGGAAAGAAACTTAAAAATAAAGAGAAAAAATTTGTGAAAAATTAAATATACTTGAAAAAAATGATTTAACGATAGAAAAATAGAATACTAAAAAAATATATAAATTGACATCATTAATTTTATAGAACTAAATGTTAAGAATAAAAAATTAAAAGAGATTAACAATGAAATATCAAATAAATAAACACAAAATATATAAATATATAAAGAAACACTATTTCTGGGGCAGGTATATATGTTTGTTTTCTTTATATCATGTTAAATTTTCTAATTTTTGTATTATTTAATATAATTTTTAGACTCTTGGTATGTTTAAACCAATTTTTTTTTATAAAATTATTCCGCGTGACATAGGGTGGGTTTGTGAAGTAAAATTTTAGTGTTGTTCAAATTTTAGGTATTGGGTTTAGTGAAAAAGTGAAGAGAGTGGTAATTTTTTTATATTTTTTGTAGTGAAAAGTAATGATTTGATGAGGGGGAGAGAGATTATATTGTAATATTTAATTATATTAAAATTTTAAAGGGTGTAAAATTTTAGAACACAAAGGGAGCCACAGCTTCCTTCAACTAAGTTATTAATTTTTGTGAACCCGCTTTCTAACTTAACAGAGGGACTAAAATAAAATATTCTTTTACTTCTGGCCTGGGTTTGACATCGACGGTTCTTGGGAACCACTTGGGTCGTTTTAGAAACCCACAAATTTGGCCTGTGTCCCGGCCTCGAAATCATCCTCCATGTATAATTGGACTATGATTTTTCCTTCTATGAAAAGAGCTTTCCTGGAAAACAAACTACTAACAACTAACAAGTTTTTGGGGTGTTTGGCTCCTAAAATGTTGGGTTTTAAAAATCTTAATGTATGAAAATTGGTAATAAAGTAAAGAGAAACAAGGGAATCGTATATATATCCGGCTATTTGAAATGCGTAATCACTAAGGATTTATCTTTGTTGCCCCTCTCTAAATTTTAAGGTCCCGTTTGTTTGATAATTGATTCTTCATAACCAGATGTGCCCCTGTTTTTGTCCCCAAAAGATCCAAATTTAACCTCGTCATATCCCAATTTCAGGTTTAAGGTCTTTGGTGTGCATTAATGGATAGGAATTCATTTTTCAGATCTCTATTTGTTTCAAAGTAAAGTAGTTTCAAATGCATTATATTTCAAAAATTAATCTTATTTCCGGTCTTTTGGTTATTACATCAAATATATTTTTTGAAATTATTTTTTTAATACTTTTCAGTAAAATTTTTTTTGAAGTTCATGTTTCAAAACCCAGCCTTGATTCTGAAAAAGCTAAAACCATCGGGGTTGAGTTCCTTTGAATGCTTTGATTTCAGGTTAGAGACCCGAAAGCGTACCTGATTTTTTCGAGTTCATGTTTCAAAACCCCATTGGGGTCGGGTTCCTTTGAATGTTTTAGTTTCGGGTTAGAGATCCGAACATGAACCTAATTTTTCTCAGGTTCATGTTTCAAAACCCGACCTCAACCACGAAAAAAGCTAAAACCGTTGGGGTCGAGATCCTTTGAATGCTTTGGTTTCGGGTTAGAGACCCGAACATAGTTCGGATTGAAGCATATCAGTTTCAGATCGAGAGGTCGGGTCAATAGATTTATGGCCATCCCTAAGACTAAAAGAAATAAATTTTGGAGTTCAACATCATGCATTTTTCAAGTTTCATTAAAACAACTAAAGAAATAAATTTTTTCCACATTAATTTCAACGAAAAAAAATCATGTTAAATTTTTCTATCATCTTGTAATAGCATAGACTGTTTCCTTAATGTGAAAAAAATGAAAAAGAAAAACAAACAACAAAAAGCAAATAAGAAAAACATACAACGAAACACGCCCCACAACCAGAGGCAAATAGTAAATTCTAAAATATATTTGGGTTAGAAGTGGGATCATGGAAACCAGACTTCGTCTCCCAATGCTCATTATCCTTGTCAGGAGGATATACAGTAGGATCTAGCACCCCAGAATGATCCGCCTCTTGTTCGTGAATGCGAGTATTTGGTCTGGGGCCGGGGTTTGTTCTTGAGTATCAGCCATTGAAGCTGGAGGTTTTCGAGAGTCTTCCTGTACCCAACTATATGGTATCATCGACTTTGAGAGTTTTGCCTTCCAAAAGCCACCCCCTGCTCGATTTGGACGGCTTCCATTTTGATATCGTATTATTTTTCTCCCAAGTTCTTTGTACTTCTGATCTGTTAATAAAAGAAAGACTCGGAAACAAAATAAGTATAGATCGAATACATGGAATACCACAGAAATAGAGAAAACTTTCATCAAATAAAAGGGAAGGGAAACTAAGCTCCTTGCATGTGATTTGTGTTCAGTACTCATGATGTGGTGCGGTGGCAGAGAATGGTTCATTATTTTCCTATTCAGGTACTTCAGGAGGGTGGTGGCCGGCAGAAACGCTGGAAGTCGATCGGCCAGCCACAAGAGCCTCCAAAGTACCTGAAGAGGAAAATAATGAACAATCCTCTCCAGAATAACTTCCCTATGATCTACAAGCTGTCACTTGGGACGAAATCTTTCCTACCCTCTCCCTTTTAAAGAACCAAAAAAAAAAGAGTAGCTGATGTTATATATCCATTAAATATAGATGCATATTTAAATTTAAATCTTTGCTTTTCTTTTAAAATTTTATTTAGATATTTATCATATATATACGTCTCCACTGTTTAACTTTTCAAGCCATCTATCTTGATCGATATTTTACAAATGTTGATGATCAGAAAAAATAGAGTCAAATTCAACTTCTCTCGATAACTCAGGAATCATGCAAGCAATCTTGTTGTTTTTTTTTTCTCTCTCTCTTGACAACTACAATTAATGAGGCCTTGCCGTTCTAGCTCAGTTTAGCTCCTCATGAAGTTAGCCACGAGCAAGCTATGCTTCCTTTATTTGTCTCCATCGCCATACAGATCGTACCACTTAATTTCCAAATCCCCCAAAATCCCATGGTGAACTAGATCTCTTCCTTCCAGATGACGGAACTAAGTACTCTTTCTCAATTTTGATCAAGTCGCTTCTTTTTTTTTTTTTGGGGGGGGGGGGGGGGGTAAAGGATAAAATGGAGAAGGGGATTGAAGAACCATGCCATTTTTTTTCGGTTTCTCCATTCTTCCCTGTTCAACTGCGTCAGTTTTGTTAGTAAAGAGAAGAAACTCACATTTCTATGTCCTCCAATAAAACCCAAGGGATAAATGTTCTTCCCTCTGTTTTCAACTTCCGAACACTAGCTCGACTGAATTGACCAGTGAAATCAACCAAACCCGAAGACTATCTTTTCCTGGTTATTACAGATCACCTAAGCTAATTAGCCTCCAACGGCTAATTCCCATTTCATTACTTACCATGTATAGCAATTTCTTTCCTTACTTATTTTTCTTCCCTTTACACAAATATTCTCCTTGTATTATTTATACATGTATACGTGAACATAATAATATAGAGCAATTACAACAATTCTCAATCTCTCTATGCAATTCTCAACATGGTATCAGAGAGTGATTTTTTATTCTCCATGTCTAATTCTGAATCCGGTTCAAAGGTTTCCCCTCCCATTCCATCCAACACTCAATTGGATTCTTCTTCTCCATATTTTCTTCATTCCTCTGACTACTCTGGTGCTATCTTGGTTTCTATCCTACTCAATTGTGACAATTATCTCTGTTGGTAGAGAGCCATGAAAATAACTCTCAATGCCAAGAACAAGCTCGGATTTGTCGACGGTTCCCTCACTAAACCCACCACCTCCTCTGCTGCCATCCACCTCTGGGAACGACGCAACGATATGGTTCTGTCATGGATTCTCAATTCCATTGACAGATCCATCTCCGACAGTCTCATCTATCATGATAATCCACTAGACATATGACTCGATCTTTAGGATCGATTTTCACAATCCAACAATCCCCCTATTTTCCAACTCAAACGCGACATCTCCTTACTCACCCAAGACACACGGTCTCTCTCTCAATATTTCACACTCCTCAAAAGTTTTTAGGATGAACTTTCCATCCTCCAACCCGTCCCTCCATGTACTTGTGGTACTCTCCGAACAACCCAAACACTCAATGACACAGAACATACGTTTCAATTTCTTGTTGGTCTCCATGATTCCTACGCCTCCATTCGAAGTCAGATTTTGGCCATGGATTCGCTGCCCCCTTATCCAAGATCTACTCGATTTTGTATCAAGAGGAACGACAACGCCTACTGCACCTTCCCTCTCCTCAGCCCGACGCCACTGCCTTGGCTGCTTCCCGGTCCTCCTCCCATTCCTCAGAGACCCGTGGTCGCGGCAGAGGACTCTCGAGATGTGGCCATTGTCATCGGGATGGTCACTGGAGAGAACAGTGCTACCAGCTACACGGGTTCCCTCCAGGCCATCGGAATGGTCCTTCCCGAGCTCCTTCACACTCCTCGACCGGCACCCATGGCTCTTCATCGTCCGCACACCTCACTGCCGCTCCTGGCAGTACCTCTCTCTCTAACGGTGCTGCAGATTTCCAAAAGCAAGGGAACACGCATGTTTCCCTTGACCTAGTCCACCAACTAATGGACTTGGTTATTTCCAAAAATAACCCTCCTGCCACCTCAACAACATTGCAGGACAACACCTTTTAGAGTTGCTGAATTCCCATTCTACCCCTCCAGTGACTTCCATCTCTCATTCGGTTAATTTTGCTTGTAATATCGAGTCCTGCAACTCTGCTTTATTTTTTTCTAATGTTGAATGGGTTATTGATTCCGGCGCTTCTGATCATATGGTTTCTAAATTATCTTCTCTCACTAATATTACATCTCTTGCCACTCATTGTCCAGTTAAATTGCCTACAGGTGAAATCATCTCTATTTCTCAATCCGGCACTGTCCATTTAACTCCTCAATAAATTCTTCATAATGTCGTTTTTGTTCCTCAATTTCAATTTAATTTATTATCCATTAGTAAACTCACTACTGATCTCAATTGTGTTGCTATTTTTTCCTCACATCTTTGTATTTTTCAGGACCATGTCACGAAGAGGCTGATTGGAACGGATGAAGCTCGTGATGGACTCTACTATTGCAAATTTCCTTTCGTCTCCGCCCTTCATTACACTTGTGTGCCCTCACCTCATTTATGGCATGCTCGTTTCGGTCACCTCTCTATGCAATGTCTCCCTAAGACGCTTAATATTTCTATTACTCTTTTTGCTTGTGATATTTGTGCTCGTGGTAAACATACTCGGCTACCTTTTTCTTTAAATTTAAATAAGAGCATTGTATGTTTTAATCACATTTATTGTGATATTTGGGGTGGTTATTCCACGACTTCTCTTTCTGGTGCACATTATTTTTTAACTATTGTTGATGATTTTTCTCGTCTCACATGAGTTTTTTTAATGCGTTTTAAATCTGACGCCTATAATTGTCTCAAATCTTTTTCTCTCTCTTATTCGTACCCAATTTAATCATACTGTCAAATATATTCGTACTGATAATGACCAAGAATTTCTTTCTTATAAAATGCAACAATTATTTACTGAGCTTGGCATTTTTCATGAAAATACATGTGTCGAGACCCCGCAACAAAATGGTGTTGCTGAACGAAAACATCGTCACCTTCTTAATATGGCCCGCTGTCTTCGTTTCCATGGTCATCTTTCTCTTAAATTTTGGGGTGAATGCCTTTTAACCGCTATTTATCTTATTAATCGCACCCCTTCCCCTAGTCATAATCATAAATCCCCTTACGAACTTCTTTTTCACAAACCTCCTTTTTATGATCACTTCCGCATCTTTGGTTGCTTATGTTATGCACAGACTCTTCCTTCTTACCGTGATAATTTTTCTCCTCGTGCCACCCGCTACATTTTTCTCGGATATCCGGCTCACCATCGTGCTTATCGTGTCTATGACCTGGCCACCCATCGCACTTTTATTTCTCGTGATGTCACTTTTGAAGAAAACGTATTCCCTTTCATGATCCCACCCTCCATCCTTCCTCTGGCCCTGTTCTCCCTCTTCCCGTCCTCGACCTCTTTTCTCCCTCCGTTCCTCCTGCCGCTATCCCTACCCCTCCCTCTTCTCCTTCTCTCCCTTCTTCCGTTTCCCTTCCTATTTCTCATCTCCCCACTCGTCCTCGTCATTCCACTCAACCCCTACATATCTTCGTGATTACCTCTGTCCAACCCTCTCTACGTCCATCTCGCCTTCTCCCTCTCCATCCGGTACCGCTCATTGCCTCTCTTCTCATTTATCTTATCATCGCTTTATTAACCGTCATTTAGCTTTTCTTTCTTCCTTAGCTCAACAGGCTGATCCCCCCACTTATTCCGCTGTTATTCACCACTCTCATTGGCGTGATACTATGACTGCTGAACTTCAAGCTCTTGAAGCAAATCAGACCTGGTCTCATTGGCGTGATACTATGGCTGTAAATGGGTCTTCAAAACCAAGCTTCGAGCCGATGGTTCCATTGAGCGCTACAAAGCTCGTTTAGTCGCTAAGGGTATACTCAGGTTGAATGTCTTGATTATCATGATATCTTTGCTCCTATTGCTAAGCTTGTCACTGTTAGATGTGTTCTTGCAGTTGCTGCTGTCAAACATTGGACGCTCAATTAATTAGATGTTCACAACGCCTACCTCTACAGTGATCTCGATGAAGAAGTATACATGACTCCACCACTCGGTTATTGCAGTGAGGGGGAGTCTCGGGTTTGTCGCTTACAAAAATCCATTTATGGCCTCAAGCAAGCGTCTCGGAATTGGTTTTCCAAACTGTCTTCTATCCTTTTCTCTGTTAGTTTCCGCTAGTCACAGGCTGATCATTCTCTCTTCACTCATTCTATTGCGTCCTCTTTTACCCTTACTCTCATCTATGTTGACAACATTCTTTTGGCAGGCAATGATCCATCTCACATCCAACACCTCAAGGATCTCCTCGGGCAACGCTTCCGTATCAAAGACCTTTGCCCGCTGAAATATTTCTTGGGGTTGGAAATTGCTCGCTCTCCCTCCGGCATCTTCCTCAACCAGCGCAAATATACTCTCGATATCCTTACCGACAGTGGTCATCTCGGCACTCACCCAGCACACACTCCCATGGAACAAAATCTCAAGCTCACAGAAGATGCAGGTGACCCCTTGCCGGACCCCAGTCCCTATCGGCGTCTCGTTGGCCGCCTCATCTACCTCACCATCACTCGTCCGGACATTGTCTTCGCCATCAACATTCTTAGCCAATTCATGCATGCTCCACGACAACCACATTATGATGCCGCCCTTCGCATCTTACGCTACATCAAAGCTACTCCTGGACAAGGCATCTTTTATCCCGCAGTGAACTTTCTCCAAGTTGCTGCTTATTCCGACTCTGATTGGGCCAACTGTCCCACTACTCGCCGCTCCACCACAGGTTTTTTCATCCAGATCGGCACCAATCCTATCTCTTGGCGCACCAAGAAACAACCTACCGTCTCTCGCTCTTCCAGTGAAGCTGAATACCGTGTCATGGCCTCCACCACCTGCGAACTTACTTGGTTGCACAAATTGCTCTGCGATCTCACTATTTCTCATTCTCAGCCCATGCATCTCTATTGTGACAACCAGGCTGCCCTTCATATTGCTAAGAATTCGATTTTTCACAAACGCACCAAACAGATCGAGATTGACAGCCACATTGTTCGTGACAAGCTAGACTGGCTTTCTCTCCCTTGCTCATGTCCCTGCTTCACTCCAACTTGCAGATATCTTCGCTAAAGCATTGGGTCGTGAGCTTTTTGATAGTATCTCTAGCAAGTTGGGCATTTCGAACCTCCATGCGCCAACTTGAGGGGGGGTATTACAGATCACCTAGGCTAATTAGCCTCCAACGACTAATTCCCATTTCATTACTTACCATGTATAACAGTTTCTTTCCTTACTTATTTTTCTTCCCTTTACACAAATATTCTCCTTGTATTATTTATACATGTATATGTGAACATAATAATATAGAGCAATTACAACAATTCTCAATCTCTCTTTGCAATTCTCAACACTAGTAAACTTTGAAATACAAGTGTGATCAATCAATCAGAACAAAGTCGTTCATCAAGAGGCGGATAAAATTAATTCTCTTGTGAAAAGACTTTTACTGGGAAACAAACAACGAGACAAAATTTGAAAAGCTTGTAAAATTCGGATATTTGAAAATCATCATCACTATGGATCGATTTGAAAAGCGTTATCAGTTAAACGGATTAGACTCTTTCACTTCTCTTCTTTCTTTTGATGCTCTACTTCATAGCGTAATTGGGAGCAAACTTTGGAGTGGGCAACTCTGGAATGAAAAGACAATCATTAAAGAAAATTTTGCAGCAGCACTTGAATCACAAAAAGCCAGGGTGATTCTAGGAGACAACGCTTGGATCCAAAACAAGATGCCGACGGGACTGGGTTGGGATCGACGGAGATGGGCGGTGCAGTCATATTGCGATACTATTGTTTCAGACCTGACGAAGAAGAAGTCGATACATGGTTTGTGGTTGCGTCAGTTCACGGGTCAGCACCTCAACACGGGTCGGTTTCAGTAGAAATGGGTCAAAATTCATTAATTGACGTGACCTTATTTGTAGCCCTTAGATCTTGTAAACTTAATCCTAGCCCTCCATCAGCAGCTATCAGCACCATAACCAAACCCATATCAAGGTTTTACGAAGAACAAAAATCTACTATCATTAGACAAGTCGAGGAAACGGTAATCGTAACACTTTTTGCACGTAGAAATTTCACATGATGAGAACATCCGAAAGACCAACAATAACATCCAATCGGAAGCAACAAAAACATTAATATAAACCAGAAAACGCCAAATTTTGTTAAACTCTATAAAGACAGGGAAGACTGACTGGGGTCGCGTACAGAGGCCCTGACAGTGTAACCACACTGTCGATATACATAATTGTGACACAATTATAAAAAAATGGACAAAGACTATCAAACGATACAAAAACTTTCCCATTCACAATTAAAAATATGAACAAACAAAAAGGAAAGAAATTATCCCATGACAATGTGAAAGCTAACAAACATTAGAAGGGTATATCAAATATCAACTAAAACACAACATATCCATCAAATTGGAATCCAACACGCTAAATTCTAAACAAACCTATAACTCAAAACATAAGAAGGGTAATATGCAAGTAAATCATGAGAAATTCCAAAACCGCTTTGTGACACCCCTTCCCTAAATCCCCTAATTTATCTAAATTTCTTGATTTCCTCAATTTCTCGTATTTAACCTATTAATGATTATGATCGTGATTATCTCTATTTTTACCGGTTTCTATGCATTCAAAATGCTTCCAATTTCGTATTAAAACCTTAGTATTCATATTGCTTGATTTAACCACATGATATTTTTCCTAAGTATACATCAATAGCTCATATTTAACATCTTATAAATACTAGGTTTGATTTCTTAACACATGATTCATTCGGTTCTAATTTCACTAATGAATTTTGGTATGCTTAATCTCTTTCCCTCTTCATTCTCTTGCTTACATCTAAAATCTTCACCTAGTGTCAATCTTGATTACTCTATCACTAATCTCGATTAGGTACTTGACTAATTACCTATTTCCTTTTTCTAACATATGCATTGATTAACTTTGTAACTTAACTAATTATTTTGTTAACCTAAGTCTACTTTGATGTCATGTTGGTCTCACTCTCTCTCTCCTCCCTAGGGCACACGACACACACATGAAAATCTTACCCTTGTCTTGTTCTCTTTGTCTTGTTCTCTTTGTCTTTTTCCCTTATCCCATATTTTTTGCCTTTGTTGCATGAATAGTGAGATGCAAAATTGGACCAACCGGCCATGCTTGCTTATAATCACAATTGATGTGATTTTGAGATGAACTTAGCTTGTGTAAGTGTCCTTGATCAGCATCTAGGGAAGGGGGAGTGTGCCATTTGGCTCCTCCAGCCCTTATACCGCCCAAGCCACCCAATCAAGGGGCTTGCTTGTGGCAGCCACCTCTTGACCAAATGATGGCAAGGTTGGCTATAAAAGCCAACCCTTGACATGCATTCCTCAAACCACAGCCGACCATTTGAGTTAGAGAGAAGGGAGTGAGTGTTGAGAGCATTCGGCCAAGAGGGAAAGGAAGGAGAGAAAGGAGAGGAAGAGAAGAGGATTCCATGCCAAGGTAAGTTGGCAAGGGGTTCGGCCAAGGGCTTGAACACTCCCTTGCACCTCCTCTTCTCTATTTCCTCATCATCATTTCCACTTCTTCTTAGCCTTAGAGTAGTTTAATTAACCTATAGATCTTGTGTTTATAGGAGAACATCAAGAGCTACCCGAGATCAGCAAGGTAAGAGTTAGAACTTCATGCTTTAGTGAGGGTTTAGGCTCTTGTGTTTTGTTGATGGATAACATGTTCTTTTGTGATGATTGATCATGCTTATTGGTGTACATAGAGCTGTGATTCAATGATGAATATTTTAAGGTCACGTTGGGTTCAAGATTTTGCAAAAAGAAAGGTTCAAAGATGTCATGAAGTAAAACCTAATCTAGACCCCCCTTGCATGATAAAGTTTGATGAATATTTCTTATAACATGCTTGCTGAGTTAGTTTGATGATTCAAAAGTGTTCTTGATATAATCCATGAGCTATGACAGTAGGGATAAGTCTTATAGACCACGGGTTGATCAATGAAGATGGTGTTGCATGTTGCACTCCATGGTTCCATGATACAATGTTATGCATATGTGATATGAAATGATGATGCAATAATGAGTATGACGATGGCCAAAGAGGCATGAAAGTATCCCTGATCAAGAAGAGGCCAAATGAGGCCAAATAAAGGAGCCTTTAGCTCAAGAAAGAAGTTATGAAAGATGAAAGAGGTTATGAAAGATGAAAGCATGAAAATGATGCCTTGTGTAAATTCTATGATGATGTTGCAAATGATCATTGTTTGCCTTTAATTTTCTTGAAGAATACTTATTTTATGTGCTTTGTAAGTTCATATGCATTGGTAAATTAGATGTATCATTAGCCTAAAGTTATAAATGCGATGGTTGATCAAATACATGAACACTTAGCTAGGGTTTTTAGTCAATATAGACACTATCCAAATCGACCCTAAGCTACAGGTTGTATTTTTAGATGAAAATTTCCAGATAGTATTATTATATAATATTAGGGTGAATGTAAAAATTTCAGCCAAAATTGATGAGGGTAAAGGTCGAAAATGCCCATGGAGGTCTCTGAGGGCAAATTCGACATTTTGCCAAATTCGTTAGGGTAAAATGGTCCAAAGTGAGAAAATGATTAGATAGTTGGATAGAGCACGAAAAAATTATGGGGAAGCCCAAATTTGAGTACAATCCGAGTTGGAATAAGGGCTCAAATCACAAAACCCGTGTAGGAGCCTAAATGGATTTTAGGCCCAATACCCCTAAAAGAACACTATGTCCACTAATACCTTGAGAAAGGGCCCAGTGTGGTCTAAAGAGGCCCAATAGGACTTGATTTGAAGTTTAATATTCTGAAATCCTCTAGTTATTATCATGGTTGTTTCAATTGTCAATGATTATTTTCCGAACATGTTATGCTACTTATGATTCCCTCAAAATGTGCATTGTTACTTATGTACTGTAATGTTTTGATATGTTATTGCATTCATAAGAGGGAAAACGAAAGTGAGGAACCCCCTAGCCTGCGAGGGTTCCCCGAATGGTAGTGACGGTACCGGGCACTTAGGAGATGTGCAACCCACCACTACAGGGAGTGGGTGGGCTCCTTTATGAGCGCTAAGGCGTAATGTTATGTTAAGGGTCCTGGTGCTGGAAGCATGGGACAGTCCCATAGAAGGGGAGGGGACGCACAGCCCGACTCTGGGGGTGAACAGAGCAGACACCGGGAACTCCTCAGGATCCAATGATGGTGTGATGCATTACATACTTCAGATTGTTTGTGCTTATACTTATTGTCCTGGAAGTTTGTTCTATATCATGCTTTGATGAATTATATGCATTGTATTTGTTTGATCGTGCTTTCCCCATCCCCACCTTACTGAGTTAATAGGACTCACCCTTTCTCTCTTATGTTGTTTTTGCAATACTTGGCGACTTGGGTATTGAAGAATGAAGCTATTCGAGGAAGAGTTGACCTATGATTTCCACCCCCTATGTTCTGGTGCTTAAGATTCGGACATGGGTCTCAGATTCTCTTGGAGTATCAGTGGAGCATGAGGCCCACTGGTTCTTCAGGGAGGCCCAACCCCCATCCCTTGTAACCCCATCTCATGTACCCCCACCCCATGTACCCCAATCCCATGTGTCCCTACCATTCCATGTACCCCCACTATCTCCATCATCCCCGTTACCCAGATTTGAGGACTTTGGGTTACCAGATGTACCGCCTGAGTGGCTGAGGCTCGATTATGTTCCTTCCCCACTGACAGGAGATAGTAGTGCATTTCAGAGGTCTGAGCTTATAGATCTTTCATCGGACTCGGATGAGGAGGTTTAACATCCTTCTTAGGCTTGTTAGAATGTTTTCTCCAGTGTTTGTTCCTGTGTATCTGGAAGTTTCTGAACTTGTAGCCTTTTTGTAGTCACGAGAGGATGTAGTTCAACTTTTAAAGTTGTCCTTATTATGTCAGATTTTCAATCTCCATTCTTTTCTCATCTTTTATCTCAAGCTTCTTAGTTCTACTCATAAGCTTATGATCCAACATTTCTGACTTATTCGGATTTTATTATCTCTCTAACCTTTTGTAAAACGTAGAGTTTTTACCTTATGACCTTTTTCCAACTTCTCATTACGATTTATACGCTTTCCGCTAAGTTCCTTGATAAATCGACTAAGACTCATAACGACATAAGTGCCATAATCTCCGCCTATGTACATACCATTACTATAGGTGAGCCTAGGGGGTAAGTATGAGCACGGGACGTGACACGCTTGTACATACCTGGAGTGGAGAGGCAGTCGGCAGAGAGTTCCGGTGGCTGGTGGACCGTTGCCGGTGGTGCTGGCCAGGCCAGTGCGAGGCACCTGAGAGCAGATGAAAGATGTGAGATTATTGAGAATAAAAAAATTAACAAAAACAACAGAATGAGAGAGATGGTGGGCAGGTGGGCTTACCTGGGTTGAGCGGCGTTGGTGGTCTACTGGGGATGGCGGGCGGGGCAATGACAATGACAGCAGTGAGCAGTGAATGAGAAAAAGGTCAGAGGCGTGAGGGTTGCAGCGGCTGCTGGGCTGAGGGAGAGCCAAAGAGATAAAATCGCAGATAATTTTTTTGGAGCCAGTGAGGGCTGCCCCCACCTGGCTCCGCCTCTGTGTTGGTAAGACAAAATGGGGCGTCCGCCTATTGAGTGCTCTATCTTAGGCCAGCAACAGCACATGCGATCTACTGAAATAACGTGCATGGTGGGCCGCTAGTCATCCCCGTATTTTGTGGGTTCGTAACTCCAAAGGCATGTTAGATCATGTTTTCTTGATAAGAGAATTAGGTATCTCCAGCCTCGTGTTGATTACTGATGAAGTATGAAAATACTCTCTGTTTCTGTGTGGAAATATTATTCTAATTGTTCTCAGGCCTCAGCATCCTTAAATCCCCCTCCACTATCTATCATGCATGGTGGGCCTTTGTGACAGAGCAGGTAGTCGACTCTCGTGAGATTGGGTAGGAAAGCACTTGCAAAAAAAAAAAATTCATGTTAGGCTCATAAAAACCATCCGGCCGGAGATCTTATATATATCAATAGAAGACCATATATAGTTTGTTACACACTTCTCCAGACTTTTGAGATACCCCAGCTATCTCAAGAAAGATATAGCTTATCCTTCTTTCTCTAGCTATTAGCTAAAATATGTTGATCTGGTGTAGGGAAATTCTGCACACTGCTGCAAAGGTGTACGTGGTAATTGTCATTACGCTCTTGATTTTTACCACTACGCCTCTTGAGGCGGCAAGGCGGCCTTCAGCTGACATGAAGTTCCCACATGGTGCAAAAAACGCATCTTTTGCACAGGAGAGACAGCTGGTACCACCTTCTCATCCTAATCCTTTCACTTACATTAATCGCGGACCACCTCGTAATGGAAGCTGCGAGCATAATTGACGATATTTAATATCGCATGCAGTTCTCAGTCGCAACGGTATGTTGGCTTGTCATGTTATGGAAAGAAGAGCAGAAGATCATCTGATGTGATGTCTTCGATCTTATTTATTTTGTGTTCTCATCATATATTTGCAGTACTGTACATTTTTTATTCAACTGCACGTATTAGACTTCATGCTCATGATATTGAGTTTTTAACTTGCGAAAGAGCTATTTTCTTTTTGGAAGAGGAGGAGAATTTTCAACCTAAGTACGTAGCTTTTGCCACCTTTGCACGGGGATAATGATCAGACAATTTCCAAAAATGGCTGGGACTTGGAAAATACATAATTAGGAGAAAATTTATATAAGGAATTACATGATTGATATATATATATAAAGATGCGCATCGCTTTCCATCGAAGTGATGATGAAGTGAAATATAGTATTAAGTACCCAAAATAGATGTACGTGAAGAAAGGATGTTATATTATAGCTAGTGGGAAATCATTAAAAAAAAAAAATCCCTTCCCAAATCATCGCGCGCACACTAACTTTTCTATATATCTACTGCAGTACTGAACGACAAGATAGAACAACTTTTTTTTAGGTAGAAGTTTGATGGTCAAGTGTTTGAAAGCTATATATAGTAATGATTCTTATTAGAAAGTCACGTGTTGGATAAAGACATAAATATTTGTGCATAATCGGAGTTGACATGCATTTTGTAATCTCACATGATAGCCATTATGCGGTCGGTTCCGTTGCTTCATACGTCAAACTTTGATCACGAGGCCCAACAATTCATATTAATTAATTTGTAAATTCATGCCGGACATCTTAACGAGAAATATCATATGAAGTAAATATATATTATTTCCTTGGGCTTCACGATGTTTTCCATGACATTTCTATCTCCTCCAATAAAACCTAAGGGGTAAATATTCTTCCATCTGTTTTCAACTTCCGAACACTGGCTAGAGTACTGAAGTTAACCAAACCCGAAGATCTATCTTTTCCTGGTAAACTTTGAAATACAAGTGTGATCAATCAACGGTACAGAACAAAGTAGCTCAATAGGAGGCCGATAAAAATTAATTCTCTTGTGAAAAGAGTTTTACTGGGAAACAAACAACGACTAACATCCTATTTCATACACATGCAAGGAAAAAGTTTCACAAGTACCCAAAAACAAAAACGAAAAACTAAACACACTGCAATACAAGCATATCGAAAACATGATACTAAATTCAGCTGAGTCCAAATTAGGAAGCGCAGCGCAGATTGGTTCAGCAATCCTTGCAGGATTTTCTTGATTGTCTCCCACTGCTTGAAGTTAGCTGATCCTGAAAGTTGAGTGTGAGTGAGAGTTCCTGGCAATGGATGGTTAAGCATATCAGGCGACAATAAGCACCTCTAGAAAGTAGGATAAAGTCCCTCAAATCAAACACACATATGCACGTACAAATTGTAGTATTGGTGCAAAGGGGGAAGTGGACATAAAAGGATAGCATCAACCTGATTGTTAATATCCTATTTCACAAGAAGAAGAAAAAAACCACATTGATTTACAAGGTTAAACCTTAACTGGGTTATTCTATAAAGCTTTCATTACCTATCAAAATTTCTGTTAGTGTTTTGAATGTTGGCAAGATTCCGTGTCAATTTTAAGTTGAGTTATTTATTTGAATTAATGTTGTTTAAAGTGTTCAAGAGATAAGAGTCATTCAAATTTGTAAAGAGATAAGGATATCTTTCAAAGAAGATAAGAATCATTCAAATTTGAAAATAGATGAGCTTTCAAGGGGATAAGAGGCTTTCAAATTTGAAAAGAGATGAAGATATCTTTAAAGAGGATTGTTGAAGAAGTTAAGGTTGAAGAGTGTTTAAAATTTGAAGAAGAAGTTCAAATTCACTGAGCATGATCCATTCCTAAAATCTCTCAAAGTTATCTCCGGAATCATTTTGCCCAAGCTTCGCCCTACCTTCGCTCGAGCTAAATTCCTGCATTTTTATACAGTGTGTTTCGCCCTATCTTTGCCCTATCTTAGCTCGAGCGAAATCTCCTGATTTCAAATTTTCTTATCTTTTTCTATTTAAACCGTGAGAAATTCGTCCAAGAGATTTACCCAAGTTATTTCCTTCATTCCTTGGAGTCTTATGCTCGAGAGAAATATTCTTTGAGACATTTGCACCTAAAGTGTTTATATTTTCTCTATCCTACATCAATCACCTAAATCACCATTGAAACCAACCTCTTGTGAGAAGTCTTCAGAGAGCTTAAGGAGATTGGCAGCCGGAGTTACCGGTGTTGAAGAGATTTACAAGAAGAACCTCAGAAGGCTGAGGGTTAACCAAAAGGGAGCGGGTCTAGGTTGAATTACCTAGATTATTACTTCGGGGATGTCAGAGTCAAGCACTGGATGTTGCCCGTGTCTGAGTCATTGGTGTAAGGTTTATCTTCTAGTGAATTTTGGTGGCTGCTAGCCCGGAGTGATTTTTTTTTCCTTTGATAAGGTTTTCCACTTCGTCATAAAATCTCGTGTCTTGGTGTGTGATTAATTTATTATTTATTATTGATATCTTTATTTGATATTTGTTTAATATTCCGCTGCATATTTGTTAATTGCTAAATATTTTCAGATCTAGATGAGACTCTTTTAGGACTTGTTCTAAATTTGTCTATTCATAGAAAAAGAAAGTACCAACACCTATTCACCCCCTTGTTATTTAGGGTCTAAACAGATTTTTCAATTTCTGTTCCCAAAACTAAAAGATGCGGGTAAAAATATCTACTTATGAGTGAACAAAGAAGGCCATTGATCACTTCAACACATCGGTGAGGATGAGCATAACAGAGATTGACTTGTACAGATATTAATCTTAAAATTTATCTATTTTGCTTTATTCGAAATTAGCCACATTTTTCGATGAGTTAAAGCTGTAGGGTGATGATGCATGAAGGATCTACCAAATAACAGAGCACCAGTCATGATCACTTGGAAGAACATGGAAATCTTAAAGTGCAGCGTATCTTAAGGCTCAAATATTTAGGTAGGGAGCTCATGCAGGTGGAAGGGGGGAAAAAACTTCCATACCTGCTTTCAAAACTATCTCCATACTACTTACATTTGTAAACCAGAGTTCCATCGTTGCTTGCAAAACTATTCAGAAAAATATTTTCTCAAGATTATAGAAGATCAAGAGAAAAAGCAAGACCCGTAATTAATCGATCCAGATCAAAAGGAAACCATTCGAGTTCAGTAAAAAACTGTCTTTAACATATGAGATGGTTATTATTCAATGTTGCTTTTGATGCTCTTATCCCTTCGCAAAATTGATGCATTCACGAAAAATTAAAAGACCATATGGGTGGGTTGGTTACACAATGGTTAATGTCATTTACCTCACCCCTTAAGAGACATGATGGTATACTTCACTCCAGCAAAGGATAAATTGCGTAGTTACGTTGTATAGAGGAAATAACCAGTAGATTAATATCTAGCAAGCACTGAGAGCTCGACAAGATCCCATTGCTTGTTCTTCCACTTGTTGGATGTATAACTCATCTCGACTAGCACACGAAGTTACAAACTAAATCACCATTACTATACTCCCCCAATACAAAATTGTCTATCCACTAAAAAAGCCATCATTTTACGGAACATCCTTTAGTTCATTGTCTTCAAGATAAAAAAGATAAAAGCAAATGGTAGAGAAGTATTGACTTCTCAAACAGAATAAAGGATTAATTGGGAAAGCATTCCAAAAATTTTCAATTGACGTTTCAAAGTGAACAATGGTTTTGAGAACTCCCACATAAATATAAGGGACAAACTTAATTTGAGACGGATGGAATTATATAGGGGCATCCGAGCAATGAATCTAAGAGCAGTTTAAGTATGCATTGGAATAACGGAAATATGTAGCACTGCATTGGAATAACGGAAATATGTAGCACAATCATTACTTTCAGAAGAGCATGAAAACATAAAGCCCTACCTTAATGGCTTGCAAATCTCGGGATCAGAAAACCAAGTCTCATCAACATCTACATCAGGAATTCGTGGTCGTCCATTACATCCAACTGCAGCTATAGAGGATGTCAAAACTACCCTTTTGACAGATGGAGAGTTTGCACATGATTTAAGGACGTTAAGTGTACCCTTCACTGCAGGATCAAGTAGTTCTGCCTGAACGATTAAGGCATATCAAGTTAGATCACTAGGAATAAAGTAGCAGAAGATACCATTAGTGAAGAAAACAAAGTCATTGGGTGTGTATAGACAACATTTCATATGATTTGTAGTATCAAATTCAGAAATAAGAACTGCATTTTCATATGATCTCATGGTTCTTAAGAAGGAAACATCATCCCTAAGGATGAAACAAAATAACAGGCTGCATTTTTTTGATTTTATCCCTTGCTTGACCTGCTGACTTGAAACTATTTAAACACGACTTCTCCTGGAGAGTCTCGCTCTGAAAAAGAAGGTTCTAATGAATCCGAAGAAACAGCACATTATGGCCATGATCGACTAAAGATCGCTGCCATCTCACGAATTGGATTCGAACCAATCAAGAAACTTGCCCTTTAGTAGATCGTGAGTGCGCCTTATCCTATCTATAGTAAGGGGCCTTTTCTTGCTCATTAGCGCTTTAGAAAGATTGTAGGGTGCTAGCTTACTAATAAGATAGGGATTTTTCCGCTTGATCGGAATCAATTTCAGAATAGTATAAGTGGTACTTAGTAGTAGAAACTTGAAGAGACAGACAAAGAGGGGACTCTATCTGACCCTGAACATAATAGAGATTATTCTGTAGGCTAAAACAAAAGGCAATTTGAGAGAAGAGAAAGAGAGAATTTCGACCCCAAAGAATTCAGAACACTCTGGATTCAATAAAATTCGTAATAATCAGGAATGACTCAAAACAACCCACAAGCCAGGTTAAAATAGCTGAAAATTCGACCTTAATAGAATTTTGCCAAAAATAGCAAAACCCTAAAAGTCTTACCAAAACGAAATACGGAAAGAATTAAAGTGACTGCCAAAAATCTGGCCCAAATTGGGTTCAGAATTATTTCCTAATCGACAAAAAGGAAATTACCATAAATAGCAAAAATTAACTAAAATTAGAGATTTGAAAAGGAAATCAGAGGATTTGGAGCTGGAAACGAGGTGCACCGAGTATAGCTCGGTAGCTATGACATGCGCACCAAAAAGAACTTTCCGAATTGGGGTCACGGGCGCGAATCGGACACCTGTAGCCAAAGTTATGGCCAAAATATCGACACGTGCACGGAAATTGCTCCAATTAGGCTAAATCACGATTTCTTGCCAATTTTGCGCTGATCCTCCCGCTCCAGGTAATTCAGCTCCATCAACGAGTAATCTGACAGCTTTGCATCATCTGGGTCGGATCCCCCTGCAGCACTATCATACCTGCTAACTCTTAGGATGAGAAGTAGGTCCCTAGTAAGAGGGTAACCTGTCGCGCTGGCTAGTGAATTTAGCGCCATCGTTGCGCCCAGTTCTTAATCCTAGTACCTAACTCTACTATAGGATAAGTAAAATATCACTAGTGACATCTCAAGTGAGATATTAAACGGAGACGGGATTTTAAACCTCAAGCTTATTAGCCTAATTAGTCGACCAATGAAACTACCCTGCCTCTCTTCCTTGCTAAGGTAAGTAAGAAAATCCTTTCTCTTCCCACAAGGACTGTCAAACTACTCGAAAGGGGTGTGAGACAGAGTGGGACGCTATACTATACTGCGACGATGGCTCCATACGGTATGCAAAGTCTTATTGGGGTTGGCGGTTTTTTACGGTAGAGTTGGTGAAGGTCATCCTGTACTCCATTTCTGGCTTTCAGCCGAGAAATGCTTCCTACAGGAAACAAGAACATCATTAAAATAGTAATAGTAACTTGGTTTGCATAGACTAAGTTAGAAACGTCGAAACAGAAAAATGAGACAAGCTACTTTCACCAATGTCCAGGGTCCTCTTAATTACTAGACAAAAGAACTCATCATCAATCGGTACACTCCTTAACTTCCTGCACTAACTTCACACCACAAATGATACCAAGATCGAAAGTAATCAGATGACCGTAAAATTCAGAAGTTTAAAAACATGAATAAAATGGACAATATCAATTACCTTGGGGTCAACAGACAGAGGTTCAGAGTACATCATTTTGAAAACCATTGTTTCTTCTGGCATGGAAATATCACCTGCTAGCTCCTTATCCTTTTATAGAACTTCTTCATCAGCGAGGCCTCCTACTCCACCCAAACCATGAGCATTGCAAGGTTCCTGTTATACATTGGCTTGGTCTGGGTGAATGCCCCACTCTAATGCAGGTGTCTCAGAATTGTCACGTTCCACGACATCAGACGACACTGCTCCACGTCTGAGTATTGCTTGGTAGGGAACTTACAATTATGGGGAAAGATGAAAACAATGAGATCAAGTTATTCGTTTGATCCTGGTCAAGTTCAAACCAAAAATCCCTGGTTTGTAGTAGTTTTTTTAAATTACAGAAATGGTCTAGATGAGTGCCCCACTCTAATGCAGGTGTCTCAGAATTGCCACGTTCCATGAGAGGTGAAACACTGCTCCACGTCTATTTGGTAGGGAACTAACAATTATGGGGAAAGATGAAAACAATGACATCAAGTTGTTCATTTGATCCTGATCAAGTTCAAACCAAAACATTCCTGGTTTGTAGTAGTTTTTTTCAACTACAGGAACGCCTGTAAATGAAAAAAACTTCTACAAACCAAGAATGTTTTGGTTTGAACTTGACCAGGATCAAACGAACTTGATCTCATTGTTTTCGTCTTTCCTCATAATTGTAAGTTCCCTACCAAGCAACACACAGACATGAAGCAGTGTAGTTAAAGCTTCATCTCTCATGGAATGTGGCAGTTCCGAGACACCTGCATTAGAGTAGGACACTCATCCAAGCCGTTTCAGTAGTTGAAAAAAACTACTACAAACCAGAAATATTTTGGTTTGAACTTGACCTTGGGTGGTGTTTGATTGTGGAAATGTTGGGGCAGTGAAAATTTTAAGGTACGAGGTTGGTGAAAAGTGAAGATAGTTTATGAGAGTTGGTGTAAGAGTGAAGAGAGAAGATTTGAATGACTATTTTAATTAAAAAGAATTATTTGTAGGGAAATAGATTATTCAGTAGTTTTTTAATTATGCCCTAAATTTTGGTCGGCAAACAAACGCCCCCGATCAAACGAACAACTTGATCTCATTATTTTCATCTTTCCCCATAATTGTAAGTTCCCTACCAAGCAATACACAGACTTGGAGCAGTGTTTCACCCTCTCATAAAACGTGGCAATTCTGAGACACCTCTTAAGGTGCTTGGCAGGTATCAGTGCTAGGCGTCACTCATGCCACTGCCATGCCAGCCGAGTCAGTTCTGTGACATACAATGGGTAGGAATTATATAGGTGCTTTGACAACTGGCTAAAGACTATAATGGTCACAGCGAGGCCATTAGCAATAGTCTCAAGTTTACACCTTATAAAGCAGAATAAAATACACCATTTATTTTGTAATTTTACCATCCAATCCAACCCAAATTGCCACAAATTTCTTACATGCACTCCAATCCTCTATATATAGTTCAATACCACGGCCTAGGTGTAAAGAATGTATGTATGTATTGACATTACAAACTGCGAAGACCTGATAAACAAAATGAATGTCTATCAAATTTGAGTGATGCGTGGCAAAACAACCAAAACTATACAAAAACACAAACCTGTCCAAATTATGATAAAAAAAGTCATGTTTTCAATTTGAAACTTCCAGTGAACATATCTATTCATAGATTGTAGACACCAAATTCATAGACCATGATTGTGATTTACAACCAAGCAAAAATATGATACGAACCAGGCTCAGTGAACCCCAGGCTTTTAGCAACTTTAACAACTTGGCTCTATGGGTTTCCATCTTCTACCACGCTCATTACATACCCCAGTGTACCTATAACAAACATATAAGGTAACAACCATCACTAACATACAATAGACTGTATGTTACAATAGACTGTAAGCATATAATTAATGCCTCAAAAGATATGTACCACTCAAACTCCCAACAATGCGACGGACACAATCTTCAGATGAAAGCATTCGATTTAATGATGCTA
Organism: Myrica gale; assembly: GCA_963930655.1. Taxonomy (NCBI): domain Eukaryota; kingdom Viridiplantae; phylum Streptophyta; class Magnoliopsida; order Fagales; family Myricaceae; genus Myrica; species Myrica gale. The sequence continues at coordinate 8,684,492 of OZ005602.1, read as the reverse complement.
TGACAGGAAGACCAGCACCAACATAGCAATAATTTGAAATCAAGTCAAAGGATATTTCTTAAGCTATTTCGCTGCAAATATCTCCTCACGCTGAGAAAAACCAGACTTGAAGGCACAATTTACTTAGCAAAACCAATAAGCATGCAATAGTGGATCTAACACCTGGTACTACACTATCAATGATAAACAATCCTATTTGATGACTAGCATAGAATGTGAGCAAGTCAATGAATCAAGCATATGTACCCATCGTATAGAAGAATCTTAGTGAATTACCTAACTCTTACAGGAAGTAGTATAAAAGAACTGGAAGTTTGTATGATTAAAACAGAAGGTAAGTAGAAGGTGGAAACAAATTCCAGTCCCTGAAATCATAATTATCAATCCTTTCAGACGAAAGGACTTATAAACTAAAATTATGAGGATGATGTTGTACCAAAACTGAAACTCAAAAAAGTAGCAAAGACAAAGAAAACAGAGAAGAAAAAATCTTTAAAAATTAAAAACAAATCATGTGTCCTGCATAACTACTGTCGCAACATAGGACTAGCTCTTAAAATACCCTACTAAGATGGAAATCACTCAACTAATCACAACCCTTTTGAGTAATCTTACTACTCACACATTCAAGAGCTCAACTCAGTAAAGTCTAAATCTTAAGATAATTTATATGATTGGATCAATATCTAAGTCATCGGCAATGCTCTAATTCGTTTTGGAATTTCTCCCTCTTCTAAACCGTGACTTGTGACGTCAAGTTTTCTTCTAGTGCACTTCTTGTGTAGACAACGATGTTTTATGATAGTACTACGTGTGTGTTTGCAGACAGCGATGTTTGATGTTATAGTACTACGTGTGTTTTGTAAAAGATAAGCAAGTGTAATGTCTGTTGTCATGCAAAGATAGTAATATATATTGCCCAGTGTCTAAAATCTTACTTGCAAACTTGCAATAACACCCCCTACACCACTTATACCAGAAAAATGAGATAAAGTCAGTTAGCCCCGTAAGCATGAGCAAAACTCATTGTTAGCCCAATAACTTTAAAAACGACGATTTAAGACCCTTAACTTTTGAAACTCATCAATTCACACCTCCTGCACCACTTATACCAGAAAGAATGAGGTAAAGTCATAGTTAGCACTGCAAGTATGAGCAAAACTCATTGTTAGCCCCGTAACTTTAAAAACGACGATTTAAGACCCTTAACTTTTGAAACTCATCAATTCACTCTCATCCAAATTATGCATTAAGTCCGACGAAAAATTATGCTAAATGATCAAAATGCCCCTCCAAGGCTAAATTTTAAAAAATAAATAATAATAATAAGATTTCAAGAAATAAATTAAAAACAAATAGATTATTGAAACAGAGTTTAAATAGTTTTATTTAAACAAAATATTATTTTTTAAAAATATATCATTTTTATTTTTAATGATTTCTTAATATTTTTAATAATTTTATCTTGGAGGGGCACTTTGGTCATTTTCATACTTTTCTGTCTGATTTAACGAATAATTTGGACGGAGAGTGTGAATTGATGATTTTCAAAAGTTAAGGATCTTAAATCGTCGTTTTGAAAGTTACAGACTAACTAGAATTTTGCTTATACTTACGGAGCTAATTATGATTTTATCCAAAAACAATTGTGCAATAAGGCTATGACGATTTAAGTGTAGTTTTTTTAAACTGTCACGTGTCTAACTTAACGTGTGTCATGAGTTTACAACATGTTTTATATTTTTTTCTAATTATGAGTTTACAGCAGTTTGGAATCGTGTTTTTCTCCAAAGTTGCTATGATGGATGCGTTGAAAGTCCCTACACAATGACAGTGGATTTTGTTTATATCGAGATATGTTTTTGTTGATAAAAATAAAAGTTGTCAGTTCGATTGTGTAAAATTGGGTGATAGTCTATCCCTCGCAACCTTCCACGACAAGCTGGTTACTTTTTTTCTTCTTCTAAATAACACTTTTTTTACTCTCATTCCGATATAAACACCCAAAGGCAGTGTCCTATTTTTTTCAATGTTTAGTTAAGCAATTCAAAAGAGTGTCGCAGCTCTAGTGACGAAGAAAGACGCACGTCGGCTACCAACACTCATTTGAAGAGGAATAGGTAGTAGTGGGAGATACTGAAGACTTTGCTGTGTGGAGACGAGATTCTCGCGGATCGCTAGTACAAGTGAGTGTGGCTAGTCATTTTGATCTTTGTTTGAGTTTTGCGTACCCGATAGGGGTAAATGAGGCATATGGGTTAGGAACTTAGGAGCATAGTAGGGAATGGGCAAGAAGTTGGTTGGATCTGGTCTGATTTGGCACTATTGTTAATCAACTACTATAGGTTTTTTAGAATATTTTGCAGTTCATTCAATTTTTTTTCTGTTACCAAATGTGAATGCATTAGCTAGGGTTATCTTGTAAAGGAATGATAAGGAATGACAATGCTGCATTTGAATGGAACAATATTTCATAGTCAATCGATAATTTTGATATAACACTCAGATGACATCAATTTTAACTTGCTTAGAATTGGATGATTATTAATGTTACTGTAACTATATGCGTATATCTAAAACAATGATTATATTATTATTATTATTATTACAGTCTGGTGGCCTGTGCCACATAGCTCACAAAAATTTCACACACACGATTGCACTAATCGGAAGAGTGTCAATAGAACCATTGGGAGTAAGCATGGCGTACTACCTTAACATGGCTTACCCTTTATCCCTTGAGGAGGACACATGGTGGGAAGAGGAGTTTTGGTTTTATGTGGTACTCATTCGAAGAATCTCAGCTAATCATTCCACAAATACCTCAACGCACATCTATTCTAACCAGTTCAATATACACTACAAAAAAAGGACCTATAGCGGCGGTCAATAAAACCGCCACTAAAGGGTATTTTTCGCGGCGTTTTTCAAAAAATGCAGCTAAAAAAGGTCTGTAGCGGCGGTCGTCTATAGCGGCGGTCAAACCGCCGCTATAGACCTCTGTAGTCGCGTTTTTTTGCAAACCGCCGCTAAAGGAGTGTCTTTAGCGACGGTCGCTATAGCGGCGGTCACTGACCGCCGCTATAGAAAGAGGGTCTACAGCGGCGGTCAAGATGACCGTCGCTGAATCTCGTACCTGTAGCAGCGGTTTTAAAAACAAATCGCTGCTATAGGTATAATTGTAAAAAAATGAAAAAAAATAGAAAAATAAAATTTTATGTGTTATTTAAGGTTAATAATTATTTTATTGACTATTTATTCCTTTTTATACATAATTTTATATTGTCACATGTTTTAAAAAAAATTTAAGAGACCTACTTAATAAAATATGAAATTAGAGAGAGTGTTATGAATATTGAAGTTGTTATTTAGAATTGGGGCACTTTTCGCGCACGTGTCGGTGTTTTGGTCATAACTTTGGCTACGAGTATCTGATTCGCGCCCATGACCCCAATTCGGAAAGCTCTTTTCGGCGCGCACGTCGTGGTCACCTAGCTACGCTTCGTTGTGCCTCTTTTTGATCCCTAAATCCGCTGTTTTCCCTCTCAAAAACCTATTTTTAGTTATGATTTTCTTTCCTTTACCGTTTAGGAATTATTTTTGAACCCGATTTGGGTCATATTTTGGCAGTCTATTTAATTTTGCTAAAATCCTATTAGGGATGAGATTTTAGCTATTTTAGCTCGGCTTGTGGTTTCATTTTAACTTAATATTTGGTCATAGTTATTATTTAATTAATTTCATATCTGGCATTAATTTGACACGTCAGTGCTCATGTAGCTTTACAATTTTACTTCACCTAAATAAAAAGAACATTATAAAAATATTGTGAATTTAAATATAACAAATCATACAAAATGTAATTTACTAAAAATATATAACTGCAAAATATAAAATTATTATTAAAAAAACTACAAAAAAAAAAAAAACTCCTCCCGCCCCCTTCCCTTTCTTAAAAACTCCCCCGCGCCCTAAAACGCTAAAATTCCCACCTGTACCGCCAATTCGCAAAGCCCCTCTCTACTCTGTCTCGCTTTCGCTCTTTGGACCCTCGAAGCCAGACTAAGGACTAAGTTGGGGGAGCTCACAAACTTCGGAGTTCCAAGAAACTCCGAACAATGGCACCGAAGCGCAGAAGCCAAAATCTTCTTAATCTCTGTAGATTTTTTCGTCTCAATCTCTTCTATGTCTTTGATTCTGGTGGTTTTCTGGAGGTTTTGAAGTTGCTGAAATTCTGATTATGTTGTTTAGTTTGGGGATTTTCTGGAATAGAATATTGGGTCTGAGGCGGTTGGTTTTACTGTGTTTTAAACCTAACCCTAGCTTCGCTTTCTTTCCATCTAAGATTGTTGGTACCTCCAGAAAAAGAACTTCAGATATAATCGGGTTCGAATTTCAAGCTGTCGATCCGTGGTTTGCGTTTTGGGAGTTAATTGAAGTGTTTGACTATTGCTTCAATATTTGCAAGATCCTTACACTAGCTTTATTTTCTGTTCTGAAGATTGCTCTAATACCCGTATCATGCGGCTTTAAAGATTTGGTTTACACCATAGATCAGAAAGCTTTGTGATGGTCGAGAGATGTATGTTTTCTGCTCCTGCTTTTGCTTCTTTAATACTAGGGGTTGATGGCTTATTTGGAAGATCCTCATATCTTATCTTGCTTCTAAATCCAGTTTCATATGCAATTGAAATATTGGAAATATCAGATTGAAAACAAAAATTATGCCTATTTTCATATGCAGATTGAAATATTGGAAATATCTGAGGCGGCTGGCTTTTTAGTTTTCTGGACGCCAATACATGCTTTACTGCCCTTTAAGAATTGAAATTTTAAGTTCTTCGGTGTAATTTGTTGTTTGGTTGTGCAGAATAGTTGTAGACCCAGAAGACAGAATCCTTTAAAGTTTTGCCCCATTTCATTACTTTTTTCGGCTATGTATATGTAAATAAGGATTAGCAACCTTTCGACATGTGTGAATGAGATTTGTGTAGTTGAGCCTTTATTCACTTTGTAGGTTCCTTTGTAATTGCAGGGGCAGACACCACTGTTTCCTCGCATATTTGGTCATGAAGCTGGAGGGTATGTATAATCAGCACAGAAAACTTGAGTAGTTGATATAATCCTTACTCAGTGATACTATATGTTTATTTCCAGAATTCTTCTATCTACCACTTTGTTGGTACCTCCACATTTAGTGAATACACTGTGATCCATGTTGGCTGCCTTGCCAAGATAAACCCTGCAGCCCCACTAGATAAAGTTTGTGTTCTGAGTTGCAAAGATTCAGTCTTGTATGCATTTCTTTAGGCATTATGGTTGCTAAACACTTGTTATAAGGTCATAGGTTCTATAGCTCAGTTGCTTTTGGGAGAAATATGTGTATAAATATACTTCTTTAGACATTATGGTTGCTGAACTCTTGTTACAAGTTCATAGGTTCTATAGCTTAGTTTCTTTTGGGAGAAATCTCTCTCTAAATGCTGGTATTGCACGAGTATGCTATGGAGTGATAAAAGATTTTAGAGTAGTGAAACAACATCACATGCTTTCGATTAAATATTTTACAGTCAGAGAGCTTAACCTTAAACTGTTAGACATTGACTTTTGATGAGTGCTTATATATAGTCTGCTACTTAGAGGATGCTAAGAGCTATACCTATTGGTATGCTTGTGCTTGTTAGACAAGATGAGTTGCCACCTCTACCAGTTTAATAGACTAACACTTCTAGTGTAAGAAGAAGCTTAAGATTCTTATCTGTGCATATGCTCAATTGATTGTCAATCTGTGAGTATGATTGTCTTGATTTTGATTTAAGGATGTATACTATCTTAATTATTACTATTGTTTTGGCTCGACTGTGAGGGTGATCTTCAATTTAGAACAGGCTCTATGTGAAGGAGCCTTTTAGATGATAGAGTGCTACTTAGATCAAGCATGTTACTTTGCTTCAATGTGCTGTTGGAAGTGCAATGTTTCTGGGAATGTCCATTGGCTTTTATTCAACCAATGACATGCTTTTGATTTCTATGAAGGCCGAGCTTCCCATGGACATAAAACTGGTTGGGTGATACATGAATACAGTATATTGCAGAGTGGACAGTATGAAGATAGCAAGCCGAAGGTATTATATGGTATTTGTTATCACTATGACATATACATTTTTTCTTTTCCTTATTAGCCCAACCTGCCATGCAATTACCAATATGGTTGGATCATGTGCAGGAAGTGAGCTCCCTATCCAGAGTCTTTCTTGATGTTGAGCGTAGCACAAATCAGGAAGTGCAGCAGAAACTTACTAGTGCTGAGATTGCAAGAGAAAACCACCTTCACCTGACTCCATCAGCTGGAGCGGGCAGTAACACTGGACAAAGTTCCACCAGCAAGCGGCAGGTTTGTCACCTCAACTTCATGGTCTTCATTGCTGGTGACTTGGATTGGATTTTGCTATTTTGTTACTTAATTGAAAACATCAACACACACCAACATATATGTGTGTTTCCTTGCAGTTGATGAGTAGCTTTCAATTAAGATTTAATTCGTGTTTATGTCTACTCTTCCAAGTTATTGGCTTGTATATGGGAGTTTGATAGTTCTCCTATTTGCCTATTTCCATTGTTTTCCCGTATGATGGTTCAATTCTTTACTTGTTCCAGTGTTTTCTTGTACACTGATAATGTGTGCAATTACCCATTCTAATGGGCATTCAAAATATGAGTATCTTGTCACAACTAACACTATGGTCTTGTTCCAATTCTTCCGACAATGAGTTTCATGTTTCTTATTTCTCCTAGTACCAGATGGTTTTTCCTTTGTTTTTTTTTTGTTTTCTATGTTACTCTTGCTTTTGAAGTCATCAGGTCATAGTATGCTTTTCCCAGTCAATTTATGTGTATGATTTTTTTCTTTGGTTTTTTAGTACATGGACAAAATAATCTGTTTTTCGAGTTTGAAATGAGATTTTTTCTGAGGCTTAGTCCATGGAGCGGAGGCTTGGGCCGATAGGCCCAAGCTGGAGCGCTCATGGACAAGCCTGTCTTGATGGGGGTAAAAAAATTTTTGACCCTGCAAACCTATAGCGGCGGTCACTGACCGCGGCTATAGGTTGAACCTGACCGCCGCTATAGACCTATAGCAGCGGTCATATGACCGCCGCTACAGACCTTCAGCGCAACTGCGCCCAGGTTTATAGCGGCGGTTTCGACCGCTGCTACGTGACCGCCGCTATAGACCCGAGGTCTTCACCAGCGGTCACCGAAACCGCCGCGATAGATCTATACGCTGCTATACGACCGCTGCTATAGGTCATTTTTTTTGTAGTGATATGTTGAGGAGCAATTATTTAGCCACAATAGGACATTCTATGAATTAATTAGGACAGAGAAGGCAACCTTTTATGAAATTATATTCAGAGTTGCGAGGACAGAAATTTATCAATGACTCGAGGGGTGTACGGTCATAAGTGGTATTAATGATATGTTTTTATTGATTGTGGGACACAAGCAAGGAATGAGGCTGATTGCAGATCGTTTGAAGACAATGTGTCGCCTTTTCAAACGGGTCATGCGGGGACTTTGTCGACTAGGTTAGCAGATTATGGCTGTGTTTGCATTGCAAAATGTTACACTTCTAAAATTTTAACACAATAAAAAATTACAATATAATTTCTCTCTCACAATCACATCATCTCAATTTGAGTGTTAATGAGATTGACGGAGAATGGACAAAGGGCCCTCTGTTAGACAAAATGTCAGAAACTCACCTCACGAAGGCAATCGTTCAAAACTTTACCAGAAGGGGCCTAATTGTAAGATTTTGTTACCTCAAAGGCTGTAGAACACTTTGAAGGCCACAAGAAGCATACATATAAAAGAGGTTGGCAATATTTTTGAAGGTAACGGACCATGGGAACACGCAACAAGATGTTGCGGATCCATTTCAACGGTCGAGCCAAACATTGAACAAATGTATTGCGGGGGCTCATGAATGCTCACCCAATATCTCTTGAAATTATTCAGGAGTGACACTCGGAAGGGGTGCCCTCGCATTTCGAAGGCAATCCAAAGTAAGACCCGTTGTTCAAAGGGCATGCTTAATTAGTAGAATTTTTCTTAGGAGGGGCTGAATATTTTAATGAATTTTTTAAAAAAATAATAATAATTCTACAAATAATTGTATAGAGGCAATTGATGACATGCGAGAGCATAGGTGTACAAGGAAATTCAACCAGCCTACCATAACTGAAAGTGTATTTTGGCACAAAACGTTTGTATGCATATAATTTCGACATGTTTGTTTATAGTGCATGGGAAGGATCGGCGCATTACACCAGCATTTTTATGGACACAATTAGCAAATCAGAGAACAAATTTCCTATCAAGGTGTTTGGTAATAAAATTAAAACCTGAATGACTCGATGATATGACACGCATCTTCATACAAAAATTTGGTATAAAAATAAATCAAGAGTATCTCTTGTTGGGATCCCTTTGATCTCATTTGGAATATCTTTAGATGTTTTCCATCAACGAAATTGGTTATTGATGTTTTCCCCCATGTGACGACACGTACATCAATGTTTAGGGATTCCGAGGTTTTGCATTGACGAAGAAATACTGCGAATTAGCACATTTTTTTTAACTCCTTGCATTTGCGACTTTAAAGGTTGTGTTTGTGTTGAAAAATTTTTGGTATTGGGTTTAGTGAAAAAGTGAAGAGAGGTAATTTTTTATATTTTTTGTAATTTTTTATATTTTTATAGGGGAGAGATTATATTGTAAGTTGGTGAAAAATATTGTGATATTTTTGATGCAAACACACCCTTTATCAATATCAACCTCGGGACATATGGCTTTAGTGCATGTTCGTTTTTGTAAAACTATTATAGGATATTGTGAATACAACAAATTTACAAAAGGAACTTCAAAACATCAAAAAAGAAATCCTACTCAAATATCGATACTTTTAATACAAACTTTAACAACTTTTCACACAAACTCTAATACCTTTTTTTAAAAAAATTATAACAAATTTTTTCTCTCAATACTTTTTCACCAAACACCAATATTTTTTTTAAAAAAAATTACATCAAATCAACTCTCTTTACACATTGTTACAAAACTACAATAACAATTAAATATCTTTAAAACTTTTCACAAATTTTTACATTAAAACTTATAAAATTGCAATCTATATAAATATTCACAATTCCATAAAAAATCTTAAAAATCTTACAGTTTTTTTTAACGAACATAAAAGCGGGCATCATCCGCTTTATATTCTTATATAAAGTCATAGTTATATAAAAAAGCGGGCAAAATGATAGTTTTATATTCTTCTAATCCTACGATGTGTGCACTTCTTCTTTAGTTGACAAACATCAATTGAACTGCAAGACTAATTTTTATCGCAAGTGTAAGAGATGTTCACGTTGAAATCAATAACCTTACTAAAATATTAAAATTTTGAAAAACTTTTTATGTCACACGAAGCCTACAATTGGCCTTGAGATGACATTTACAATCCACGTGAGCATCATGTCATCTGTTGGCTAACAAAAATTGGATGAATATCGATTTGTTTCAAAAACTTACCTATAAGACCCGATGGTTGAAATCAATACCTCAAGGACTATAATGTCAAAAGTGTAATCCAAATGGAATATACGGTAATTAAGCATTGTATGTAAATACATAAATCATTAAACATGTCAAACATCAACAAAATATTTTCTTAAAAATATCTTAAAAGAATAACCAAACATTGAAAAGTAAATTTTCTTCTTAAAAACGTTTCAAAGAAATTTTTTTACATAAAATAATAGTTTTATATGTATAAAAACAGAACCTAAGTAACCTGTGAATGTGATCCAAACTAAACCTTGAATCCAATGTTAGTGACTCTCGTAAATAGAGTGGTGGCTGCAAATGGAATCTGGATGAAGGCATTTTAGGCATTTTCCTTTTGGCTCAGATTGATCCAGGTTGAACCTGGGGAATTTGAGGGAACCTCTTCATGCATCTCTGGTTGAACTGTTTAGGGCTTGACCTTGTGCCTTGTTTATATCTATATATAAATCAATACAACCTCACTTATTACTATAGGTTTTGCATTTTGCATCTTAAACTATCACGTTCAAGACATTGCACTCATAAACTTCTAACCTCTAACACAGTGCACCTTTCGTTAATTTTTTTCGGTCAAATTGGACGGAAATTGACTTTTTTCAAAAAAAAAATTATACCATTAAATATGACCTATTAATTTACCTTTTGAGAGCATAATCGATATTTCGAAGGAAAAAAAACTCAATTTCTTTTAATTTGACGGAAAAAATAAATGGAGGGTGCAATGTGTCAAAAATGGATAATTTGTGGATGTAATCTCTCAATCGTGGTAGTTTAAGGTGCAAAAAGGTAAAAAGTGTATTTCCACCGACCCAAAAAAAATAGGGAGAAAGAGAAAATAATGACCAACAGATCAGTATGCTAAAAGTGGCACAATCGACGAAAACATAAAAGAACATACTGATGATACATTCACCAACTACAAGTACACAGTTCAGCTGAAAACCGACAAATCACATTGCTACATGATCATTCTCGAATTCATGTCAAAATAACATCACTGAACTTCTTGCAGTTTTGAAAGGGGCTCTTCATATTCCTTTTTCTGGGACCACAAAGTTTGGGACTCAAATTACTTCTCCAGCACATGGATAACGGCGTTCTATAGAATCATACCAAAACAAGCTAGAGATTCCCACAACCAAAATACGAATCAAAACAAGGTTGCAAGCAACACACGCCACCAGCAGTTATTTATTACAAAAAGCTGTAGGCTACTAACAGTGCTTAAAAGCTGACGAAGTTCTTTTCCTTCAAGCTTTCGACAGTCTCCTTGAGACTCATCTCTAGAGGAATATATTCAATACCCAAGGTTTTTCCCCTCTCTTTGGACACCTGATATGTTGGCACAAATGGCTTATCATCTACACACCTGTTAAGATTTTTGGGCCAAAGAAAAATGAGGTGGAAATGTTTATGTAGAGAGACTATAACAAAGAAACAAACTCTGAAGGAGCGGTGGAAACAAGCCATTTTGGTTTGCCGAGTTATCATCGATATAGCTCAATGAGAAAGAAATGATGAATAACCGAAATGAGGAGAGTCCAAGGACAACTCAATTGAGGCCCGACTAAACCCAATTAGTCAGTCCTGATACGAGGTGATACAACAGAATATTTTGGTCCAACAAGGAAGAAAGAATACAAAACTAGCCACCCAAAGGAACCGGAAAAAAAAACTACCTATTACCACATGTGAAATCGTAGAACCATGCCATACAGAAAGGAATATGCAATAGGAGCGACTATTGCTAATGGCCAGTATCACCTAAACATTGCAACTTGAAAATAGATGGAAAAAAGCACTTACTTATCTGGAAGTTGTAAACAGGGATAAAGCTCACGTAAAATCCTCACAATTTCAGAAGAGTGTGCAACTCTCTCAACCAAACAATATCTTCCACTAGCTGAAGGCATTTCATATGCTTGAATATGTGCATTGGCAACATCTTTGACATTAACCCATCCAAAAGATAGATTGGGAAACACCTGTGCTCCTGCATCAAATAAAGAAGAAAATTTAAGAAGCAGTAAAGAAGTAAACTGAGAGTGAGAATTCATGGCAATGGATGGTTAAGCCTATCAGGCGACAATAAGCACCTCTAGAAAGTAGGATAAAGTCCCTCAAACAGACACACATATGGACGTACAAATTGTAGTATTGGTGCATCAAGCTGATTGGTTAATATCCTATTTCACAAGAAGAAAAAACACAGCTCCCCTTACCTTTCGAAATTTCTGTTCCCAAACCTAAAAGACGCGGGTAAAAAGATCTACTTATGGAGAGAATTTAGAAACCAAAACTTATATAGAGAACGATAAGATAGTATGAATACCGTTCGCTAAGTTTGAAATTACACCAGCACTTGTATTTAGCGTTGGCTGCAAGAGAGGACCAATCACCATTGCTGGGTTAATTGCAACCATGTCAAGACCCTCCTCTTTTGAAAACTTCCACGCAGCTTCTTCAGCCAATGTCTTTGAAAGCACATACCATTGCTGGAGAAAAATTAAACATAAGACACAGACACACTAATGAACCAATGACAACAAAATCGTTGGAAGTAGCAGAATTCCCCTTTTCATGAGTGATAAAAGAAGGCCATTGACTTGAACACATCGGTGATGGATGAACATAACAGAGATTGACTTGTACAGATACTAATCTTAATAATTATTTATTGCTTTATTAGAAATTAGCCACATTTTTCAATGAGTTAAAGCTGTAGGGTGATGATGCATGAAGGATCTCCAAAATAACAGAGCACCAGTCATGATCACTTGGAAGAACATGGAAATCTTAAAGTGCACTAAATCATTAAGGGAAAAATCATCCAAGTACTGATGTCGGAGCAGGAGCAATGCGGCGTATTTTAAGGCTCAAATATTTAGGGAGTGAGCTCATGCAGGTGGAAGGGGGAAAAAAACTTCCATACCTGCTTTCAAAACTATCTCCATACTATTTACATTTGTAAACTAGTGTTCCATCATTGCTTGCAAAACTATTCAGAAAAATATTTTCTCAAGATTATATAAGATCAAGAGAAAAAGCAAGACCAATAATTAATCGATCCAGACCAAAGGGAAACAATTCGAGTTCAATAAAAAACTGTATTTAACATATGAGATGGCTATTATTCAATGTTGCTTTTGATGCTCTTATCCCTTTGCAAAATTGACGCAATCACGAAAAATTATAAGACCATATGGGTGGGTTGGTGACACAATGGTTAATAGCATTGACCTCACCCTCTAAGAGACATGATGGTATACTTCACTCCAGCAAAAGGACAAATTGCGTAGTTACGCTGTATAAAGGAAATAACCTGTAGATTAATATTTGGCAAGCACTGAGAGCTTGACAAGATCCCATTGTTTGTTCTTCCACTTCTTGGATGTATAACTCATCTCGACTCACACACGAAGTTACAAACTAAATCGCCATTACTATACTCCCTCAATACAAAATTGTCTGTCCACTAAAAATGCCATCATTTTACGGAGACATCCTTTAGTTCATTGTCCTCAACATAAAAAGATAAAAGCAAATGGTAGAGAAGTATTGACTTCTCAAATAGAATAAAGAATTAATCGGGAAAGCATTCCCAAAATTTTCAATAAATAAGGGACAAACTTAATTTGAGATGGATGGAATTATATAGGGTCATCCGAGCAATGAATCTAAGAGCAGTTTAAGTATGCATTAGAATAACTGAAATATATAGCATAATCTTTACTTTCAGAAGAGCATGAACATAAAGCCCTACCTTATCTGCCTTGCAAATCTCGGGATCAGAAAACCAAGTCTCATCAACAACTACATCAGGAGTTCGAGGTCGTCCATTATATGCAACTGCAGCTATAGAGGATGTCAAAACTACCCTTTTGACAGATGGAGACTTTGCACATTATTTAAGGACGTTAAGTGTACCCTTCACTGCAGGATCAAGTAGTTCTGCCTGAACGATAAAGGCAAATCAAGTTAGATCACTAGGAATAAAGTAGCAGAAGATACCATTAGTGAAGACAACAAAGTCATTTGGGTGTTTATAGAACAGCATTAAGATAGTAATAGCAACATGGTTTGCATAGACTAAGTAAGAAACGTCGAAACACTAGGTAATGACCGGTAGTTACACAAGTCACCTCCCACAATGTTATGACTTTGTCAATGGTAATTAGTGGAATACCGGCTGCCTTCAAACGGTTCTTTCGAGCTGTATAAATATTACATCACAGACTTTTAGACATTATTATCTGTGCTGTCATCCATTTAGTTCAGTACTAGAGGGTCTAAAGGCATAGGATTCTCTGCATATGAACTAAAGGCATTTGACATTTCCTATCCTAAAGATCTTTGCCTTATCATCTCCAACACTATCACAAAGTCTCCGATTTTTATGATTATACGAAAAGTGCATATCCATGATATCTTAAGAGTAGATCATCATTCTAAATCCATTTTAGGACTTGTTACTCCACCTCTTCAAAGTTCAAGTCTGTACTAAACTGGGACTTCCCTAGGTTTTTCTAGCAGGGTACCTAAATGCTCTGTTGACAATTTGTCGAGTGGAAAAAGGTGAAAGATAACCTTTTTTACAGGAAAAAAAAAAGAACAAAAAAACATATGGAGCGGAAATGCTGAAATTTCAGAGCCTATTACAAAAAAGGTGAAAGATACTTTTTTCACGTTTCAGAGCCTATTAAATTGTTCAAAAACACAAAAACAAAATAAGTAAAGTTGCTTAGGTAAATTGGTTAACTTGGTAGGTTGAGTATTGGGAATTGTACAGAAAAAAAAAATTTCAGAACAAAGAATGGTGCAGTAACATTCAAAAAGCTTTAAAATTACTTAGGTACCCTTCCAACGGTACTCTTGAGGCCATTGAAGACCGTTGAAGTTAAAGTGTGTATAAATAGAAAGAGATAGATAGATAAATCATTCGAATCGTGCAATTACGCTTGCAATTTATTCTACACCTTAACTTTAGAGAGAGAAAGTGCTTTGAAGAAGAGAGAAGATCACACCTACCAAGAAAGCTTGTGATTTCCCTGCCAAATTTTAGCTTTCCTTTGAGAATCTTGTCTTTTTGCACCCTATTGAGCTTTCCACTTGCTTATTTGGCTTAGAGAGCCATTTCACACGTTTTGTGCTTTCCACTTGCTTATTCAGCTTAGAGAGTCATTCTTTGTGATTCCATTGTACCCATATTTTGGAAAACACTTGAGTGTTGGGTAAACACTTAGTCCTACTTGTGAGAGTAGAAGAAATCTCTTGGTTTTGGGATATGTGAAGAGAGTTGAAGTGTGAGCTCGAAAAACGCTTTGTAAAGGTTCTTTAGCACCCCGAAAGCTAAGATGTATTTACTATTTGAAGGATAGTGAAGGAAGCCCAAGAAAGTCAAGTGTTGGTCAAACCACCTAAAATCATGGTGTCATTTCTCTAACTTTGTCTCTCTCTTTTACTCATTTCATATCTTTCCTTGTGGTGCTTTATGCCTTACAGTTATATTGCTTAAATTATCTTGAATTTTTTTTTTTAATTTTTATTAAAACTCAATTCACCCCCCCTCTTGGGTTGCTATTTAGACTTTCAAGTAGGTAGAATTATGTTATCTACCATTAGACTAGGGTGTCTAAGCAAGCGAAGATGCTGCATTGGGGAGGGGGCGACAACTACTTGGAGAAGTCCAAGTGTTACTTATTTTTGTATGAGGTAATGATTGCTAATCATTTGCAATCATTACCTTTTGCAATTCTATGGGCATGACCGGTTTTATGGAGATAATATAGGTTTCATGGGCTGAGGGGGATGGGTTGGGCCGAATAGGGTGAATGGAGGCCTAATTGCATTTTATTTCTAAGTCTAAGTGATTAAAATCTAATTTTCCAAGCCCATGTAATCTAATTGTCGCAAAAATTAGCAAAAAATAATCCTAAGACACATGGCTAACCTAGAACATGTCCTATTGGCTTAGTAATTAAGTAATTAACACAAGTCCATGCAGCAAGTTTGAAGAAAAAAAAGAGTTTAAAAAGGTAATTAGGGCTAAAAGCATGAAATAATGACATTTTTGAATTTTTCAGTAAAATAAATCATTTTATAAAAATATATAAGATACAAAATGAGTAAAATATGTAACTAGATTGAAGAACTTGAAAAGAGATGAAAGAGAAAAAAATTTCTCATAATTTTCGGCTGTGTATATCTATTTTTAGGGATTTCCCCTATTTTAAAACTAATAAAATAATGAAATCCGAAAATATAAATTAATTACCTAAATTAAGAAAATTAAGAAAGATTAGAACGTCAGGGTATTACATTAGTACATCTAGAACTAATATAATATTAACTATTTAATGTTTTAAATATTTGTTTTAGATGGAAAAATGAATAAGAGACATAAATTCAAATTGTGCATTTAATTGTTGAATTTATATGACTTTAGATTTATAATTTTTTCCATCTTTGGCTTGCATGTACTTAAGTCATATTATGTCCAGATATATTCTAAAATCTTTTTTTAATCATTTTACACTAAGATTATTAACAATGTAATTATTTTATGAATTTAATTTCATCAAATGATGACATGAACTAATTAAGTATTTTTGTGTAGGATGGTCAAATTATTTGCTTTGGACTGCATAGGACAAGGGACAGTCTACTGGGACATATTGGTACAAGAGAGCTTCATTAATAGCAATATTTTAATTAAATAAAGAAATGAGAAACATTTAAATCTCAACCCTCCAATTTCTTTTCACTCTCTCTTTCTTTTTAACCCAGCAAACCCTACATCATAAACTCACATTTCCTATTTTTCTCCTCTTGGCCGACACTTCCCCAAGTTATTTTTCAGTCATTATTTTTAGTTTTAGATTAGTTCTTTATGCTTATTTCAATTCTTAGGATATAGAATTAGTTTCTTGCTCTTTAATCCAAGAATCTTATGACTTTTTTAGACGATATTATTTAATCGAAGAATCTTCTAATTTTTTTTTTGATTCCTTATTATTTACATTATGTCATTTACTTTCAATTATTTAATTTTCGTCATTTACTTATTGTTATTCATTTTTCCATCATTTAATTTACGTTATGTACTTTGTCATTTAACTTAAAGCATGTTACATTCTTAGTTTATGTTTTGTGTTGAGAGCATAAATTTAGCTTTGTTGAAATATTTTGATCTAGAGCTAACAATGTAAATCCTCTAAACTGTAAAGTTAGTCAAATTATACTTTCAAGCGTCTGATTGATTTTGCAAGTTCGGGATTTATATACAAAGGATGTTGGGATTTTCAACTTTTCTTTTATAGTGCTTTAATTTCATTTTGAAACCCCAAGAATCCAAAAATACGAATATGAATTGTGTTCAGTAAACTTTTATTTTATTTTACATCTTCACACTTATTGTACATAAAATCTCTCTTATATTCTCCTTGTTTTTACACGAATTTGAAATTAGTCTACTATTTTTCCTGAGTAGATAATCTGACCTTTTGGGCTAATTATTGCACACCAGAACTCCTATACTTGAGATTACCTTTGCACTGCTCATTTTTGAGTGAGTCACCAAAGAGTATAATCAACCACCATGTAATAGTAACTAGGTTATGTACATACCACCGAGGTGGCGGCCTAATGGTTTGGGCTCATGTGCCAATGAGATCACAAGTTTGATATATAACTGGGACCTTTGAATAGTAATGTCAACCAAGAGAGGGTGGTTGTGTCGTCCTTTGAACCTTTGGTGCCTTTTCTTCTCAATCTTCTCTTTTGAGAGTTCATGATGTCCTCCAATCTAGGGCTTTAAATAACAATTCACTAGCATGTACAAACTCTTATGATTACTATAGGTAAGGTTACCACCTTTGGTTGCTTATCTTTTTTTTTTAACTTAGAAAAAAAAGCAGTACAACAAATTTGTTCCTTAGCCACCAACTTATCAGCAGTGAAACCAATATCGTCACTAAATATACCTCTATAGCAACAAAATTATTTGGTTTTTTGTTGCTAAAGAGTTACAAAATTTGTTTTTAGTGATGAATATCAATTTCGTTGCTAAAATACTTCTTTAGAGACGAATTTATTAGCGACAAAATCAATTTCGTCTTAAAAAATACTTTGTAGTGACGAAAATATCGGTTCGTCCCTAAAAAGTTAAAACATGGTGTTTTAGCTACGAATATCAATTTTGTTGCTAAAAGTACTCTTCTGCAACGATATTGTTTCGTCGTTAAAGAGTAAAACACGTTTTTAGCAACAAATGTTAAGTTTGTCACTAAAAATCGTTATTTAGCAACAAAAATATTGGTTCGTCGCTAAAAGTACTATTCTGCTACGATATTGTAAAGAGTAAAACATATGTTTTTAGCGACCAACGTTAAGTTAGTCTCTAAAAATACCTATTTAGTTATGAAAATATTAATTCGTTGTACTAAGAGAAATAATGTGTAAATAATGTCAATCTAATTGAATAATATCTAAGTATGTATGATTGTAATTCTATTGTGTATATACCAATTAAGGTATTGTAACACAAAAGTATATATATACACATTAGTTCATTATGAATATATTACTTAGGACGAAGATATATTCATTAGCAGAATAAGACTGATTTGTCATTTTAGTTGTCTCATATGCATTTATATGTACGTTTTTCTTATGGAATAAGATAATCTCTTTATTTATAAGAAGTGATTATTTCATTTTCTTGTAACACCTAGCTTCTAGTCACCTAACCCACTGTAAAAGCCTTAATTTTCAACCTAAAAGCGTAATTAATTCATCTAGTTCTAATGTTTTATTCTCGGTGCTAAGTGCTTTATGTAAACTATATGGTTAAACCAATCTGTTACGCAATAATCATCTTAATTATCTGCAATTGTTTTTAATGATAATAAGCTAGCATTGCCTTTTGTTTGAGTATGGAGACACTCTTGTGATCATTTTACCATGTTACAAAAATTTGAAGGTGCTTAAAAAATTTGAAGGTGATTACAGAATTTGTAATTATAATTGTTAGCATTTGTTTTCAAACTTTGAATTTAAACAAATAGAATTTAATTTAAACAAATATAAATTTGAAGGTGGTTATAGAATTTGTTATAACCATTGTTTATATTTGTTTGTTTAATTTCCTTTTTCTTAGTAGGAGTTGTTTAATTTGTTGTTCGGCTATATTATTAAGTCACTTTGAAATAAAGAAACCATGGCTTTTAATTTCAAACTTTGAATTTAAACAAATAGAAATTTAAAGGTGTTTGAAAAATTTGAAGGTAGTTACAAAATTTGTTATAGCTGTTATTTATATTTGTTTGTTTAATTCCTTTTTCTTAGCAGTTTTTTAATTTGTTGTTCGACTATATTATTAAGTCACTTTGAAATAAAGAAACCATGGCTTTTAATTTCAAACTTTGAATTTAAATAAATAGAAATTTAAAGGTGCTTGAAAAATTTGAAGGTAGTTACAAAATTTGTTATAACTGTTATTTATATTTGTTTGTTTAATTCCTTTTTCTTAGCAGTTGTTTAATTTGTTGTTCGACTATATTATTAAGTCACTTTGAAATAAAGAACTTTAGTGAAATTCTGCCTAGAGAGATTTTCTACAGTTAGCGCTAAGCTTACGTCAAATTGTTGGTACTGGGTACTTTCTCCCAAATGTTGATATACTTAGAGCTTTAAACATTTTTCTCTATCGTTAGCAAATCTCTTATCATAAGTGGAATATAATTATCTGTGACTACTTCATTACAAATGCTATATATGTTGTAGGGAGATTTTGTGCAATATTGGAACCGGTTTGAAGACCAAGAGTGCATCAAGGCAAGATTGGTCTACAGTTACAAGTCTTATCATCACTAGCTTTATAAGATTTACAAGAGGTTTCAAAACAAAGAGAAAGCAATGGCCAATCCCCCCGAGGAGCTGAGCGAGGAGGTTTGGGAAAAAAACTGCAATTTATGGGCAGATGATGACTATCAAGTGAATTAATTGATATAGACAAAGATTTTGTGTTTTCAGTTTAATGTTCTAGTTGTATAATTATAAATTGGTACAACAGTGAAGTGAAAATCCATATTCGAGTAATTTCCAAGCATGCTAGGATGTAGGTATAGGCCGGTGTTAGACAATTTGATTTCAGGAAAAAAAAAAAGATGAGTACATATATCAGATTTTTCTTCAATCATCTTTGACAACTAGCCCGATATAAAATGCATGCATATTCTATCAATAACTATAACGCTTCCTACATATACCTTTTCTCACGAAATGGATTTTACCCTTTCTTGTACTCAATCCCGGTCTAATATTCGTATGATATTATAGTGGGTAAGTATATGCTAGAATTCTTTTATATGAGAATGTAATTTAATTTGCTCATCATTCTTTGTATTGTGGTTTTATGCTCTTAACTTGCAATGCAGAGGTTGTGTGACAAGAATGTGGCAAATAGAAGGAAACTCAAAGTGAATCATATAGCCAGATCTAAATCCCTTCTTTCTCTATATGAGGAAAGTGTACGTATACTTGTGTTATGTATAACACAATATGTTAGTCTTTATTTATTCTCATTGATATTAATGCATATTATAATCATAGGTTGTGTAGCTTGAGGAGGATGGTAACAAGATTCAATTTTATAAGCGATCCCACATGAAGAGAGACTTGGTCACTTGGGTAAGTCTGTCATGTGAGGAAAACTATGTAAGTTATATATAGTCCAATAGTCCAGATTTGACTTTGTCAAGATAGTGTGCTGCATGGTTAATTTCTTATTGCATCAATTTTTTTCTGGTAAAGAATCAAATGATTGCAGCATTTGTAGAGACAGATCCCTCCATGAAATCAGTGAAGATAGTTGAGAAGGTGTTCTATGAGGTCTTGGGACGTGCTGAGGCATGGAAAAATTTGTCATACCTCCACCTTCGACATCAGCACGGTCCTCTCAAGTGCTCATCTGAAAGAGCAAGTATAAATATACAAAAGTGGCATGGAGTCTTACAAGGAACAATATGAAGATGTTAAAGAAACAATGAGAGAGATAACGTTGACGCAAGCTTCTTATGATCAAAAGCTTGCTGATATTATAAGTCAAACACTCATCCTTAGTGACTCCGCAATGTAGAACCTGTGAAGAGCACTAAGCAATAAGGAATATACCTAGGTAAGACTTGAGGCATGTTCATTTTGGTGAGATTTTTAGGATTTGAAGTGTTTTGAAAATTTTTAGGTGATGTTTGAGTTTTATTGGTATTTGTGTAGAAGATATTGACTTGTATTGATGTTTGTAAAAAAAAGACAATATTGAGTTATATTTATATTCGTGTAGAAGTAATTGGGGGATTGTAATTTTATAAAGTTAGATTCAAATTCTTAAAATTTTGACAAAATGAACATGCCCTTGTATTAATCTTTGCATCTTGACGTTACACGTCAGTAGTTGTTGAATTTCCAATCAAATTAATTATATTATTTTCTGCTAGTAATTGTTAATTAAATATATATACTTGTTAACATGAGTTTATCTTCCACAAGTTATTTCTTTAGATAGCTTTATATGTTGGGTGATGGATGAAAATATCAGCACAGACCTCTCAAGTCGCTCGTCTGAACGAGCAAGTACAAAAGTACAAAAGTGGCATGGAGTTTTACAAGGAACAATATGAAGATGTATAAGAAACAATGAGAGATAATATTGAAGCAAGCTTCTTATGATCAAAAGTTTGCTTATATTATGAGTCAAACACTCATCCTTAGTGACTATGCAATGTAGGAATTGTGAAAAGCACTAATAGCAGCAACAAAGAATAGACCTAAGTCAGACTGTAATAATATTTGCATCTTGGCTTTACATGTCAATAGTTGATGAATTTCCAATCAAATTAATTCTATTATTTTATGCCAGTAATTATTAATTAAATTTAATAAAATTGTAAATTTGGTCACTCGGTTTTAGTACCTTTCACAAAATAGTCATGAAGTTTATTTTTTGGGGGTAAAATCATAGTTAACCCAATAAGTATGTGAAAAAATCAAATTAGTACTCCTAATTATCAATTGGGCGATTTGAGAGCCATAACCTTTGAAAATCATCAATTCTCAAAAAAATCATGCAAAATGACCAAAATGCCCCTTCAAGATAAAATTACTAAAAAATTCATTAAAAATAATAAAAAAAATGATTTTTTCTAAAAAAAGTAATATTTTTTAAATAAAACTATTGAAACTCTATTTCGATAATATATTTATTTTTAATTTATTTCTTTAATTTTATTAATTTTTAAAATTTAGTCTTGGAGGGGCATTTCAATCATTTTACATGATTTTTCGTCGAATTTAGCGTCTAATTTAGACGGGGGGGTTAGAATTGATGATTTTCAAAATTTATGGGTCTCAAATCGCCGAATTGATAATTAGGGGTACGTACCGATTTTATTTTTTTTCTCATACTTATGGGGCTAACTATGGTTTTGCCCCTTACTTTTTTTCATTTTTTGGTGACTAACTTCATATGCTTGTGACTTTTTACACCTTGCATTTCTAACGGAATGTACCAACACGTCATCACCTTCTCTAGCTCAACTTCATTAATTCATGTAAGCAAGTCCAATCAAGCTCTTGTGTACACGTCATCTTTTTCTTTGCATGATCTTTTGCAATTCATCAAAAGGTTGTCCTTGTTCATCTTTCAACCAAATGAAAATGGTCAAGAGGAAAAACTGCATCAGATCGTGCAACAATCGCGTCTCTCCATGGGCCTCATTCTCACCAAGATGACATGGCTTCACATATCCCCCACAACCGCCTCTCCTTCCTTCAACTCCCATATTCTAACTCTGTCATTGTTTTTTTTCAACCAGTGCAAACTTTGAGCAAGTCGGGTTCTTGGTGTTATCCGTAAAGGATTCTGGCTCAGCTTTTGATGTAGTCGAGAATAATGGAAACATTTCCACGGAAAAAATCGGGGTCGAGTACTGGATTCTCAGGATTTTGGTGAACCCAGTGGTCGATTCGGGTTTAGGGTCTGCATATCTAGTAGGTAATTCAAATTCCTCTATTATTGTGGGGTATTTGATTGTTTCTCGTTGTCCTCTGTGAATTGGTTTGCTATGAGGATTAAAGGAGGTGGTTTGAAGTCTGAGAGGCCGATTTTGGTTTGCTTAGGTGGTAAAGTGTTTAAGAATTGCTCTGTTGTGTGTGCTTGTTGGTGTCCGCAATTGCTTGAGGAGAGTGTGGTTTTGTTAAAGAATGTTGGTCTGTTTTTGTTTGAATTGGAGTCTTTTTTTAGAAATGGTTCGCCTAGTGTGCGTTCTAGGGGGACTAGGTTGCGAGTGTCCTGGGAGGATGATTTGAGTACTTCAAGGAATCATAAATGGTTGGGCTGTGAGTTTGGTTGGCATCCTAGAATTCTGATTGTTGCACGATCTGATGCAGTTTTTGCTGACTTGTTTGAGTTTTTGAATGAAAGTTTTCATTTTTTGTTTTACTAACCAAATTATATATTTGAGTTGGAGAAACCGATAATGCGAGCTTTGTTGTTCTCATCCTCACTGCATAGAGAGCTCCAATTTACACACTATTTTGGACTGATGAAGGGAAAGAGAAGTTGGAGATGGTGATTGATGTGAGAGAGAGAAAGACGAGTGGAAAGATGAGCAGGGACAACCTTTTGATGAAGTGCAAAGGATCGGTGAAGAAGAAGATGACGTGTTGGAGGAGGTACACAAGAGCTTGCTGACATGGATTAATAAAGCTGGATTGGAGAAGGTGATGACTTGTTGGTGCATTCCGTTAGAAAGACAAAATGGAGAAGTGACGAAAGGAGTAGAAAGTCACACACATATGGACTAAATGACCAAAAAAAACTTAGTGACGATTTTGTTAAAGGTATTAAAACCTAGTGACCAAATTGTCAATTTTCCTTAATTTATATACTTGTTAGCATGATTTTGTCTTCCACATGTTATTTCTGTAGATAGTGTGATATATTGGGCGATGGATGAAAGATCTATGACTGCCTTCACTTGGCAAAATTACTTTTGTATTGGAATTTTTTGAAGTTTCATCGTGTGTATTGGCATATGTACATCATTCAAAGGCCAAATCAAACTAGCTTTAATTGTATACATTTGACACTTTTTAGGTTGTTAAAAATAACTATTATATTAAGGTTGTTATTGCCATTATATTAATTGAATGCACTATCTTATAAAATCACATGGTTTTTTTACCTTCAAAATTGATTTCCTTCTTGTTTTAATGTACAATTAATTTATGGATGCAACTCATTCATTATTAGATTAATGTTTTTAGGCAATAACATAATCAGCTACACAAAACAACCATTATTTTCGACATGTCCAAATCTTTGGTGGACCTGGCTATAGCGACTACCATTATTAGTCACTAACATTGACTTTAGCGACATTGACAAGACCTTAACTCAAAACCTAGGTGAGACAAGGTTTGCAGACGCCTTTGACATGTCCATTATATGTCAAGGCCCAAGCCATGGCTCATCCAGCAGCGCATTGGCATGCCCCATGGCAATGCCAGTGCCAGAGAATGCCCAACTAGGTAACATTCCTCGGCAGGGCATAAGAAGGCTCATGAGGAGATGATGCAGGCTGACTCAGGAGGAGTCAATGTTCACTTTGCCTGCACCACCACATGACCTCCAGCCACGGCGGTGCCAGAAGAAGTGCATGAGGAGATTGTCTCAGGAGGTTCCCGTGACAGAATAGAGGAAATCGATATCACCACCACACGACCACCGGAAGCGGCGGCGCATGGTGGAGCACATGGAGGAGCTAGCTCAAAAGAATCAGCACGTCGCAAGAAACATTTTGGTATCACCACCCTACAAGGTGGTGGCGTGGCGGTGATGGAGCACGAAGATGCCACCACCGGCGACAATCAAATGCCATATAGGGCCACCCATCCCTATATGGCCGAATCCCCCAATTAATGGAAAGTTATATTTATTACTTTGGAGTCAAAACATTGTTATGTTGGCTTGAGTCAATTAAGAAAACAATCTTGGTCATATTTTGGGAAGATTGATCCTTGATTGATATTAGGAGTTTTGTGATTAGGTAACCTTTGACATTTGCTCCCAATATGGAAGCATATGGCCGGCCACATTAGAGTCTAATAAGGGCAAATCAATCTTTGATTGATTGGATCCTAATTAGGCAAGTTTTAGCCACCAAGGAAGATCCTTTCAAGATCTTTCCTTTTGGCACTTGCTTGATTTAGAGGGATATGATTTGAATGGGGAACAAGCCTTTCCTCTACAAGGAAAGTTCTTACCTCCAAGCCCATGAAGGTACTATATATACCCTTCAATGGCACCATTATAAGACATCCAATTGAATATTTATCAAAGAATAGCATCCTAAGGAGCTTTTGGCCTCAGTGCCCTTTTTCTATAGTGCAGGTCGAACCTTGTCACCTTTGGGCTAGCATGGACGTGGTTCTTTTATGCTAGACTCTAACTTGGTCATGGTTTTGCCTTGTTAGAGAAACTAGGGGGCAAGTGGTGGTCCCTCCCCTAGAGGTGCATTGGCTTGGGAAGGAGCATTTGGCAGGCATGTTTCTCTCGTTACTTGGTATTTCCTTTGTCAAGGTAGCCGAAGGTCTTTGAAGAGCTGAAGGTTACTTGTGGCGGGCGTAGGTCTCTCGTTGCTTAACCAACCTCTTGATAACGATTTGGGTTCATTGGTAAGTAGTAAGGGTGTTTAGCTTGGTCGTGGGTCTATTGAGTTTTGGTCTTCTACTTGTAAAGGTTCCGCCTATTGGGTTCTAAGTCATCCTTGGGTGGCTTAGGCTTGCTTATCTATAAGTACTTGCATGTGCGGAAGTGTAAACTCCATATGGGAAAGGCTTGCAAAGCCCTTGTCTTGGTTAGAATTAGCCTCAGCTTGTTTTAGCTTCAGCACGTGGTTCCTGTCATCCACCTTCTTAACCATCCATCTTTCTTTTATATTTCTCTTTCTTTATATTCAAAATACCAAAAATAGAGCTCGAGTTATGATGAGTACCTCAATGGGATGGCCAATCGAGCATTATCGTTGAGGCGTGTGCTTGCTGCGTGTACTCACAAGTTTGGACTTATGAGGGGTTTGGGCAGGGGCCTAGGCTGGAGACCCTATCAAACATACTCTATGAATCGCTAATACCACTATTTGCTACATGTCCAATTCGTCGGTGGTGCTACCTATAGTAACTATCATTATTAATCACTTAAATGGACTTTAGCAACTTACTATATTTGTCGCTTGTACAACTATTTGCGATGACTTTAGTGATGTACTCTATGCTTCGCTAGTACCACTATTTGCAACATGTACAATTCGTTGGTGTTGCTAGCTATAACAACTATCATTTTTGGTCGCTATAATGGACCTTAGCGACATAATCTATTCGTCGCTAGTCTCAACTTGAGCGACCAAGTTATTCGTTGCTATGTGGTCATGTCTAACGACCACTACGGATGAATTCATAGGCCCTGTATCAATGAAGTTAATTGAACTTCAACAACATATACTTTGTTGCTATATGTATTGAATGACGACAAAGTATTATTGTTGTTGCTAAAAGCCTTTACCAACGATTTAGTTGCAATCACTGAGCAACGGTCATCGCTAAAACCCTAATTTATTGTAGTGATATTAAGACTAATCATCGCACTCAATAGAACTATATCAAAACAAGCTGGAGATTCCCACAGCCAAAAATACCAATCAAAGCAAGGTTGCAGGCAACACACGTCACTAGCAGTTATTTATTACAAAGAGCTAAGAGTTGTAGGCTGATAACAGTTAAAAACTTACGAAATTATTTTCCTTCAAGCTTTCGACAGTCTCTTTAAGAGGAATAAATTCAATACCCAAAGATTTTGCCTTTTCTTTGGACACCTAGAATGTTGGCACAAATGGCTTATCATCTGCACACCTGTCAAGATTTACGGGGAAAAGAAAAATGAGATGGGGATTTCTGTCTACAAAGTCCCATATGGTGTTAACCAGCCATTTTTGTTTCATGAGTTATCCTCAATGAGAAAAAAAATAATGAATGGATGAAATGAGTGTAGCTGACATAGGGTATAATATCGTAGGAAAAAAAAAGCTCTCCTTCTCTTTCTTTTTTTCGTTTTCTAATATTAAACCCAACTAGTCAAACTTAATATAAGATAATACAACAAGAATTTTTTTGGGTCCTACAGAAAATATAAGATAAATAATTAAATCTATTTTTTTAACAACTTATACTTTTGAGATAAATGATAAATTTACATATTATCAGAGGGTGGTCTAAAGTTGAAACCTGACCTCTACTTAATTGACCTCCGATTTCAAAAACTAGGGAAATAAAATAAAATAAAAAAATCGAAGAGAGTAAAGTTGGAGAAAATCGGGTAGAACATGAAGCAAGAACGGGTTATTATGCTCAGCACCTTAGGTGCTGAGCATGCTGATGTATGGCCCGGATGGATTTGTGAAGATCTAAGGGCTAAGATTAAAACACGTCAACTAATGAAATAACCCACCGGGTTCGACCCGTTCAACTGTGACCCGCGAATTTGACATGTTCATATAGCGGTCGACCGCTTCATGTACCGGATTACACTTTTGTTTAAAAATTGTATTTTTAACCTTGATTTTAATAAATTATCTTTCCTATATTTATGTGATTTATTTGCCTAATTTACTTTTATTATTTCATGTATTTGATTTTATTGGAGCTTAATTATTTTGTAATGCGATTAAGTTGGTTACTGTTTATTTAATTTCTTTTAAATTTAAATTGGTTGAACTGAGCTCCTGGGAGGCCCGGTACTGAACTCCCGGGAGTCTTAAGAGCTGATCTCCCGGGAGGCTTGAGAGCTGAACTCCTAGGAGGCCCGAGAGTTGAACTCTCAGGAGGCCTAAGAGTTGAACTCCCGGGAAGCCCAAGAGCTGAACTCCCTGGGGCCCGAGAACAGACTCCCTGGAGGGCCGAGTACTACGCGCCCGGGTGGTCCAGTAGTGTGCGCCCGGGTGGTCCGAGTACTACGCCCTCGGGAGGACAGCGTACTATATCCCCAGGGTAACCAGGGTACATGCTCGGAGGCCTGTATGACCGGCTTACAACAGGCTCATGCTTGTATGCCCGGGGCCAGGTCTGGAAAGCCCTGTATACCCGGCTAACCCCCTGGAACATGTCTGTATGCCCGGGGTATTTGGTCAGATGTTAGTATGCCCGGGAAAATTATTTTGGATTAGGCATGCAATGCCCCTCTCTTTTGTAATTGGTCTTCATTTTGTCTTTTCTACATGCAATCACATGTATAGGCAGGGATAGTTCAGTGGTATATGTTGTTTGGGCAATAAAGATTTTGGCAATCACAGTGATTGCCTAGAAAGGAAATCAAGAAACATGTGTCATCTAAGCCTTGTTGCCGCCCATCTAGCCACTTATTTCAGTTGATTTTCTTGTTTAAATTGAGTTCATGATTACCTAGGATAGAGACATGCATACACATGGCACAATATTCCTTTTTGGTCGACCAAATGAACCATTGAGAGAGTTGCCTTCTTTGATTTAGCAATCAGTGCATCATTAGCTCCTATAGACCTAGGCTGCACCAATAAAACACAGATTAATGAAGGGACCTCGTTGCTAATGAAAAGAAAGAAAGAAAGTGAGATAGAGATGAATGTGTAAGGCTTAGTCGCATAAGAGAGGAGAAAGTAGGAGCCGTCATCTGACCGAAAGAAAGAGAGGAGAGAAACCAAGAGAGAAAGGAAAAAAACCGAAGGGAAGTAGAGAAGAATCCAAGAGTCAGAAGGAAAGGAACCACCGGAAGAAAGAAAAAAAAAAAGAAATTTAGGGGGAAAGAAGAAGAGCAGTCGGTTAGTCTTTGTCCCCTTGCTTTTGGAAATTTTCAGCCTTTGTCTTGTCTCTTCTCTCATCTTTTTGTTTTGGCATTGCTTTAGGTATTTTTGCTTTTACTCTTGCTCAAGACTTATCACCGAATCAAGCAAGGTAAGGGTGATTTAGTTTTGCTCTAATGTGAGGTTTGGGGTATTTTGTTGTGTTTTTGTGATGGAAAATGAGCTTAGGGGCACGGGTTGGACTAGATGATGTCTTTGGAGTTCTATTGTAGATTTGATAACATGCATATAGGTAGATGATGATGAAATGGGGAAAAGCATTTCCTCTGGCCGATTGTTTGTTCCTTGTTTCTATTCTTGAAGAAAATCATGCTTTCTTGATGTTGGATGAGTTGCATGTGAGTAATGTTGGTATAGGAGGAGGAAAAAAACTCTTAGATAGGTCACGGTTTGTACTTACAGATAAAGGAAAATGCATGCAAAAGTAGTTTTGTAGATTACCTTCCTTTTATCATGCTTTGGATTAAATCTTTGTGAATTGGTGCACTTGTCACCTTGGAAATTGAGAAAGAAAGAAAAATGGATTCATGTGAAACATAGAGGGTCACGACAGTGCCCTATGGAGAACTCTCCTTGAGTTCTAGTGGCAGGAAAATTATAAAGGAGTGGCATTTAGCCACATGCATGGGTATTGATGGTTTTGGACAGGAAAATAAGAAATAATGAATTTTGTATTGTGATTTGTTGTTGAATATCATCCCTGGATGTATTTTGATGCTACTAATGTGTTGTTAGCATTTAGGTGGACATAAAATTGATGACAAAAACTAAAAGAACACATACATGCAAAATTTCCCCCAAGGAATAGAACACCCAATTGCACTATGGAACATTTCAGGTAGAAGTAGGTTGTATTTTCACACGAAACTTTCTAAAAATGAAGTTGAGCATTTGTAGGAGTTGCCCTAAAAATTTCAGCTAAAATGAGTAAGTGAAACGGTCTGAAATACCCTTGGAAGCACCTAGGGGTAGTTTTAGCATTTTTTTTAGCAAATCAAAGGTAGAAACGTCCAAACTTATAATCTGGGCTTATAGCAGTGTTGAGCTTATCTTAATGAGGTTAGGGTTAAATTATGAGTCCAAAATCATTTACAATGAGGCCCAAAATACAAGGCCTAATAAGAGGTAAAACCTGGCCCTTTAGTAAATATTATCAAGAAAATAAAAGTGACTTAGTTAAAATCCTGATTTGCATATATGAAGCCCAACAGTATTAATGGGGTGAATATATTTTGCTCGTGATATATCAGTTACAATTTTATGCCAAATACATTCCATTGATCGTCTTTGTGAATTGATTATTGATGATGCATATGATACATGTTGCATCAACATATCATGGGTATGGGAAATCAATTGACCGAAATGACCGGAATGAAACTCATACATAGAGGTGGTCCTGAGATCGGGTGATGGCACCGCTCACAGTGGGATAGTGCAAGCCACCACTAAAAGGATAGTGGTTGGTATCCCTTGGCGATGGAACAATGCATGCCTGACTGGGTCCTAGTGTCGGGGCACGGGACAGTCCCAGAGGAGAGGAGGGACGCACAACCCAAACTCTGGAGGTTAATCTCTGAGACCCCGATTATTTCTTTTGTTATTTTCTATGTATTAGCTTTAATTTTAATTATGGGGCCATATTTTTTGCCAATGTATGACCTAAGCTTTATGTTAAGGTACATTAACTAATATGAGATTTTATTTCATAAATTTTTCCCTAAATAATTTTCTTTTCATTATGAAAGTTTTGTGCAAGTTTAATTTCATTTTCCTAAGAGCCTAAACTTGCAAGGTAAGTTTCTCTTATGAATTTATATTTTTCATTTGCTTAATATATATTTCATAATCCATGAAATTAATTATGATTATATATATATATATATATATATATATATATATATATATATATATATATATATATATATATATATATATATTGGCCGAAAATAATGTAATAGAAAAAAATTCATGAAATTCCTTTAAGTATTGGAATATTTTGTGTCATTAATAGGTAGCACATATGTATATATATTTATGGGGCCTAAATTAGTAGTTTTGAATAATCATAGAAAATGAAATGATAAGCTACTAGGCATATGATAAGCTTTGCGAGAGTTTAATTTGATAAGCACACTTGCTTATCATAGTGATAAGCTAGCATAATGATAAGCTAGGGAACTTTTTATGTAATAAGTTGTTGTGGCTGTCGTAGAGATAGACTAGAACCATTATTTTGAGATAAGTTGTCATGCTTATAAGATGATAAGCTATGCAATTGAGCTGGATAAGATAGAAAGCTTATAGGAGATAAGTTAGGTGACAAAAGCAACTAAGTTGAAAGTTAGGTTAGAAAAGTAACTAAGTTAGTTGAATTGTAACCAAACAAAATAAATGAGCTTTGTGTCAAGGTCATTCACGTGAAGAGCATGGAGATTGGAAGAGTTAAAAGCTTGTGGACCATGTGAGTTGTAAAGAAGTGATAAGAGAGCAATTAAGTGACAAGACAAGGCAAAGGGAGAGAAAGCCATTAATTGTGACGTTCACGTGAAGATGAAGGGAGTTATGAGAGAAAATCAAATGCAAAGGCAAGAGGATTCACATGGGAGGCATGGCTTTAGGGGACAAGAGATGATGTGAGAGAAAGTGAGAAGAAAAAGTGAGAAAAGACCATGTTATGGTTGGCTAAGTCCATCCCACATTCACCCCCCTTTTTTCTTCTTTCTCTCTTGTCATTTTCAACACCTCATGTCAATTGTCATTGCAATAAATTATCTTGGGAGATTCAATTGTCTCATACGAATTCAATCCACACTTCACATTTCAAAGCTTCACATTTCAAATTGCCTTGGCCGAATACCCCATTCCATTTCAACTCTCTCTCTCTTTTCCTCTCTTGGCCTAATTTTCCTCCTTAAGCTCAAGATTTGTTCTTTTCTTCTTGCAACCAAATCACTCCATTAAAGTTATAAGCTTATTCTCTTCTTTAGGTGACCAAATCTTCCCTTTGTGCAACTCAATTCTTCTCTTGGAAATTTCTACTCACTTAGCCACTTTTTCCTTGTTGAGATTTAACTCACTTCCTTAGAGCTAAATCATTTCAAGTTACCTTGTTTCTCCCCACCATAAAACCTATCTTAGCACCTTATATCAAGCTTGGAACCATTCCAAAAGGGTGAACCGAAAGTTTGGGTGAAGGAAGGATCTTGGTGAAAATTTGGTGACTAGTGGAAGGTAGAGGTAGGCTTGATTTCACATAATGTTTTTGCTTAAGTTCTTTATAAGTTATGACCTAAGGTATTTTATTATGCTAGGTACTCAAGGCTTATGTTTAATCATCAAGGTAAGGCCAAAAATATGGTTGTTAGTTCTAAGAATGATGTTGGTTGAATATCTCTTGGTTGGATTTGAGTTGGTACCTTGATTTTGTTAGATCTTGAGTTTATGAGACCAACCCTAAACTATAATGTTAGATCTAGTTATATAAGCATGAGATCCGTTAGAAAAATGATAAAGGATGAACAATGCATGCTAGTGTGGTCTTAAAATGCAAAAGGAATGCATGATGCAAGTTTTGACATGAAGGGTTGTGTTGGATCTTCAAATATAATTTTGTTAAGTGTCAATTTGATGAATGGCCATGATATGTGTAAAGTTTGGTGAATACATGCATATAGGCTAGTCTTGAAATGTAGTAGGTTGCATGCAAATCGAAAGAACTAAGGAAAGTCTAATCATTCTATGAACATTTGTGTTGGTCGAATATGATATTGTGCTAGATCTAGAAGTTGTTTTGTGATTGGTAGATCCTAGGTTGTGAATCTGAAAATGGAGGATGAGATCACCATTGGAGAAGAAAATTTAGACAAGGAATGCTTAAAATGGAACATGGCCGAATGACCTAATAAGTGGAACCCTAATAGCAACCCTATAAATAAGATTATATTTATTTGTGATAGATAAATGAAATTAGGGTTATGGCCAAATGGGTTAGAAGATTAAAGATCAATCATAAAACACGTCATATTAGTAAGAGAAAAACATAGATAATAGGCTTAAAGATTCGGGTTAAAAGAATTAGCAAAACTTTGTGGTGTTAAGTATAGATTGAGGATTTAACTAGGTTGGCCGAAACTTAGGGTGAACAAAATAAAGCTTATATTTTCGGGTTGCATAGAGATTTAATGTTAAGCTAAAGATTAATTATGATTAGGGTTAGTAATTGATGAACTTAAAGACCTAGTGTAATGTATGTAATAAAGAAAGATTAGGAGTTGAATATAGAGCAACTAGCTTGCTAATTAGAAACCTAAGTAGGAATGGTTAATAAGAATTTTCTATGAAAACCTTTGAGAATAATATTATATTTTCAGAAATATATCTTTGAGTAATAACCGATTAAAATACAAATATTTAACTTGTATGATTATGTACTTATTTTTTAGTATTAAAAAAGGTTTGAATCGATTGTAGGCAATCTTCGTATCTTTATACATTATCAAGGAGACCGAAGTAAGCGGATTGTAAGTGGATTGTAAGCAGATTGTAAGTGAATCTTACACTTTTATGAAAACTGGAATGACACACTCAATCGATTCATGAACAAGCATGATATTTCGAGCAAGCATGACATGGCATGAGCATTGCATGATTTTTCTAAAGAGAATTTTTATGCAATGATTTATGGAAAGTTTATGGAAAGATAAGTTAAGTCAAGGGGCTCTGGTCGGTACCGTACCATCGTGATGAACACCCATACCGAAGGACGAATGCGAGAAGGGTGGGTGAATCCTAAGAGGCAGTGCAACCACACTGAAGGACAATAGAAAGTGTGGGCGTCGTGTCTAGCCATCAGGCCTGGGGCAATTACGGGCTAACTCGACCAACCCCACTGAAGGACAATGAGAAGGTGTGGGCCTCCAAGGGTCGTGTCTAGCCATCAGGCCTGGGGCAACTATGGGCTAGCTTGACCAAATGGAAAGTCTCCAAGGGTAAGGGAGACGGTTCCGATGGGAACGCACAACCCGGACTCCAGGGGTTAATTGGAGCGTAAGTAGCCCACTAATTATGAATGAATTATTTTCAAGGGCCTGGGGCCAATTTCAAGAACAAGTTATGACATTACAAGCAAGAGCATATGCATACCCATGACATGCATGTGCATCATGAATTATGTTTTTCCATGACAAGCAAGTACAAGTCAAGAGCATGTTTTTAAGTTATGTATTTTCCTTACTGAGTATTTTTTACTCACGTTTTTAAACTTATGTCATTCCAGATGCCTCAGGTGGAGAAAGTCAGGAGGACTACCTGACTTAGAAGGAAAAGATTATGTTCATGTTTTGTTGTTGTGACTTGATCGATGAGATCCGTCACTTGTTTAGTGTTAAACATGTTATGTGTGTTATGTATGTATTAAGGTGCAAGTTTATTGAGAACCTTAATTATGTTATGAGTTGGCTCGAATCTCTCGTGATCCTGTACGTTTCCGCCGTAAGTATGTAAGAATGTATGTGAAAACGCTGGAGCTATCCTGGGGATTGCTCGCGGCTGTCACGGTCCCTACGGGATGCCGTTCGGGGCGTGACATAAACAGAGCAATGAAATGACACATCTACCGACTGGAAACGTGAAAGAAAGAAAGTGAAATGACCAAGAAACATATGCATTCACTCTGCATTGCATCGCTCATATCGCATGGATTGGTTTATTATGGGTATTGCTCTATGATTGGTTATTCTCTATTTCTGCCAATTCTGGGTTACATTGTTGCATGTCGTGTTCCCCACTCCCCTTTTACTGAGTCAGTAGGACTCACTTTTTTATGTTTGTTTGTGTTTGCCTTTTATTGTTAAGCAAGATGTTGGATTGTTCAAGGCTGAAGAGATTCTAGATGCAGGGTCTGTTTTGTAGCCCCCTTTTGTTGTTTCTTTTCTTTTCTTTTTGGTGGCAGTATTTCAAAACTTTTTTATCCTTCGAAACGCGGTTGTATAGGCTAGGTGATCTATAGACTGCTAACATTTTTGGTATAACCTAGGTCTATTCTTTTGTAATACTTATTATGATTTTGCTCTTTTCCTTTTAGTCGTTAACCGACATAATCTTATCCTAAGTGCAAATATACCGATTTTCATATTTTGGGTTATTTCACTTCCTTTGTTCAAGTCTCTAAATCGATTACGGCCTTTCTTTTTATTAGTAACCTTTTTAATCAAGTCTCCCGCCCAGTAAATTTGAGGGCATTCAAGCGATCATAAGAGCTTTTATCGTGCGGTAATTCTCGAATTTTGTGCATGTGATTACTATACGCGAGCCGAGGGGGTAAGTACCAGCACGGGGCGTGACAGGTATTTCAGTCAATCCACACCACTTTCTGTCTGATTTAACGGCCCAATTTGAATGGAGAGAGAGAATTGATGTCTTTTAAAACTAATGAGAGGTAAAAAATTAAATTAATAATTATAAGGTCCAATTTAATTTATCTATAGATATGGGATGTATTATAATGTTTTTCCCTATTATATATCTAAGCTTGCTCAGAATATATATTTCTTTCCAAATGCCTTTACCTAAATTCCCATGCAGAATTGCGTCAACTTTTACATATAAATACACTTCACCCCCTTTAAATATAGATGTCTTGACCTATTTTTGTCACATGCACACTCCAATTATTTATAATTTTATCTGTATATTTTTTTGGGATAAATGCAAAATTGGTCCTTGTGCTATTCGCAAAAATCGATTTAGTCCCTGTGATATGAAAAACATCGATTTAGTCCTTGTGATTTCAGAAAGTGATAAAATCAGTCCTTGATGGAGGATCAATAACAAACAAAAATAGAATCACAGGGACTAAATCGATGTTTTTCATATCACAGGGACTAAATCGATTTTTGCGTATAGCACAGGGACTGATTTTGCATTTATCCCTAATTTTTTAGACAGTGATCATTCTATGAGGATAAAATAGTAATTTAAATATTAATATATCAATTTCTGTTAAAAAATAATGGAATATTTTAATAAATAATATAAAATATTTGAAATTAATAGTTGATGAACGTAGGATGCCGAACCATATGCATATGAACAGTGCGCACAGTTGAGGTTTTAACCGTATAAAGCCTTTACCGTGTGATAAGATTTCAGGTCCCTTTTCATATTTTTTTTTTCTTATTTGTGCTTGGACCGATATAATGTTCTAAATATTTGAGATCAAGTGGCTCAATACCGTTGTACATAGCCTTTATCTCGTTATACAAACAAATTTAAACTCTCAGACTTTCTTTAATGAAATTTTGTTAGGAATGTAATTTAAATAACAAAGTCTAGTTTTTCAACTTAATTTTTTGGGAGAGTGAGAGTGATTTTATATGGTATCAACAACAAACTACGAAGTTGGAGACATGCCTTCACATTTTAACCCTTATTTCTATTGAAATATCTACGTGTTGGACTTAATTATTAAGGGACAACATGAGTGAATATAATTCAAACAATAAAATATATCTCTCCTTATTTTTTTTCAATTTTTTTAAGTAAAATATATTTTATCTTAATAGTTTATGTCTTAGGGATAATTAATTATTTTACATGGTATCAAAGTCAAACTCCTAAGTTCTAACTCCATATTTTAACCCCTATTTCAATTAAAATATCATATTATACATGATGGGCCATGAAATACTTGGCCCGGCCACACGACTTGGGCTCGGGCTCATTAGCCGGTTAGTAACCCCGAGTAGCTGACTGCGCGTCAACATTCGGTACCCGCTCTCACATAGAGGTTTGACCATCCGAGGACTCCTCATGAATATTTGAATGGTCGGTGACACTCTCCTAATACAACTATACAACTTAACTCCTCCAGGAGGCAGTCTCGCGATATGAGTCTTGAAGCACAAACTATTAGACTCATTTTCGGACTCTACTATCTTTCAATATAAATAAACCAGGTATTCTCCTTCATACTCTCTCAAGTTTTGACCTACCTAATACTATACTCTTTCTCTAAAGAACTAACTTGGACGTCGGAGGCTTGATCCAAGGCCACCCCCTCGGTGATTCTTGCAGGTTCATCAGGCTTCAAAGTACCGTGGTGATTTTTTGCATCATCAATACCTAATTGTTTATTTAGGGTTGGGCCTGACCAAGCGACCCGAAAAACGACTAGCCCATCACCTATGAAGGATAATAAAGTATCTTACTGAATAAACTTCATTTAGCACTATACATAACATGGGTAATGTACAGATGCGTTAAAGTCATACCCCAGTTCGCTAGCATTGACAAAAGAATAAAGAATAACAAGGAAAACAGAGTTAAGAAACACGATGAATATAAAAGAAATCAACAAGGCTTTTCTATTGTTTTATAGATAAATACACTTTCCACTTGAGTCAAATTTTCCCAATAACAGAAATTGAGGTTTTGGCTTAAAAAATTGACAATTTTTATCCACTGAATTTTTTTTGGCAGATATAATTTTTATGAGGGTAAAATTGTCATTTTGAAGATTAAAAAAATAATAATTTCTATTAAAATTTACGAAAAGATCAATCCTACTCAAAGTGCATGCAGAATTATGCTCTTTCTGCACCAAATCAGTTAGTTTTCCCTTGTTTATCTATGCAACAAAATAGTTATTCGCATTTATTGGATATCACATTCCCAAAAATGTCGATGACTTTTCTAGCTATCTCTTCCTTGGGGCAGATAGCCCAAAATTCAAACGTAAATTAATCCTGCTCAAAGTGCATGCAGAATCATGCCGGAAAGCAGCAGGAGACTCCCACAACCAAAACAAGTTTGTAAGGCAACACACGTTTCTGATCTAAACAAGAGGAGAGAAGGTAGAAAACTTTGTTATTTTTCCTGTAAGAGAAATACGTAAATGGAACAATGATGACAAATTAAGTGCACACAGATTTTAAAGAGTTCAGCTTAGAAAATGCAAATGACTCTAAGGTTATGTTCGATTTAAAGAGTTTTGTAGGATTTGAAGAGTTTTGAGAATTTTTAGGTAATGTTGGAGTTGTATTGGTGTTTATGTAGAAGTTGATGATGTGTAAAAAAGTAATGATGATTTTTAAGGTTATTGTTTGTAAATTATTTTTATTGGGATGAGTGAAAAAAATAAAAGATAAAATAATATTTAAATTTATGTTTATTTATAATATTTATTATAATTACGATTTTTTTAATTTTGATACAAATTTAAAATATTAAAATTGATGATTATTTATTTTTTATTATAATATAAATATTTGAAAGTTATTAAAAAAAAGTGCGGTTAAAAAAAAGAAAAAAAAAGAAGAAAACAACAACAACAAAAAGGAACGAATAAGTGTGAAAGCTTAACGTATGTGACGCATGGCAGGAGAAGTTGCAGGGAGGGGGTAGGCGCTACTGGCATGCTGCAGGGGAAGGGGTTGACGAGCAGCAGGGGAAGGAGGCAGGCGCTGCAGATGATATTTAATATTCAGACAAAATGACCATATTGCCTTCAATCAAAACTTAACGTTGTATATAGCAGTTGGGTTATTTCGTCCATTCACCTTTGCTAAAGCAGTTGGTTTTATGCCGAATCCTAAAAAAAATCTACTGCTTGCCGAACATAAACGTTTTAGAATTCGAATCCTACAATAATTCACAAAACGAAGATAACCTAAGACTTCGTTTGATTCAACATAAAGTTATCTATAATTAAAATCATTTTTAATTAATTATATTTTTTTAGTTGTTGTGTTTGATTGCTACTTCAAACATGTCTTTTGATAAGACTTTTTCCATATTTGATGCACGCTAAACGTTTTTGCAATAGTGTATAATTAGTAAATTGAATTCTTATAAACATCAATTCGAAATAAATAAATAAATAAGCAATGACATAATATATACGACGATAATAGTGAAATTTTGTACTATGTGTAAGATAATTACAATCAAATATTTACTATGTATAAGATATATATCATGATAATAGTACAACTATATAAAAAGATGATTCTATAGGTGGAATGAGATGAGTTACCATGGCAAAATAGAGAAGAGTGGGTGGGTATGCATTGCCCGTGATGATATCAATACTGAATCAAATCCAACTCAAAATTATTTGAACTGAATATATATGATCACACTTCCGTTACAACCTAATAAACAATAATTAGGCTCATAATCAAGCAACTTGTAACATGCGACAACTCCACGACCTCGAGGTTCCCGTGATTAAAGCAAGTACCCGTTATGGAGACGTAGGAGGAGCATATAACAGGACACAATGTTACACGAACCAAATTCCCGCCAAAAGAGAAAATATACTCGCCAAAGAGTAAACGTGAGAAGGGGAGAAAACACTATAAAAGGAAAGATTGCAAAAGACAAAAACATGTAATTCTAAAGCAATTGAATAATAACATTCGTATAAGATATAAAGACTGACTTAGGCATCGAAAGTGCCTAACCCCGGTGTTCGGGGTTTTTTTTGTTATTCTCACATAAGGAGTTGCATGAAGATTGAGAAGCATTTACTCTGACGTGTTGATCATAAATCAATTGTTCATCAGTCGGAATTTAATTTTTGGATTGACCTCGACTTTAATTGCACATGAGCTAGAGTCAAGCTGGCATCTCAAGGTCAGGGTTGGGATTTATTGAGGGAGTGAGGACAGAGGGCACCATGGTATAAGAAAAATAATAATTAAAACGTTACTTTTAAGACACCGACGGGGTTGATTGAGGGAGAGAGGACAGAGGGCACCATGGTATAAGACAAGAATAATTAAAATGTCACTTTTAAGACACGGGGCATGTTACATGATCATATATTGACATTTGGCATGCCACATCATGTCACGCCCCGTGCTCGTACATACCCCCTAAGCTCTCCTGATAACTCGCGTTGAAAAAGCTTAGCGGAAAAGTTTTATTGAAAATTTATAAGTATATTACGGAAAATAATAGTTTCATGGATTTATCAAAATGACGATATTCGATTATGCCTTCAAAAAAAATATGTTCTAAATAAGGAAAATAAATAAAAAATAAATATAAGGTTACAAAAGCGTCCTTTCAAAGACACAAAAAGGCTAGATAACAAAAAGGTGAGCCTCCTGAAGCTCACATAACCGAAATGTTATAAGCTAAAACGGTTTGAAATACAAGCTGGGTAAAATCAAATAAAAAGGAACCAGTCTATTCCTTCGCCGCCACAATTTCACCTCCTGTAAAAAGAATTTGAGTACAGGCAAACAATACAAAAGACAGGGTAAGTCATACGGACTCAGCAAGGTCAGGGAGGGGACATGACAATCATAACAACACTACATAGCATATGACAATATGATACTTGATAGAATATGCATGCCTTCATAAAATCAATCAAGACATATTACGATGCACATGTAATGAGATCATGTTGTGCACCCAATTCCTATCCTTTCCTTTGGGGTTGAGATGTTTCCACCGTCTACTCTGTTTACCTCCAGAGTTGGGTTGTGCGTCCCTCCTCTCTTTAGGGACTTGTCCCGTGCCAACTGCATCAGGAACAGTACCATTAGGTTAGGAGCCCACCCTTTTCTCATAGCGGTGGGTTGCACTCTCCCCTTAGTGAACGGTACCGTCACCCATCATTACGGAAAACACCTCGGGGGTAAGTTCTGTTTCCATCCG
This sequence comes from Myrica gale, assembly GCA_963930655.1. Lineage (NCBI taxonomy): Eukaryota > Viridiplantae > Streptophyta > Magnoliopsida > Fagales > Myricaceae > Myrica > Myrica gale. The sequence continues at coordinate 8,644,239 of OZ005602.1, read as the reverse complement.
CGATCTTGTTGCACTCAATGATTCATGATATGATGCTCATTCATATAAATAATGCAACACATAATCATAATTCATCATTCATAATTTATTCATAGATTCATAACGGTTCTTGCATGTGTCCCATTTTGGGCCTTTTCTTTCCTTTGTCATTCCATGACCCTTTTTGCTCACTTTGAGCTTCCTTAGGGCACGACACTGTAGTGACCCCTTTTTTATAAATCAGTTTCATCTTTATATCTTTCAGTTCATAGATCAAACTTGCACAAGCAACTCATAACATGTTGCATAAAATGTATCAACTATAGGAGATCAAGACTATGAACTTTAAGCAAACGTTTTCTTCTTTTCATTTACAAGTGTAATTATGTACTGTTTGGGCCTCCTGGGCCCTGATGGATCTGTTTTCCAACTCAAAAGACTCATTAAGGCCATTCAGAAGTATCGAGCTCAAGGTCTTTTTTTCTTCTAATTAAGCTCAAAGGTCTATTTGTGCACAAATAGAGCTCAAAGGTCTACTTGTGGACATTAATGGGCCGTGTGATTTGGGCCCTCTAAACAGGTCGCTTTGGGATCAATTTTGGGCGTTCCCATCTATTTTCATGATCTACACAACCATCAATTTAATTTTCCAGTTTAGACCTTTTTACACTAATGTTTTGTGTGAAATGTTGAAACTGCCCTTGAAAACTATAGGGGCATTTTCGACCTTTCCCGAACTCTGATTGGGCTGCCATTGTTAATGGGATCTATTGTACTCCTTTACTTGATGTCCACCAATTTCCAGGTCTAAATTTCAAGGATTCCATGAGGTTGTTTTGAGAAATGCCGAAAATGCCCTTAGAGACCTCCAGGGGCATTTTTGACCTTTCTCGACCTCAGATTGCACTGCAATTTTTACTGGAACCTACTGTAATCATATAATACAAGTCCACAAATTTCCATATCCAAAAATCCAAGGATTTTATGGGAACGTTTTGGACAGTGCACTATTTTCACTAACAAGGCCTGCCTCTATTTCGTATGCTCTGCGTGTGTTATAATGTATCTCTCTACACTTATAAAACATCTATAACCTTCACATTCTTTATGTATGAAGAGATAAAGACCAGTAAGCATTTACAGAACTATAAAACACCATAAGTACAACATGCTGAAATAGACAGGCCCAACAACTTATACGGTTTAGTTGGTTTTCCACAATATTCTCCCAACACAGATCATGCATACTACCCCTTACCTTGGTCGTTGATGTACGACTTTCTTGAATAATTTAAGACACCTAGACAATAAGACACAAGTTAGGACAAGAAAAGATAAAAGTTGATGGAAAGAAAGGTTACAGGCCAAACTACCTTTCCCGTTTTTCCTTCGGTCTCGGTCTCTTCTTCCTTTGGTCACAAGAGTTTTTACGTCACTCTCCCTCCCTTTCTCTTTAGGTTAGTGGTTATGTTGGTAGCAGGTAAGTCTCCTTATTTTCTTACTCTCTTTGTCGTACAAATAAATAGACTATATCTTACTTATGGTTATTTCCCCTTGGCCAGTCTACGTACCCTAGGCTAGGTCTAGAGGAAATCAGCAGAAAATCATGATATAACCATACACAAGTAGCCACCTACACGTTTCAAATCTCACGTTTCTTTTAAAATTGGTAAAGGAAAATGGGCACCAATGACAAAGCTCCATCAATAGGATCGGTTAAATCAAGATAAGAGTGCATTTAATGCACATTAATGCACACCATCCGGTCAAGGCACGTTGAAAAGGTAAAAGAAAAACTAAAGTCGGGTCTACAGGGCATAGTCATCCGCTCATGACAAAAATAAGCCCCAATCAATAATGCCATAAAAGATCCCGGCTCCAGGTCTCAAAACTCCCGAGTAATGCTCAGGTGTCACAACTCAAGGGCATGTTGCTCTCGGTCTGCCCGAGACTTTAGTTCTCAAGTACCCCGGGACGAAAGTAATTAGTGACCCCGACCCGGGCATTTCACACGCAGATACCCAAGGGATTTGACTCAGGTACCCCAGGCATACATCATTCAGATACCCTAGGATTTTGCAACACTCAAATAACTCGGGCATATATCCCAGTCATTCCAGGTTTACAGGGTTCAGCTCATCACCCGGGGTCCAGGGCATAGCACACCCGGGATCTCCTGGGCCTCAGTATTCCCGGTCTCAATAAGCCCTTGAATAAGGAGTCGGTTAGATCGGTACTCCAGAGCTTATACCTCTCGGGCCTTACTCATCCCGGGAGTGTAGATCTCTGCTACCCCAGGAATGCAAGTTCTCCCCAGTAATTATGGGCTTGCCCCTGGTCATCATAATTTCTCGGTCATCCCGGAACTTTAGTTCTCCCCTGACCATAAACTGCTCACATCTTTGGTTGGGTACTGCCCATGTCAGGATAAAACTAGGCTTCATATAAGCTAAAAATAAGTATAAACTCAATAAACTTACACCTGCAACGACTAAATTTTCAAACTTACAAAGAAATCTCGATGTGCACAAAAATAATAAAAGGAAGACATGATTGAAATGACATAATTTAAACATGAAGCTCGTACATAATATGCAAACAAAGGCAAACACTTACTTGAATAATAAGAGAATTAATTTTTAAGCTTAAGAAAGTAATAATTTAGACTGAAAAACTCCAAAGAACATATTGTTTAAATAAGTCACACAACTGAAAATAAAGCGGGGTGTCACACTCTACCCCACTTAAGAACAATTCCATCCTCGGAATTGCAGTTAGTTCAAAAGCGAGAATTCAAAAGTTTGAAATTATATAGAGTTATTTCGTAGCTAGTGGAAACTTTTCTTCCTCCTTAACTCTCCTTATAGGCTCCACCTCCTTTTCTTCGACATCAGACAACTCTTCCAAGTCGGTTTCCTCATTCTCGACCACTTCCATCTGACACCACATCGTCCGTTGCCTCTTATTCCTTTGCAGTTAGTACAAAAAATCTGGCCAGAACGGTATTATGTTGTTGTTTGCCATGATTAACAGCCCCCTTGTCATTCCTTGCTAATGCTTGAGGTTGCGCTCGAGGGGTAACATTTGACTTTCCAGGGCAATTACGAGCAAAATGTCTCGGCTATCCACAGTGAAAACAAGTTCCATTGGCCTGGCGACACTCGACCTCCTGGTGATATTTCATACAATATGAGGAAGGTGCTTCTTGATTTTCCCTGGCTACAACCTTGCTTCCTTACCCTCCCCACTGGCTATTACCATTAATGACTCTCTTGATCTGGGGCTGATCTCGAGAGTTACTCTCCTGTTGCAGGGTACGTTTCTTCTGTTGATCATAAAAAGTTGCATTCCTCAAAATACTATGTTCCACTATGGCGGCTCGTTCAACTAGTTCTACCTAATTTCCGAAATTGTGACAACATACTCGATCAAAGATGCAAGGTTGTAATCCTTCCTCAAACTTTCTCACCTTCTTATCCTCGTCCGGAATTAGATAAGGGGAAAATCGCAACAGTTTCATAAATTTTGTTGCATATTCCACCACTGTCATTGATCCTTGGACCAAATTAGTGAACTCCATGGCTTTAGTATCCCTCGCTGAACGTGGAAAATACCGGTTCAAAAATTCTCTCTTGAAACTTACCCAAGTAATTGGTACTCCTTCCAGTTCCTGTTCCAATAGTGCACTCCTTGATATCCACCACCTTTTCGCCTCTCCCGACAACTTATAGGCGGCATAGAGCACCTTCTACTCATTATTGTATCTCAACACACCAAACAACTCCCCAATGTCTAAATCCAATTCTCTGCCAACACAGAGTCAATTTTGCCATCAAAACCAGGGGTTGTTGTCGATTAAACTGATTAAAAGAACATCCTTCTGTGCTTCTGTCAATCCAGTTGGGGTTTTGATTAATTTGTTGAGCCATAAATCCCACTAAATTTCACAGAGTTTCCTCAGCATGGAATCCCGGGTTAGGTTGGTCCGATCCCGATTTGGACTTCCATTGCCCTTATTCTCTGCCATCAGGCTCTTGAAGGCACAACACCGTTAATACGATTAAAAACTTAATTCTATGTACTCAAGCAACACAAAGATTCAGTCCTAAACCATCATCTAATACCATATGTCATGCCCCATGCTCGTACATACCCCCTAGACTCTCCTATAGTAATGGAATGCTCACAAGCGCGGATTACGACACGAACTAATCCTCTCAAAGCCTGATAACTTACGTTAAAAAAGCTTAGCGGAAACTTTTTATTGAAAATTTATAAGTATATTAAGGAAAATAATAGTTTCAGGGATTTATCAAAATGACGATATTCAATTATGCCTTCAAAAAAAATTATGTTCTGAATAAGGAAAATAAATAGAAGGTTACAAAAACGTCCTTCCAAAGACACAAAAAGGCTAGATAGCAAAAAGGTGCACCTCTTAAAGCTAGGTAAAATCAAATAAAAAGGAACCAATCTATTCCTTCGCCGCCACAGTTTCACCTCCTGTAAAAAGAATTTGAGTACAGACAAACAATACAAAAGACGGGGTGAGTAATACGGACTCAATAAGGTTAGGGAGGGGACATGACAATCATAACAATACTACATAGCATATGACAATATGATACTCGATAGTGTATGCATGCCTTCATAAAATCAATCAAGATATATTACAATGCACATGTAATGAGATGATGTTGTGCACCCAATTCCTATCCATTTCTTTGGGGTTGAGATGTTTCCGCCGTCTACTCTGTTTACCCCTAGATTTGGGTTGTGCGTCCCTCCTCTCCTCCGGGACTTGTCCCGTGCCAACTGCACCAAGACTCTTTCATAGTTAGGCATTTTTCCCCATTAGGTTAGGCAATTTGCCCCATTAGGTTAGGAGCCCACCCTTTTCTCATAGCGTTGGGTTGCACTTTCCCCTTAGTGAACGGCACCGTCACCCATCATTACAAAAAACACCTCGGGTAAGTTCTGTTTCCTTCTGTGGTCTTGTTCCACTCAATGATTGATATGATGCTCATTCATATAAATAATGCTACACATAATCATAATTCATCATTCATCATTTATTCATAGATTCATAACGGTTCTTATATGTGTACCCTTTTGGGTCTTTTCTTTCTTTTGCCATTCCATGACCCTTTTTGCTCACTTTGAGCTTCCTTAGGGCACGACACTGCCGTGACCCCCTTTTTATCAATCAGTTTCATCTTTACATCTTTCAGTTCATAGATCAAACATGCACAAGCAACTCATAACATGTTGCATAAAATGTATCAACTATAGGAGATCAAGGCAATGAACTTTAAGCAAACGTTTTCTTCTTTTCATTTATAAGTGTAATTGTGTCCTGTTTTGGCCTCCTGGGCCCTGATGGATCTGTTTTCCAACTCAAAAGACTCCTTAAGGCCATTTAGAAATATCAAGCTTAAAGGTCTATTTGTGGACATTAATGAGCCGTGTGATTTGGTTCCTCTAAACAGGTCGCTTTGGGCTCAAATTTGGGTTTTCTCATTTATTTTTCATGATCTATACATCCATAAAGTTAGTTTTTAAGTTTGGACCTTTTTACACTAATATTTTTGTGAAATGTCGAAACTGCCCTTGAAACCTTTAAGGGCATTTTTGACCTTTCCCGATCTCTGATTGCCCTGCAATTGTTACTGGGACCTACTGTACTCCTTTAATACATGTACAATATTCTCCCAACACGGATCATGCAAACTACCCCTACCTTGGTCGTTGTTGTACGGCTTTCTTGAATAATTTAAGACACATAGACAACAAAACACAAGTTAGGACAAGAAAAGATAAAAGCTGATGGAAAGAAAGGGTACAGGCCAGACTACCCTTCCCTTTTTTTCCTTCGGTCTCGGTCTCTTCTTCCTTTGGTCACAAGAGTTTTTACGTCACTCTCCCTCCCTTTCTCTTTAGGTTAATGGTTATGTTGGTAGCAGGTAAGGCTCCTTCTTTCTTACTCGCTTTGTCGTACAAATAAATAAACCATACCTTAGTTATGGTTATTTCCCTCTGGCTGGTCTACGTATCCTAGGCTAGGTCTAGAGGAAATTAGCAGAAAATCATGATATAACCATACACAAGCAGCCACCTACACGTTTCAAATCTCACGTATCTTTTAAACGTGGTAAGGGAAAATAGGCACCAATGACAAAGCTCCATCTATAGGATCGGCTAAATCAAGGTATGAGTGCATTTAATGCACACCATTTGGTCAAGGCACGTTGAAAAGGTAAAAGAAAAACTAAAGCCGAGTATACAGGGCACAATCATCCATTCATGACAAAAATAAGCCTCAGTCAGTAATGCCCCGGGCATAGGCTAAAAGATCTCTGGTCCAGGTCTTAAAACTCTCGAATAATGCTCGAGTGTCACAACTCACTGGCATGCTGCTCTCAATTAGCCTGAGACTTTAGTTCTCAAGTACCTCGGGACGATAGTAATTAGTGACCCTGACCGGTACTACTTGGAGAGCCCAGGCGCTTACCACTCGGGTACCCCGGGCATTTCACACGCAGATACCCTAGGAATTTCACTCAGGTACCCCGGGCATACATCATTTAGATACCCCGGGATTTTGCAACACTCAAATAACCTAGGTATATATCCCCAGTCATTCCAGGCTTATAAGGTTCAACTCATCACCCGTGGTCCAAGGCACAACACACCCGGGATCTCCCGGGCCTCAGTACTCCCGATCTCAGTAATCCCTGGAACAAGGTGTCGGCCAGACCGGTACTCCAGGGCTCAGACCTCCCGGGCCTTACTCATCCCGGGAGTGCAGATCTCGGCTACCCCAGGAGTGCAAGTTCTCCCCAGTAATTACGGGTTTGCCCTTGGTCATCGTAATTTCTCGCTCATCCTGGAACTTTGGTTCTCTCCTGACCATAAACTGCTCACATCTTTGGTTGGGTACTGCCCTAGTCAGGATAAAACTAGGCTTCATATAAGCTAAAAATAAGTATAAACTCAATAAACTTACACCCTGCAACAACTAAATTTTCAAACTTACAAAGAAATCTCGATGTGCACAGAAATAATAAAAGGAAGACATGATTGAAATGACATAATTTAAACATGAATCTCATAAATAATATGCAAACAAAGGCAAATACTTACTTGAATAATAAGATAATTAATTTTTAAGCTTAAGAAAGTAATAATTTAGATTGAAAAACTCCAAAGAGCATATTATTTAAATAAGTCACACAACTGAAAATAAAGCGGGGTGTCACACATCATCAATTTCGTTAGAAATCTGGTAGTGATTTGTCAAAGATGTGACGAAAGAAGTGATTTTACAAACATGTCCTAATCTCGGGTACTGATTTGTCAATTTTAGATACGTAAGATATATTTCTAAAATTTCATAAAAACTCAAACAATTATTTTTAAATTTTTTTAAAAAATAAGATCTTCGTATTGGAATTGTCATCTATTGTTGCATCAAAATGTAATAATAATAACTCTTCAAGTGTACAATATAATATCTTGGAAGGAAAACATCTTTATCCAAAAAAGTCTCCCACCTTAGTGGGAAACAAATGAAGCTCACTTCTATATGTAATTTTTGTAAGACAAGATGTAGATTGTAATTATCCGTCATAATTCCATTTGCATTTAAGAACATGCAAAGTGTACAGTGACTCCATTTCTTACCTTCCATATGTATAATGAATTGATAATAATACTCGGGTTAATGATATTTTGTCCTTGAGTTTTCATTACTTTTTAAAATGTTTTTATTAAGTTCTCTTATTTATCATACATAGTCCTTGAGTTTTATGATGTTGTCAAAGTGGTCTTTCCCTTTACTTTCGTTAACGAATTGTCTAGTCAACTAATGATCCTACTTGTCATGACCAACAAAAAAATGATACGTGTAAAAAAATTAATTACATTAAAATTAATAATTTTTAAATATAATAAAAGTGATAATTTGATGGAGTAAAACATTAAAATTAAAAGGTGAAAAATATATTTCTTTATTAAGTGGAAAAGAATGAGAGGAAAAAGAAAGAATGGAAAGAAACCGATGAACCGGAATCCAACTGAAATGCAGGAACTCCCTTGTTTCCCGAAACATATGCATCCAATGATCAGAGCACAATGATCAGAGCACATTCGCACGCCATTTCAGATACCACCGTACTAATGTGATACTCCAAACTACCTTCCCCTTCCCTCTGTGGCCATTTCAAAAACGAGAGACGTGAGAAACCCAGTGGACATGTCCAACCTTCAATCCAGGTCTTCCATCTCCTCCGTCGCGCCCCATCGCACCCAACTGCACCCTCGCATGCACCTCTTCTCCTCAGCCTCCACAAACCCTAAACCACCTTTCCACTCCCAGACCAAATGGCTACTCCTCTTTGCCTCCCTCTTCACTGTCCCTTTCCTGGTCTACCTCTTCTCCACCGCTCGGAAGATCCACAATTCTCCCAAATTCGCCGAGCCCAAGTCCACATTCTTCGGTGTAGTCATCAATGCAGGACCCACTGGGTCCCGCGTCCGCGTGTTCGAGTTTCTTGGCGAAGGCCGGATTCCTTTCATGGACTGGTCTGGCTCGAGCTCCATGAAGGTCCGGCCGGGGCTGGCTGGATTCGCCGAAGACCCGGAGGCCGCTGGGGAATCAATTGCACGGTTAATCAGGTTCGCGAGGCGGCGCGTCCCGAAGAAGGAGCGGACAAACACTAGGATCCAGTTGATGGCGCGTCTGGAGTTGGATAATTTGGGTTCGGAGCTGAGGGAGAAGATTCTGGGGTCCTGCAGACGGGCCTTGAGGTCTTCGGGGTTTCTGTTCAAGGACGAGTGGGCGCGTGTCATTCTAGGTAATTTATGTCGATTTGGCTGCGTAGAAGTTGTATCTTAACTTATTCTTTGGTTGTTTGGTTTCTTTTTCATTGCTTACTACTAAGTTGGCTTGAATGCCTTTTTAATTGTTGAATAGGGATCGAAATAATATATGTTTTAGTCGGACACAACTCTATTGATTTTGTTATGAAGAAGTCGTACAGCTTAAGATCCTCTATGCATCTTGAAACACCAAATGGTTCTGAGTAGTTGAGCTTTTATAGTGAGGCCTTGAGGAAGTTTACACTTCACCTGGCAAGCTAAAACTCTCTTTGCCTTATGTTTTAACCTTTGAAATCATGAAAGTAAATTGGTTTGCTTACTAAATGAATCACAAATACCCTGTCCGATTGAAAGAGGGACATTACAAGGAATGTTGGATACTTGTTGGCATCTGTAGGTTAATGCATAGTTTTGGGTGGCACTTGGGATCTTTTACCCGCTGGCAGGCATGTGTTACGTTATTTATAACAGTATTAATGGAAAACCTTTTCACTCCAAGACAAAAAGTTGTTTGGGAGGTGCATCAAGGAAGTCAATGTCATTACATTCGGCTATGGAATATCCAACTAAAAGCGATCAAATTGATGTAAATTGATCGTCTAGCAAATGACATCATTCATTTTCAACTGTTTAGGATGCAGCACCCTTTTCAGGCACTCAGCTTTTCTTGGTTTTTTCTTGTGACAAAATTCCATCAAGAAAAACAAGACAATTAAATTTACTGAATTGTCTATAGTGTGCCAACTTTTTTTGGGTACGCATTTGTAGTACATTCTTGGCATGCTGTGCAAGCTCGATATCCATAAGGCTTATGATCATGTCAACTAGAGCTTCCTCCTTTACGTGTTGCGGAGGTGTGGCTTTGGAAATAAGTGATGTAGATGGATGGAGTTTTGTATTTCTTCTCCTAGATATTCGGTGATGGTGAATGAGTCTCCTAAGGGATTCTTTAGTGATTCCCGCGGTTTGCGCCAAGGTGACCCCCTCTCGCCCTTTTTATTTGTTATTGTCATGGAAGCCCTGAGTCGGATACTGAATGTTGGTTGAGGCGGGATCCACTGAGGGTTTCACGGTTGGCAGTGGTGGGGTGAGTATCTCTCATTTGCTCTTCGCAGATGACTCTCTTATTTTGTGTGGGACTGAGGAGAGCTAGTTTCGCCACCTCCGGTGTCTTTTGCTTTGTTTTGAAGTGGTGTCCAGCCTTAAGATTAATCTCTTGAAATCTTAGGCTATTCCCATTAGAGTGGTGGGCAATGTCCAAGTTCTGGCTGATATTCTGGGTTGTAAGGTTGTTTCTCTACCTATCACTTATCTTGGCCTCCCTTTGGGAGCTCGCTTTAAAAGCATTAATATTTTGGAATGGCATTATTGAGAGAACGGAAAAGAGGTTGGCTGGCTGGAAGAGGAGCTATCTTTTGAAAGGTGGTAGAGTTACTTTGATCAAGTCTACTCTTGCTAATCTCCCAACTTATTTCTTGTCTCTGTTCCCCATCCATTCAGCCGTGGCTTGTAGATTGGAGAAGTTGCAAAGAGATTTTTTGTGGGGCAACAATGTGTCAGAGCATAAGTTTCACTTGCTTAAATGGGAGAAAGTTGCCCTATAAGGCAAGGAGGGTTGGGTAGTAGACGTTTAATCACTTTCAATAAGGCTTTGCTTGGGAAGTGGTTGTGGCGTTTTGCTTTCGACAGTAACAGCTTGTGGCGGAATGTTATAGTGGAGAAGTTCGGGAGTGCGTTGGGTGGGTGGAGAACCTTTCCGAGGAGAGGTGTTTATGGAGTTGGTCTCTGGAGGTTTATTAGCCGAGGGTGGGATCCTTATAGCCACTTGATCAGGTTTGAGGTGGGTCGTGGTAATAGAGTTCGCTTTTGGAGTGACCTTTGGTGTGGGGAGAGACCCTAAGGATTGTCTTCCCGTCCCTCTTGACTATTGCTAGTAATAAAGATGCTTGGGTGGCGGATAATTGTGAAGGGGAATTCTGGTTTGAGAGCTTGGAATGTTCAGTTTTTGAGGGCTGCAAATGATTGAGAAGTTGATCTTTTTTCGGCTTTCTACTCTCTTCTTTCTTCCAAGCCCTTGAAGAGTGGGGTTGAAGATAAGTTGCTCTGGCTGGGCACCAAGAATGGCATCTTCTCGGTGAAATCGTTCTATGAGCTTCTTTCTAGTAGCCCCGTTATGTCTTTTCCGTGGAGGCAGATTTGGAGGTCCCTTGTTCCTATGAGAGTCTCATTCTCTGTGTGGGAAGCGGCGAATGAGAGACTCTTGACTATAGATAATTTGAGGAGGAGGGGTCTTTGCTTACTTGATTGGTGTTACCTTTGTAGGTGCAATGGGGAATCGGTGGATCATATTCTCCTTCATTGTGATGTCGCCAGGGATTTATGGTCTCATGTGCTTAGCATTATGAATTATTGTTGGGTTATGCCTTCTAAGGTGATTGAGGTGCTGTTTTGTTGGAGGCGGAAGTTCATCAACACTCTTGCTTCAAGGGTGTGGAAGATGATTCCTTTGTGTATTTGGTGGGTTATTTGGAGGGAGAAGAATGAGAGGTGTTTGTGAACTCTTTCTCGTCTTTAGTCGGGTTGAGGGGTTTGTTGTTGAGTTCCCTTTTTCTTTGGGCCAATGCTGTTTTAGGCTCTCCTTTTTCTGATTTGCTGATTTTCTTAGCTTTGTGGCTTGCTTGGAGTAGGTCCTTAGTATAACTCTTTGTATTGTTACCTCTTTTTGTTTTTCCAATAAAGTTCTTACTTAACAAATAAAAAAATTTATCAATATCTGCATTGATAAATATTAATCTAACTAATTTGATTCACTAGAAAGAACGAAGGATAATTTCAGTATAATCTTTTAAATCACGTTCTTCCAGGTATAAATTACTAAGCGCATGCAAGCTTGCCACATTTCAAGTAATATGTGAAAAGTTTGTGTTGTTTGCTAGATTTATCATCCATATTTCAAGTTCTCTATTAGTTTCCGGATTTGTTATTTTATATAATATTATTTTGTTGGTTGAAAGACCATTTCTTTTTTCTACTTGTCTTTTCCGAGTTACCTTTACTGTAGATGACACATGGAATGATCTTGAAACAGGTGAAGAAGAAGGCTTTTATGCTTGGGTTGCTGCAAACTATGCTCTTGGAACTTTGGGAGGTGAACCCCAGGAAACCACTGGGATAGTTGAACTTGGAGGGGCTTCTTTGCAGGTTATCATTCACAGAGCTCTTTTGACCACAAGATTAATACTGCTTACATATAAATGTATGGTTTGTGGTTTGTCCATACATGGGGGCTCTGTTGTTTCATTGGACTCCTATTTGCAGGCTCGATAGAAGATATATGACACGTGATATATGGATGCTTATAGAATGTCTTTTTATTTTGGAAGTGTAAATAGTATATTTTGTCCCTTTTTTCCCTAAGCAGTATATTTTTTCGTTGATGATGAATTATTCCATTGTTACCATTTTTTCACGTCCTGTGCCCATATGTAAGTAAGGTCACACTATGTATGTTCGGTATGGTATGTCTTCAATCACACATATTTCTGTCCCCAAGTCTGCAATATTTGGAGCTGCCATGACAGAATAGGTGTGTGTAAGATTTTTAATTCCAGAGTGACTATTTGTTTACACAAGATGTCTTGAGTTTTGGTCCATAACTACCAAATTGTAAGAACCATTTTCAATATGTTGAACTAAGCTATTATGAGCACCCTAGTACTTTAACCTAACTGCAACCTGAAAAAAATGCCTGGTTATCTAATTGGATCTATCTTTAGCAGTCTTTGCTTCTTTGAGATCAAACTGGCCTATTGATGATTTTTTTCACAGTTTACTTTATTTTTGGAGTTTATTTCGTCTTGTTCAAAATCCTGCATTCTTTTTCTTTTTAATAGTTTTGGTTGTGTGGTGGTGGGATATAATGTTACCACAAAAGTTGCAGCAGTAACACCTCTTATTACAAGACTTATTCTCAAACCGTGAAAGAAATTCATGAAGATTTCAAAAATTCTGAATCACAAAGGTTGTTCACATATAAACTGTAAAAGGGTGTCATAAGAACTGAGCTGTTGATTAAATGTTCTTGTTCTCCTGTTATTGAATCTATTTGACGCTTTTCCTATTGATGCAGTTATTACTCAAAGTAAGAGATATTGAGTTGATTTGTATACTCCCTCCCTTTATTTATCTTTATTTATTCCTTTATCATTATTACGATCTGCATACGATTCATTCAGATTGAATGAATTATGACAGCCTGTTCTGCATTTCCCTTACCATAGCAGGTTTTGTGAAGTGCTTCTTAACAGTTAACATTTCATTGCTTCCAAATCAGCAATGTTATGCATTGGGTTTTAGCTCAATTTATTTTTATATCTGCTATGGCTGAGCTAGCTTTTCCGTTTTGAGATTGAGTAGGTCTATATCTCTGACTTATGTTTGGGAAGTTTTAAATAGGTTGTTTTGTACATGGTTTATGTGATTTGAAGATTATTTCCTTCAAGAGATTTCACTATGGTATAATGGGTGATTCGCATGCACAAACCTTAGAGGGTTTCCAGGAAAACTTTGGTTTAAAGTTATTAAATGATTGTTCTTATTAAAGTAGAGTCTATTCAATTTTCCTGAAGAATATGGTGCAAATGATTCTAGTTTTGATAACACTTAAGTCTATTTGGATGATATCTTCTGTCAAGTTTGTAAAATCTAGCTTTTTTATTTCGATTAGAATACACCTCTAAGAAGCATAAATGCTGAATTGCAGTTAGAACCATTGAATTGCAGGTTACATTCGCTACAAACAAAACAGAAGGACAGCATTCTTCGAGAATTGTCAAGTTTTCTGGAGTACTTTATTATCTCTACGCTCGGAGCTTCCCGAGATTTGGTCAGGTACTTCCCATGTAATTTCCATTGCAAATGAAAAGTACCTAAGCTTTAATCTGCTCTAATCTGTTTTATGTGAATTTTTCTTTATTGATCCATTGGATGCTTATTGGATCTATGAACTATATGAAGGGAGTTGCCCTCTCCTTTCCATTAGACCTTTGTGAAGGCAGCTGTACCAATTGAACCAATCTGCACCGTTGGTCGATGAGATTCTTGTAACAAGTATAAATTAATTTGTTTTTGGTTGTTTTGCATTGGCAAGTCTGACATGGGCTTTGCTTCCTATTGGGAAAAGGAAGCTATGCTTATGTAAACAAATGAATTTATTTGTGCCACGCTGGGGGAAAGAAAAGTTCGAGCTGGTGTCTAAGGGAAGTGAGTTCTCTTTGACGGAAAGGAGATGGAGTTGATTATAAAATAGATTGAGGTGGACCCCACATACGTGAGAAGGAAAGGGACGGATGTTGTGATAATGGTGGAGTTCAGGGAAAACTTAACTCAGGATATTAGATATATATATTTGTTCTGTATTAATAGCTAAAATTGGGTTTGAAGAGTTTGGAGGAGTTAAGATGCCGGCCAGCTACTTCAAATTGTGCATGGATTTATGTGTTGGATTCTTTAACGTATAGGAATGACATGCACCCATAGTTGATCTATTGGTTAACTAGGTTTTGTGCAGTATATGATTATCGGCTTCCAATACTTTGCAAAACAATCTAGTGATTTTAACATTGACTGGATTTGGATTTAATAAATCATCTAATCATGTCAAATAGTGCACTTTAGTGCAACAGTCAATGACATGTGGGCTCACAATAATGGGGTGGGGCTGGCAACAGTGATCGTAGGAAATACTTGTCCAATGCTAATGGTAGTAACTGTAACGTTTGTCATGATGCTCTTGATTAGGTGTATAGAAGTTACCAAGAGGTTAGGTGCCCTTTAAGAAGCAATTTTCTTGCTTTCTTTGATCAAGCATTACGCTGTAATTTTTGGTCCAAGACAATAGAAGTACAGCCAAAATGCTTACCAGACAATGCTTGAAATTATGGGTAATTTGCTGTAAGGTTACCAATTGATCACAGATGTGTTGATGGACCCAGATCTTAGATGCGGTTAACAAATAAGGACTACATCAGTGAGAAGATGGAGACGCCGATTGTTAGGGAGAAAAAGAAAGAACCTTGATTTGTGCATCTGCTTTTATGACTTGTGAGAGAAAGAGATGTGTGAGAGAGAGTCCAGACTCCAGAGAGAGGCTGGAGAAGAAGCTGGAATTAGAAGGTTCTGGGTTTTTCTTTTCATTTATATTCTTTTGTTAAGTACTATGTAATATCTTATCTGTAACATCTATATAGGGTCAGTTTGGTGCCGCTTCGGAGAACCAAACCCATCATACCGAGAACCCAACCTACCGTTCTATTTTTCAAAAGAACTGGACTGAACCTAAACCTGCCCACCCAATACCTGCTGATTCCGTTGGGTCTGACCCCTGCTGAGTTCCATTGGGTTCGGCGGGTTTCAGATGGGCTGGTCGAGTTTGGCCCTGTTTTTGAACGGTCCTAACATCAAGGGTGAATGTTAGCTTTTATTTGCTTTGAACTTGAAGTTGGCATCAACCTCTTTGCAGTGGATTGAATGACGTACTTTGCAATTGAACTAAGATACTATTCCCCATACTATAGGTGCTACATAATTATTTGCAGTGAGTTTAAGCTTTTGATAGCGTGCTTAAGGAAAGTTCTTGTATGAGAACCTGACCATTCTTTCTTGTATAGGATGCGGCTTGGGAATCATTGCATGACGCTCACAACCGTCGAGAATTAGCATCTTGTGAGTTAAACTCTCCTTTTACAGCATTACAAACCAAAACTTGAGTTTTAGTTCTTTGGATAATACGGTCGATTTAGGGAGCTGCCATGGGCATAGTTAAAGACTTCAATTGCTTGTGATATGTCTATAAATTTGGTTCTCCATTTCTTGTGTGTGTAGCTTCATTGGATTGGTTTATTGTTAGCAGTATTTTTTGTGCATTTTCTATGCAACACAACAGATTGTATTACATTTATAAGTCTGTGTATGTGCCTTACTGTACTTGAGAGAGAGAGAGAGAGATTTTGATTAATAGAATATTGTATTGTTAATACTGGGGTGCATTGGTCGTAAATGTAAATGAACATTGCTAATTGGGAAGTTTATATGATTTGTTATGTAGTTTCAAGTTCTATGGATGGCGTTGCCGGTAACCCTTGCATTCCCAGAGGATATAAGCCGTTGTTGAATGCAAGTTCTGGGAAGCTTCTGGAAGTTAATCCGGCTGGAAACTTTTCTGCATGCAGATATGAAGCATTTTCATTGTTAAAAAGAAACGAAGGTAGCAATTACCTCTGCTTCCTGTATGATTCATTCAAGTTAGTTTTTCTGCCACTCTGAGATATACTTTCTTTTGACCCAAAGTTTCCTTAGATACATCAACAGAAAATGCACCTTTTCTCGCTTTTGTGCAGAGCTTTTATGATTTAGAGATAACAGTGATAGAAACATATTCAATGGAGGAAATCGGAGACTCTTGTAATACTATCACTGATTACAAAAACAGAAATTGCATAAAAGTTTGCCCCACACTTGCCGGTAACCCTTACTTTTTTTGTTTGTTGAACCTTCGTGAAAATATGACATGTGATGGTAGTATATTGCATTAGTTTGTCTTACTTTTCCCATGAGATAGAGCTGAGAAACGATGAGCAAAGCTTGTTGTAATTCTCATGTTTGAAATCCTAGTGATTATGTGATCCTCAATAAAATTTGCAACTTTTTTGTGAAATATTTGTTTGAAGACATAATGATATAGATAACTTCGCGTATGTTCACTTTTTGCTATTTTTGTTTACTTTTTTTGAAAGTTTTAGTTTTTTTAGATGTCGTTCGATGATTCCTTATTTCTAATGCAGATAAATGCTTGCAGCTGCCTTGCAACATTGTTTCATCCTTCTTTTCTCAGTTACCAGGCAAGCCAATTTCTTCGGAAAACTTCTCATTTACTTCTGAGGTTTGTAAACAATGACATAACACAATTGATATTTGATTGTGAACTATTAGTTTAGCACGTCATGCTTATTACATGTTGACTACAAATGTGACTTGTCGAGTGATGAACAATGTGCTTTATTTCGACTTTTCCTTTTCATAGTATAGAATATATCAAACATATCGAAAAAGCTCGAAGTTCAAATGGCCCCTTCATAAGCTCAAAACCTGCAGGGTGCCTAATTTAGGGATTGTAATAATAAAAAAGGAAGGAAAAAAAGACAACATCTAAGGTAAAAGCATGTCAATCTTGGTATATTTTGATTAGCCTCTTGGCCAGCTAGTAAGTAACAGTGTCAACCTCTTATTCTGCGGCATAGCATCATACCCTTACATTGGAAGTAAACCCCATGGATTCATGTTATGAAGAGATCAGTGTTGCCATTCAGAAAGGGTTTTGATGTGGCGATTTAGTAATTCTTCTTTAGCTTCTTAATCACTTTTAGAATTCTGAACTTAATAGCCCGTAGTTATAAATCGGGCCAGCTACTTTGGAACCCTTCCTACAAAATAAGATGATGTAATTGTAATTCTATAGGGAGTTCGGGATATTTTGGAGCATAGATGAATTACAGATAGATCTATTATTTAGGCCTATAAGTCTTGTGGGAGGTGCGTACAAGATCTTAGCTAAGGTTTTAGCTCACCGGTTGAAGTCTGTGCTTGACAAGATTATCTCTCCTTCCCAAAATGCTTTTGTGAAGGAGAGACAAATTCTGGATGAAGGAGAGACAAATTCTGGATTCGGTGCTTGTGGCTAATGAATGTATTGACTCCATAATGAGGTCGGGTGAACCGGGTATGCTCTGCAAGCTGGATGTGCAAAAGGCTTTTGATCACGTGAATTAGAATTTCTTTTTGTATCTTCTTCGAAGATGTGGTTTTGGTGAGAGATGGTGTCGCTGGATTTTCTTTTGCATTTTGACAGTTAAGTTTTCGGTGCTTGTAAATGGGTCTCCTAAAGGTTTCTTCAGTAGCTCTCGTGGCTTGTGCCAAGGGGATCCTCTTTCCCCGCTCTTGTTTGTTATCGTGATGGAGGCTTTTAGTAGCATGATGTGGAAGATGGTGATGCATGGGGGGTTGCAAGGTTTTCAGGTTGGAGGGGGGTCGGGGGTGAGAGTTTCTATTTTGCATCTTCTTTTTGCGGACGATACTTTAGTGATGTGTGGGACGGATGTGGATCAGTTTCGGAGTCTTAGATGTCTTCTCTTATGTTTTGAGGCCGTTTCAGGCATAAAAATTAATCTCTCTAAGTCTGAGGTCATCCCTATTGGTCGGGTGGAGAATGTACGGGAGTTGGCGGGTATTTTAGGGTGTGGTATCTCCTCATTGCCTATTAAGTACCTTGGTCTCCCCTTGGGTGCTTCCTTTAAAAATATTCAGATTTGGGATGGGAATATCGAGAGGATGGATCGTCGGTTGGCGGGTTGGAAACACATGTACCTCTCTAAGGGTGGTAGGTTAACCTTTATCAAGTCTATCTACCTATTTCTTTTCTTTGTTCCCTATCCCGGTGGGGGTGGTGAATTGGATGGAGAAAATTCAACGGGATTTCCTTTGGGGAAGTGATGGTGGTGTTCACAAGTTCCATCTCGTGAAGTGGAATAAGGTGTGTTCTCCTTTGCAAGATGGGGGGTTGGGCCTTCGAAATATTAGAATGTTTAATATGGCGTTATTAAGTAAATTGTTATGGTTGTATGCTATGGAAAGGGATAGGTTGTGGAGGATGGTCATTGCTGAAAAATATTGTTGTTTGTTGGGAGACTGGTGTACGATTTCTGCCCTTGGCCCTTATGGGGTTAGTCTGCGGCGGTACATTAGTAAATGTTGGGGCACCTTCAGCAAGCATATTCGGTTTAAGGTGGGGAATGGCGTCCGCATTTGTTTATGGCATGATACTTGGTGTGGGGATAAGTCTTTGAGTCTTGTTTTCCCTTTGGTTTTCTCTTTATCTCGTTGTAAGGAGGCCATGGTGGCGAATTGTCTGGTGGATGATGGTGTTAATGTGGTGTGGTGTGTCTCGTTTTCTAGAGCTGCTAATGATTGAGAGCTGGAGGATTTTGCTTCTTTCTTTGCTTTGTTATATGGGGTTGTTGTCCAAAGAGGGGAGGATGATGTGATGGTTTGGACGGGTACTAAGGATGTGGTGTTTTCTGTTAAGTCGATGTATGGTTTGCTTAAAGGTGGGGCTGGTATTTCTTTCCTTTGGAGGGGTGTTTGGAGGTCGTTGTGCCCAATGAGAGTTTTATTCTTTGTGTGGAAGGTTGTGCATGGTAGGAGTTCAACTATTGACAAACTCCGTAGAAGGAGTATGATCATGGCTGATTGATGTTTCCTTTGCTGTTGTGGTGGGGAATCAGTTAATCATGTTTTGTTGCATTGTCCTTATGCGAGAGGGTTGCGGTCTCATCTGCTTTGTATCCTAAATCTTCAATGGGTTATGTCAGAAAAAGTGGAAGATGTGCTGTGGTGTTAGAAGAGGAGGCTTAAGAATCGTTTCGCTAAGACTATTTGGAGAATGATATCCCATTGTATCTGGGGGTGCTTATGTCGGGAGCGTAATAATAGATGTTCTAGGGATTGTTCTTTGTCTTTGGATGGGTTGCAGGGTGTTTTTTGTCTTTACTTTTTTGTTGGGCTAACTCTGTACTTGGTTGCCCTTTTCTAGGTATCTAGTGGTGCTTATGTCGGGAGCATAATAATAGATGTTTTGAGGATTGTTCTGTCTTTTGGATGGGTTGGAGGGTGTTTTTTTGTCTTTACTTTTTTGTTGGGCTAACTCAATGTTTGGTTGCCCTTTTCTAGATTTTGTGGATTTTGTTAGTTTTCTTGCTTGTTTGGATTAGTGATTTTGGTATAGGTCTTTGTACTGTATTCACTTTTTAATAAGATTGGTTGTTTCTTCTTCTAGCATAGGTAGGAGAGGAGGAGGGGAGTCTTCTAGTTGTTAATGAAGCCACGAATTTTAAGTTGGAATGTTCGGGGGTTAAATGATAGGAGGAAGTGTAGAAGAATTGGTAATTTGATAAGAGGGTGGAGGCCAGATTTAGTGTGTCTGCAGGAGACCAAGCTTGTGGAGTTTCCTCGAGCAGTATTGAGAAGTTTGTGGGGAGGCCAACATGTACGGTGGTGTTATATTGCGGCGGAGGGAGTTTCCGGTGGTATTCTTTTGTTGTGGGATTCTCGTGTTTTGGAGAAGGTGGATTCCTGTGATGGTTTGTACTCTTTATCGGTAGTATTTAAAAATATTGTCGATGGTAATCAGTGGATTTTTTCGGGTGTCTATGGTCCTAATGATAATGATTCCCGGAGGTTATTATGGGATGAGTTGGCGGGAGTATTTTCTTTGTGGAATCTTCCCTGGTGTATTGGGGGGGATTTTAATGTCATCAGATTTCCTGGTGAGCGGTCGGGATCATATGGGAGTGTGCGCGCCATGGAGGAATTTTCAGATTTCATATCTGAAATGGGGTTGTTGGATATTCCGTTAGGAGGTGGATCTTATACTTGGTCTAATAACAGACGTGATCAAACTTGGTCTCGGATTGATCGGTTTTTATTTAATTCGGAGTGGGAAGGGTTGTATCCAGATATCATCCAGCGTCGCTTACCAAGGATTTATTCTGATCATTTTCCTATTTTTCTGGAATGTGCTAGAGTGGCGAGTGGAAAGAAACCTTTTCGGTTTGAAAACATGTGGTTGAAGGAGGATGGATTTGTGGAGATGGTTGGGGATAAATGGAGAAGTTATGCTTTTGAGGGTTCGCCTAGTTTTGTTCTCAGTAAGAAATTGAAGGCGTTGAAACAAGATCTGATAGTGTGGAATAAAGAAGTCTTTGGGGATGTTGGTAGACGTAAGTCAGCTTTGTTGGCTGAGCTTTCTTTGATAGATGGGCAGCAGGAGGGTGAGTCATTGGATGTGGAGGGGTTGATGAGGAAGAGGGAGGTGTGCAGACAATTAGATCAGTTGATTGATTCGGAGGAAATTAGTTGGCGACAGAAATCTAGGGCATTATGGCTCAAGGAGGGTGATAGATGTACGAAGTTTTTCCACAGGGTGGCTAATTCTAATCGAAAATTTAATTCTATTTCTCGATTGGAAGTGGAAGGGGATGTGGTGGAGGATCCAGTTGACATTGCTACACAGATTGTGTCTTTTTATACCTCGTTGTATTCTGAATCGTATTCATGGAGGCCCGTATTGGATGGGTTGGAGTTTAGTTCTATTTCACGAGAAGAAGTAAATTTCCTGGAGAGGAGGTTTGAGGAGGAGGAGGTAACTTCCGTGGTTCGTTCCTTTAATGGGGATAAAGCCCCGGGACCTGATGGTTTTTCTTTCGCTTTTTATCAGTCGTGTTGCGAAGTGATTAAAAGTGACGTTCTTTTGGTTTTTAATGAGTTTGGGACTCATGGAAGATTTGCTCGTAGCTTCAATTCTACTTTCGTGGTGCTCATTCCCAAAAAGCTCGGGGCTGTGGATTTGAAAGATTTTCGTCCTATTAGCCTAGTAGGAGGTGTTTATAAGATCCTTGCTAAGGTTTTGGCTAATAGATTAAAATGTTTTTTGGATAAGATTATTTCTTCATCTCAGAATGCATTTGTGAAGGGTAGGCAGATTTTGGATTCAGTGTTGATAGCAAATGAAAGTATCGATGCCCGGCTACGACAGAATATTCCAGGTATGCTTTGTAAATTGGATATACAAAAAGCCTACGTCCATGTCAATTGGAATTTTTTGATTTATATGTTGCGGAGATGTGGGTTTGGGGAGAGGTGGTGTAGGTGGATTAAGTTTTGTATCTCGACGGTCAAATTTTCTGTGATTGTTAATGGTTCTCCAGAAGGGTTTTTTGGAAGTTCTCGAGATCTGCGACAGGGTGATCCTCTTTCCCCGTTACTTTTTGTTATTGTTATGGAAGCATTCTTCAGGATGATGTCTCAGTTGTTAGTGGGGGAATTGAAGGTTTTCGGGTTGGAGGTAGGGAGGATTCTCAGATTACTGTTTCTCATTTATTATTTGCTGATGATACCCTTGTCATGATGGGAGCGGATATTAATCAATTTAGACATTTGCGTTGTTTGCTATTGTGTTTCGAAGCAGTTTCGGGGTTAAAAGTAAATCTTACCAAATCAGAGGTGATTCCTGTTGGTAGGGTTGAAGGTGTTTCTGAATTGGCCAGTATTTTGGGTTGTAAAGTATCTTCTTTGCCTATGACTTATTTGGGTCTTCCTCTGGGCGCTACTTACAAGAGTCTTCAGATTTGGGATGATATATTGGAACGGATGGCGAGAAAGTTGGCCGGTTGGAAAAGGATGTATTTATCAAAGGGAGGTAGACTTACTTTGATTAAATCTACTCTTTCTAGTCTTCCTACATATTTCTTGTCTCTTTATCCGTTGCCTGTTTCAGTTGCTAAAAAAATGAAGAAATTGCAGAGGGATTTTCTATAGGGTAGTGATTCTAATGATCATAAATTTCATTTAGTGAGATGGGAGAAGGTGTGTTTTCCATTGGATAAGGGGGGATTGGGTTTGAGACGGTTGTTGACCTTTAATCAAGCGTTGTTGGGTAAGTGGTTGTGGAGGTTTATTAATGAGAGGGATAGCCTTTGGAGGAAGATCATTGAAGCTAAATACGGAGTCGAGGAGGATGGTTGGGGTACAAGAACTTTGCGGGGTTCGTATGGAGTAAGTCTTTGGAAACATATTAGTAATGGGTGGAATGTGTTTCATCGCCATATTCGTTATGATGTGGGATCGGGTCAGAGTGTTAGTTTCTGGCATGACAGATGGTGTGGTGATAGACCACTTTGTTACTCTTTTCCCATTGTTTTCTCTTTGGCTCGGGATCCGTTTGTTCGTGTTGCTGATGGTATGGAGGTTGGGGATGCCAATATTGTCTGGAATCTTCAGTTTACTAGAAGTCCTAATGATTGGGAATTATCGGAGTTCATGTCATTTTTCAGCACTATTTATGCTCATGTTATTAGGAGAGGTGGTTCTGATAAGGTGGTTTGGTTGGGTTCCAAAGATGGTAGATTCACAGTTAAGTCATTCTACAATTTTCTCCGTGGGGATACTTTGAGTTCGATTCCGTGGCGTGATGTATGGAGGAGTAAAGTCCCTATGAGAGTTGCATTCTTTGTGTGGGAAGTGATGCATGGAAAAATTTTGACCATTGATAATTTGCGAAGAAGGGGAATATGTGTAATTGATTGGTGCTATTTGTGCAAGGGTGATGCTGAATCTATTGATCATTTGTTGCTTCATTGTTCGGTGGCGTCTGCATTGTGGAACTTTGTTCTCAGTCTTAGTCAGTTAAATTGGGTAATGCCGGCTTCAGTAGTGGGAGTTTTACAGAGTTGGAAAAAGAAATTTAAAGACCCTTTGGCTAAGGCAATTTGGAAGATGATTCCGTCGTGCTTGTGGTGGTGTTTGTGGAGGGAAAGAAATACCCGATGCTTTCAGAATTGTGCCAATTCTTCAGCTCATTTGCAGGATACTTTTCTTTTCTCCCTTTATTGTTGGGTTACTGCTGTACTGGGACAGTCTTTTGTGGATTATTTTGATTTCGTTAGCTTTTTCATTTGTATGTTCTGAGTGAGATTAGTACAACCTTTGTACTGATCTCTCTCTTTTTATTTTCTTTTTAATAATATTCGAGGTTATTCATCAAAAAAAAAACAAGGGGCTGAAATAGTTCTCCTTGTTTGCAGAAAAATATTTCAGCCTGTAACTTCTCTAAATCTAGAAGTAAAAAGTTACTATCAATGAGCTCTAGGTTAAATAATTCTCTCACAATGGTGGCTAGAGGGTCATTTGCTTTACACTCAAATCAATACACTCATTTGCTATTTCAGCCCAGGTTTCACCTTGTTCGGTGGGCTAGAGTTTGTTCCCCTATTAGAGCTGGAGGGTTAGGACTTAGGAGACTTCGTTTATTCAATCGAGCTCTTCTTGGAAAATGGCTTTGGAGATTCTCTTCGGAGAGAGATAGCTTATGGAAGACAATTATTTCGGAGAAGTATGGGTGTGAGGAGAGTGGTTGATGTACTTTGGAGGCGCATGGCTCTTATGGGGTTAGCTTGTGGAAGCACATTAGCAAAGGGTGGAAATTTTTTAGTGAGGATATTAAGTTTGTGGTTGGAAAGGGCTCCAGAATCCGGTTTTGGTATGACAAGTGGTGTGGGGAAAGACCTTTGAGGTTGGAGTTTCCTCTGTTATTTGCTCTAGCTCGATGCAAGGATGCTTGGGTGAGTGATTGTATGGAGTTGGGATCCGGAGTTGTTGTGTGGGATGTTCATTTTGAGAGATTGATCAATGATTGAGAGGTGGAAGTTTTTTCGAAGTTTTCTTCCTTACTTTACTCGGTGAGTAGGAGAAGAGGGGGGGGAGAGGATAAATTGCTTTGGATGGGGTCCAAGGGTGGAGTCTTCTCTGTTAAGTCGATGTATTCTATGCTTTTGGAGGGCTCCAGTGCAGTTTTTCCATGGCGTTAATGTTGGAGGAATTTGGCTCCTCCTAGAATTGCTTTCTTTGTTTGGGAAGCCACTCATAGGAAAATTCTGACCATGGACAACTTGAGGAGGAGGGGAGTGTGCTTGACGGAGTGGTTCTATTTATGTAAGAGTGAGGGTGAAACGGTAGATCATATCCTTCTTCACTGGAAGATGGCGAGAGGATTGTAGGCTTATGTGTTGAGTATTCTCAACTATGATTGGGTTATGCCTAAGAAGGTGGTGGACATCTTGTATTGTTGGAGGCAGAAGTTAGAGAATCCTATCGCTTCGACCATTTGGAAGATAATACCAGCTTGCATATGGTGGAGTTTATGGAGGGAAAGGAATGCGAGATGTTTTGAGGATAAGGCCATGTCCTTGGATCGTTTGGGGGGTTCTATGTTGTATTCTCTTTCTTTGTGGGCTAATTCGATCTTAGGTTGTCCTTTTGAGGGTTTTCCGGATTTTCTAAGTTTTTTCGCTTGTTTGCTCTAGTGTTTTCAGTATATTCTCTTGTACTGTCAACTCTCTTTTTCATTAATAAAGTTTAACTTATAAAAAAAAAAAAGTCCTTTTTGGGATGTGCCGCAATACTTCAAATTGTGCTCAATTATTTGGAGCACTTATTTGAATAAAAAAAAGTGTGCTCACATAGTTGAATTGCCATACAGTAAGAACTAAATACAGGATATGCTTGGAAAGTAGTGCCTCTGGGGTTTTTTTTCCCCCAAAATGTGAAAGTAATCATTTAGGGTATATTTTCTTGCTGAGCAAGCACACTAGAGGACCATGTAACATTGGTTTATCAATCACGTGAGAACTAAAGCCAAAAAAAGACGGACAAAAGTCTAGAAATAGTGATTCACAGAGGCCATGCATACATCCTTAGGCGTGCTCACCAGGTGTCGAGAAAATACGGAAGGATCAAAATGTGATTGAAAGAAATTGTTGAAATCCCTTACAGTACCAAGCCACAGTTTGGTGTTATTCAAACTCTGCCAGTGTGAAATGTTTCTAGAATGTTTTGAATTGCTATTCCAAATTTCAATCCTTTCATTTCTTCGTGAGTGACACCTCAAAATTCTTTCAAGATCAGCATTAAATTGGGCTGAAGAATATAGAGATTAGAGGGGATCAATCCCCTTCTAAAGTTTTAATATAGAGGGCTTCATGCTTGTAGGCTGTTGCAAATTTCTCTTTTTCAGCTCCACTAGAAGTTCTAATATGTACGGATGAAAAGCCATATACTTGTAAACCGAGATCAGTATACCAGTATGTTGTTATATGTATGCAAATGCAATTATGAAGGATTTAAAGCAAATCTCCAGGGACATCTTAATAGGATGGGGTCAAGGGAAGGGTGACGTGGATGGGTATAGCCATCTTCCAAGTACCCCACTCTGGAGTAATCCTAGCAACTGCTAAGTGGGAACCCGTTGAACCAAAATAAACTTGGAGATGAGCTTGGACGAATCAGTTGGCCATCTCAACTAGTGGATAATTCAAATACCACTTTGAACAACTGCAATCTTTTGTAATTAGTACGTGATATGCACAACGAATCTTTGGGGTTCTATTGTTATTATATATTTTTTTCTTGAATGGACACATTGGAGTAAACCTAATCTCATTTAATGTATCTGAATTTGCCACTGAGTGCACAATGTAACATTGTGAAAGCATATTTCCATGATTTTTCTTTTTTCTTTTTCCTCTTTTAGTCATTGATTGAGTTCTTATCTCGGTCTCTATCTCGTCCAGCTTTTTGGGCTCATTCCTAGGGCTTCTTTGTTGGCATTAGAGGCAGCCGGTCAACGTTTCTGTGAAGATGATTGGAGTAAACTGAGAATTCAGCATCGTAATATAGACGACTTGGATTTGTCAAGATATTGCTTCTCTTCAGCATATATGGTGGCACTGATGCATGACCGTCTTGGAATTCCTATGAATGAGAAAAGGTACTATTGGTCTTGGATACAGACCTTGTTTTTTCTTTTCTAGTGGCTGTTGTTGTCGTCCATGTCATCAATTAAATGCCCATTGCAGAGGGTAGTAAAACTTATGTGCCTAATGCATATTACATCCATATGTCAAAAATCAATTAAGTGGAATCAGTTTGCCAGTACCCAGACTCCTGTTACATAGAATAAGACTTCTTGGTACTATACCATAATTGGTTAATATCTCTAAGTTGAAGAGTTATCTGATCAAACGCATGGCACACATCTTTTGAACATATTTCCGAGGAATTTTTTGCTGTTTATGTAACTTGACATTTCAGTTTCAATGACATCCTCTGGAACCATTTCAAAGTAGTTTAACATCTGTAAGTTGAGAAACTATTTTGTTTTCACTCATAGCACACATCTTTTGAACATATTGCTGAGTAATAGTGTGTACTGTTTGACATTTCATTCTCTACGAAATCTTCCAAGAAAGTTTAAGATAGATAGTTTTGTTGGTACGAATGGAGTGGTAGCTTCTAGTTGAGGCCTAATGTTACGGCAAATTTGCTGATTTATTAACCTTTTTTTCTCTTCAGTATTGTGTTTGGATGCCCATGGCAGTGCCGCCTTGCATGTTCACAAGTTGAATAGGACATTTAGCCTTAAAGAAGTGTATTTTACGACTCGAATCCTAGGTTTTAGCTTGACCGTAATGGCAGATATAAGTCAGAAAAGGTTCACATCTAGTCAATAAACCCATGTGAGTGTCTTTGGTATTTTTATGCTAGAAATGAGAATATATGAAACTGAGTCAAAAGTAACGATATGTAGGGTTGGGTATGCAAATCACACTGGAGGCATTCCTCTTGACTGGACACTTGGAGCATTCATCGTTGACACAATGTCAGAGCCCCTCGAATTGGATCCCGGAGACCTGGGCCAGATTGCTGGAAATGAGTGGGTCACTTTCTTATCATTGTTTGCATTTCTTTTAATTGCTGTACTTGCCACGCTAGTTGTACTGCAATGGCAGAAGCCCCAATTAAAGACCATATATGATCTAGAGAAGGGGCGTTATATTGTTACTCGTCTACCTCGATAATTGTTTACCTCTACATTTTGCCATCATTTTCTTTTCTTTGCTGCTTTGGAAAGAATCTGTCTGTGGACTCTCTGGAAATTTAATGGAAGCATTGTAGCAGCAACAAGCTTTATTGCTAGAAACCACAGCTACCACCATGTACAAAATATAGAGGATAACAGCTGGGCAATCCCCCACTCTTTTTTGTAAACGTTTTACTGTTTACTACTCAGTAATAATAATATTAAGGGTTAATACCCTTTTTAGTCCCTAGGTTTTGGGGCGGTGTTCGTTTTAATCCCTAGGTTTTATTTTTGTTCAAAACAGTCCCTAGGTTATTTACGTTTGTCTTTTTAGTCCTTCCGTCACTCCCGAGCCCAGTCAGCTAACGGTGGGACACGTCACACCCAATAGAATATTGCCACGTGTACTAATTTTTAAAAAAAAAAAACAATTTCCACATGGTTAAAAAAAAAAAACCAAAGGATGTTTCCGTGGCCACCTCCCCGTCGCCTGGCCACCCTTCGCGCGAGGGAGCCCAGATCTGGGCTCCCTCGCGCGAACGGGGGTGGCCAGACGGGGAGCCCCCGGCCACCACCGTCGACGGGGAGCCCCCGGATCTGGGCTCCCGCTCGTCGGTGGCCAGACGGGGAGCCCAGATCTGGGCTCGTCGGTGGCCAGACGGGGAGCCCAGATCTGGGCTCCCCGTCGCTCGGTGGTGGCCAGGGAGGCCACCCTTCGCGCGAGGGAGCCCAGATCTGAGCTCCCTCGCGCGAACGGGGGTGGCCAGACGGGGAGCCCCCGGCCACCACCGTCGACTGGGAGCCCAAATCTGGGCTCCCCGTTCGGTGGTGGCCACGGGGGTATCTCCCTTGTTTTGTTTTTTTTTTTTTTAACCATGTGGAAATTGTTTTTTTTTTAAAAAAAAAAATTAGTACACGTGGCAATATTCTATTGGGTGTGACGTGTCCCGCCGTTAGCTGACTGGGCTCGGGAGTGACAGAATTGGACGGAAGGACTAAAAAGACAAACGTAAATAACCTAGGGACTGTTTTGAACAAAAATAAAACCTAGGGATTAAAACGAACACCGCCCCAAAACCTAGGGACTAAAAAGGACATTAACCCTAATATTAATATTGTTGTGGAAGTTCATGTGATTTGCACCTTACCTTCTGCAAGGATGTACGAAACTTCTTGTATTATTTTGGTTGATGAAGGTCTGAAAAGAGAATGAAAATAAGAGTACGAATTTTACTGAAGCAAGACGCTGAGGTATTAGAATCTTTTTTTTTTTGGCTTAATTAGGCCACTAGTCCCTAGGGTATTTCGTACTCCTAAACTGGTCTTTAAGCTAAGTTTCGTCCTAGATTGGTCCTTGTGAAATTTTGTGTCTTGAGATGATCATTTCGTCAACTCGAGTCACTCCATAAATGAAAAAAAAAAATCAACGTGGCTAACATGGATATATGTTAACTAATTGTCAATAATAATACGTCTCTTAATTTCTAAATCAGCCAATTTGTCATGTATCACTAGTCTCCATTAATTTTAATTTTGTAAAGAATTTGTGGAATTAAGACTAATGGTAATCGGTTATATATGGCACACCGATGATATTACAATTAATGGGGACACGTAGTTATTGACAAATGATTAACATGTATCCATGTTAAATTTATTCCTTTTACGGGGTAATTCGAGTTGACGAAATGATTACTTCAGGACACAGAGAATTCCACATGAACCAGTTTACGACAAAAATTACCCTAGAGACGACTTTGAAATAAGACAATACCTAGTGGACTAATTAAACTTTTTTTTTATTATTGGGTCAAGCTGGAAGGGGAGGGACTATGCTTCCTGCGCCCTTACCAGCTGAAATCATATAGAAGGCACTTCTTAGGGCTGGTAGTTGAAGGGTTGTATATAGTTAGCTTATGAAGCGAAGTAGCGAACAGGCATGAGATTTGTACTTTACTCGTCAAGTTCCAAAAGAGCATGAAAAGTGTGATTTCAAGGTTCGTATTCAGCTAATAATTAGGGTATGTTTGTTTGCTTGTAAAACTATTATTTTACGTAAAAAAAATTTCATTGAAATATTTTCAGTAAAAAAATTCTTGTTTCAGTGTTTGGTTATTCGTTTAAAAATATTTTGTGATGTTTGACACATTTAATGATGTACTTATTTGCACAAAATTGTAAAACTTATCATAAAACTTTTCATATGTCATTGCATAAAAATTCTCTTTAGAAAAACATGCAATGTTCGTGTCATGTCATGTTTGTTCATGAAATGTCATGATTATTCATGAAACTATGCAGCGTGTCATTCCAGTTTTTCAAAAAGTGTAACTTCACTTACATTCCACTTACCTTGGTCTCCTTTGAGTAATGGTACGAAGTTCGCCTACAAGCGATTCAAATACCTTGACTTGTCTTATCATAAAACTTTTCATATGTCATTGCATAAAAATTCTCTTTAGAAAAACATGTAATGCTCGTGTCATGTCATGCTTGTTCATGAAATGTCATGCTTGTTCATGAAATGTCATGCTTATTCATGAAACTATGCAGCGTGTCATTCCAATTTTTCAAAAAGTGTAACTTCACTTACATTCCACTTACTTCCACTTACCTTGGTCTCCTTTGAATAATGGTACGAAGTTCGCCTACAAGCGATTTAAATACCTCTTAGATACTTAGGAATTAATCACATAAACATACAAGAAAAATACTTGAATTTAGTTCGGTTTTTCCCAAAAGTACATTTCTGAAAATACTATATCATTTTCAAAGGTTCACTTTAGAAAACTTTTATTAAACACTTGAGAAAAGTAATTATCATATCAACATAGAATCCTAAGTTCAAAACAGCAACTTGAAGGTCTAATACCACTAACTTAACCTCTTGATCTCTAAAGATTTGTTGATCTATTACGCTTTACACTAATCACTTAGATAGGTTGCTGACCAAAGCCCTAATTAACTAAATTACATGACTTGCAATCGATCATATTCATATCTTAATCAAGTCTCCAAAATAGCAAGCTAAATTGTGCCAAAAATCCAAGCTTGACATATTCTCAATCTCATACATTAGGGCTACACTTTGCTAGCTAGCTATTTCATCTTATCCAACATTTAACATGGCTAAACCGTGATATATACTCCATCTACTACCCATACTCGAGGCACCCTTCTAAGCATATGATATTTAAGTTTACATTACACCATAAAACTTCCTTTGCACATCCATATATTCGGCCATCAACCTAGATTTGCATTTCTAAACCATTCGGTCATCAACCAATGACATGCATGTATGTATTCTTCACATCCAACATGAATCCCTTCCTCCAACAAGCAATTACACAACCTAGGGGTACTAATCATAACATAGATTCAAGATCTAGCAAGGAAAACCATTCGGCCAAGCATAAATGTCATAACCTTCAAAGGGCCGAAACTTAACTTAGCATATCTCATCTTCACATGCATTTCTCTTTCACATCACAGAATTATTTACACATGCATTTGTCCATTCACATCATAGCACTTCTAAATCACTAGATCTAACACATGCTCAAGGAAAACCAAAAAGGGTTTCAACCAATCAAGAAGAAAATAGAACATGCAAGGTTCGGCTAAACAAAATCCTTTGCTAACCAAGAAATCCAACCCTACCTTGCTGTGCTGAACTCAAGCGCTGGGACCTAGCACAAAAATATACAAGATCAGAACCTATGAAGGAAAAGAATCAAAAACAGCACATGCAAAACAAAATCTACCTCTACCTCCAACTAAAGCACTCGATTTTCACCAAAAATCTTCACTACTCTTCAGCTTTCGGTTCCTCCCACTAGAATGGCTTCAAGGGCTGAGAATGGTGTTAAATAGGTGCTGAGATGAAGGGTTAAAGTGAGAAAAAAGAGAAGTAACAGCAGCTATTGGAAGTGACTTGAAGAGAAACAAGGGGAAGGCTTGGAGCTAGAAGTGGTTCGGCCAAGAGAGAGCAACTGAAATGGTATGTTTCTGTCAAAGGGAAAAGTGAGCTGAGTGAAGAGAGATATCCAGCCAAGGAGAAGGAAAACAACCTGAGCAAAGAGAGGTGAGCTTCGGTCAAGGGAAAAGCAAACTGAAATAAGGAAGTGAAGTTCGATCACAAGAAAAAGAGAGCAGGCAGCAAGGAGAAATATTCGGTCACAAGAGGAGGAAAGCAAGCTGAAATTAGAGAAATTGATACCAAAGAAAGAGAGCTAGGAGAGGTTTGCGTGAATGAGGAGTTGCAAATGGAAAAGTGATGTTGAAAGCTAGGAGAGGCGTGAAAGACAAGAGTGAAGAATGAATTTGGACCCATATTTTATCAAGAGTGGGAAGGGGGCAGCATTGGTTCTTCCGTCCATGCTTATTGGTTGCATGGGCGGCAACCAACAATGCAAGGCCACCTTGCCACACTTGTCATTTCCATCCTAACTCCCAAGGCCTTCGCGTGATTCAACAAGAAAAGCAATTTCCAACTTGCTCTAGCCTTTCACGTATAACTCTCTTGCCATTCACATTTTCCTTCTTTTCATTTCACTTATCACATAAGTACATTAGCTTATCACAATATATACACATTAACTTATCACCAACAACTTATCAACTTATCTTTATCAACACAATAACTTATCTCAAAGATAATCACTCTAGCTTATCTCCTTGATAATCACAAAAGCTTATCATCCTAACAACTCACTAATTTATCACTATGATAAGCACACTAACTTATCATTTAAATTCTCTAATGATAAATAAAACTACCTAATGATGATTAAGGTTACCTAATAAAAGACACAAAATAATTTATATGCTTAACATAAATTTCATAACCATAATATCATGATTTCTACTTAAAGAATTCGGCATTGAGAGATAAAATTCTCTTCATGTATTTAACTTCATGAATTATGGAGTATATTAAAGCAAATGGAAAATAAGTTCATAAAAGAAATCTACCTAGCAAAATTCGGCTCTTAGGAAAAATAGTGATAAACCTGTACTAAAAACTTTCACAATGATAAAGAAATTATCTAAAGGAAATTCTTAAATTAAAATTTCATAAGAGAGTTAATGTATCAAAAACATTAAACTTAGGTCATACATTGGCCAAAAATATGGCCCCTTGAGTTAAATTAAACGAATACATAGGAAATAGCAAAAAGGAAAAACGGGGTCTCACACATGCTCTGCCGGGAGGTGCTGGATTCCTTCCTCCGCTCCCGCTCTAGTCCCATGTGTGAGTCTTAGATTACAGGATTAAGGCAACCCAAGAGGGGGGTGAATTGGTTTTCTAAACTTTTCGGTTAAAACCCCCAAAGATGTGTTTGTAAGTAAATACTACTTTAGCACAAGTATAATGATATAACAAGTATGTAAGTGCTAAAAGTAAAGATAAGGGTAAGAGAAGCAAACACTCGGTTTTTAGGTGGTTTGGCAAACCCGCCTACATCCACCCCTCAAGCTTCTTCACCGAGCCTTGAGGTTTTCCACTATTCTCCAATAGCTTTATACACTAGCTTCCGGGTGCTAGTGAACCGTACGAGTGTTTTCCCGGGATCAACACTCAAACTCTCCCAAGTGGTTTTTCTGGCTCACCACTCACAACCTCACCAAGCTTGAGATATACACTCTCAAAGCTTCTTCTTTAGTGAACAACCTCACTAAAGGAAACACCTCTATTAGATAGGTAGATTGAAGAACAAAAACTCTCTTGATAGAGTAGATATGAAAATGGAAGGCTCTATCTCTTAATTCACACAAAGACAAGGATATGAAAGTGTGTTTTGTGTGAATGTTATGAGAAATATAGAATAAGAAGGTTTAGAATATTTCTCAAGTAGTAGAAATGATATGTGGTCGTTGGGTTCTCATTTTAGACGAAATGAAGGTGTATTTATAGGCCACATATGAAAACTAGTCGTTTATAGCCGTTGGGAGTTTTTGCTAAAACGAGTCGGTCGACCGCTACATGAACCGGTCGACCGCTTCAAGTTACCGTTACTCCAACGGTCATATTGTCAGAAGCTAAACAGCTCTTTTATAAAAGCAACCTGTCGACGGCTACATGAGGCGGTCGAAGTACCGGTCGACCGCTTGAACAGCCGGTTGACCTCCTCAACTTAAGCATGATCCGGTTCTTTTAAAAACAAGGTTTTTGACCACTTTTAAACACCCAATTTGGAAGACATACTTCCCAGAAGTATATAAAAGGTTTAGAGGTTTGATTGTGATGTTTTTGAAACCTATAAAAACATTTTAATCTTTCAAACAAAACTTAAAACAGTTTATGCATGTTTTGAAAGATATGCAAGTGCGTGATTCAAATCCTTGTCAAATGTGAAATAAAGAGTAACAAGGATTATACCCTAAGGTCTTGAATCTTCACTTTAAGATCTTTGCATCTTCTTGTTCTTCTTTCTTCAAGTCTTTAGCTCTTTTATCAAGTCGTCTTTGTCTTTGAAGATGTTCATTTTGTAAACTCATCCATTTATTGAAATCATCAAAATTTCGATTGTGCACAAAAGCCAACACCATGGAGCCAACCTCATCTCCGGTCTTGTCACTGATCTTGAGCTCCCCACCTCTTCTCTGACTGTGTCGTACGTCGTGCACTACACGGCCAACAACTTCTGCCACTCTCTGGTTGTGGACGTTGTGGTCAACGCTGACGGTGCGAACAATCGGGTCGCCAAGTCAATAAAGGCTGGGAACTACACCTGTGCCATCGCTTTCCAGGAGATGATCAAACTGTCGAACAACAAGATGAAGTACTTTGAGAACATGGTCGAGATGTGCGTGGGCGACGATGTCTCGCCCGATTTCTACGGGTGGGTTTTTTCCGAAATGTGACCACGTGGCAGTGGGCACGGGTACGGTCCGTGCCAAGTAGGATATCAAGATATACCATAGGGGAATCAGAGAGAGGGTGAAACCCAAGATCAATGTTGGGAAGGTGATTAAAGTGGAGGCCCACCCAATACCGAAGCATCCACGCCCGGTACGGGTTCGTGGGATAGTGGCCCTTGTGGGTGATGCGGTGGGGTACATGATGAAACTCTCGGGTGAAGGGATTTATTTTGCGGTGAAATCAGGGAGGATGTGCAATGAGGCAATAGTGAAGGCTTCTGAAGGAGGGGACAAAATGATCAACGAGGATGATTTGAAGAGGGAGTACTTGAGAGCTTGGGACGCCAAGTACATTACCACCTTTAGGTTTTTGGACCTGTTGCAGCGGGTGTTTGTGCAGCGCATGACATTTGAGAATTATTTGTATAAGAGGTTAGCGAATGGTGATAGATGGAAGGATGCCAAGATGGAATTGAATACCATTGGGAGTTTGATGAGGTGTAGGATTGTGGGAAGATAGTTTTTACTCTTTCAGAGAAAGTAAAATGAGGCTATTTCTAGAAATACTTCTTTTGCAGCATTTTTATTGTTTCTTGGTTTTGGAAATTCTAAGTGCATACTCTTTTGGTTTTTGTACTCGGACGAGAATGAAAATGAAGGAAGTTCTTACCACTATAGCGTGAGATCTTTAGGAACCTCAAATCTCGGCTGTAGGATCATCATGAAAAACTCTTTTTCATTAAACTCATTTTTATATGAGTCCAACAATATACAGACATAATGAATATACTGTCTCATCAAGAGACTGGTGGATTTCATATTAAGCAATTATACAAATTCACTTACTATGCACAAGACTCAACATATTTGGAATATTTGATATGCAAAAGATCATCACCAAAAGACTCAGTCAAAGCACAAGCACACAACAAGCAAACCTGCATAACTCTCTCACGTCTAAGGACAACATAAGCTAATTGTGATGAATATCATTCTCTACATCAGTGATCGTTTCCATAAGGTATTCATATTTGATCTGGTTCAGTGCATATACTATTACATTGCACCCACTCGTCTGCTTAAGTTCACCACCTCAATGACGGATTCCATCATTCTATCTTATAGAGGCACAACGAGTGTATACCTATTTGTACATTACCATGTATCTCAGTCTAGAACAAAGTAAGTCAACAAGGATCCAAAAAGTCATACTCCCCGTCTCTGATTCATTAATCATTGGCCTAACTTTTCTATAATGTTGTTCAATAATATGACATCTAATGTCATTATAAATATGACATCTTATGTCATTATAAATATGACATCTTGAAGGTACCCAAAATAATATACAAGTGATTAAACAACAATAATAAATATCTCATAATTATGCAAAAATGATTGATTTTGGGGGCAAAAATCTAACAATCTGTGACACTCCGCTTTATTTTCAGTTGTTTGACTTATTAAATAATATACTCTTTAGAGTTTATTTTCAGTTTAAATAAGTCTAAATTATTACTTTATTAAGCTTTAAAAAAATCAATTCTTCAAGTAAGTGTTTGTCTTTGTTTGCATAATTGTTTGCATATTATTTATGAGCTTCATATTTGTTATTAAGGGATTCAACATATTTAATTATTTTTGCCTAACCTTCAATTATTTTTTTCAGCTTAAAGCCGAATGATCTTCAAGAGTTTTCCATCATTCTCCCCTATTTTTCTAGATAACTTGCTCAGTCTTGTTTAAATTATGTCATTTCAACTATGTCTTCCATTATTATTTTTGTGCACATCGAGATTTCTTTGTGGGTTTGAAAATTTAGTCGTTCCTAGTGTAAGTTATATTTTTCTTCCTTGGGTTTGCTTGTACTAGGGTCTGGTAGGGCAGAAAATAAAATTTTTAGGCTGACTGACTTGCATTCCCGGGTTGTCCGAGTGGTGAGAGCCCGAGTTCTCTGAGTAAAGATTGCTCGGTGTCTCTAAGTAAGGGTTCGGTTATTGTCATTTACAGGAAAGTTATGGTCGGTCATGGGTGTCGGTGGAGATTAAAACAGATTGATCCAACGGTTTCACAAGTTGTCACATCAATTAAAACATTTAACTCATTTCAGCTCAAAAATATTGACCTGTGGGAATTTCAAAATTTGGGGATTTGATGTTCACACGGGGGAGCAGCCTGATCCTGAGCATACCGAGCAGAAGCATCCCGATCCCAAGCACAAGCATCCCGATCCTGGGAAGCCCGAGCATGAGTAGCTCGATCCCGAGAAGCCCGAGTAGTCTGAGCAGCGATAAAGAGAGGGAGATAGAGATGTACGGTAGAGAGAGAGAGCACGTCGATTTTGGAAAGTTATGGTCAGGTTCGTGGGACGGTTTCATTAAATGAGGTGAAACGGGTCTGTTATTTTAGCTGAAACGGGTTAAATGTTTTAATTGATGTGGCAGCTTGTGAAACTGTTGGATCAATCTGTTTGAATCTCCACCGACACCCATGACCGACCATAACTTTCCTGCAAATGACAATAACCGAACCCCCTCCGGAGAGCTAAACTCGCATAAAAAAATATTCTTTTCGAGCTCCGATATTGCCAGACATTTTTCAAATGGCCAAGCACGAGAAAGGGCCTCACGGACTGCGTACAAAGCAACTTCTTTGTCAGAGATGAGGCGTCCCACTAGAACAAGGTGCGCTTCTGCTTCCGCCCCAACTGCACCTCTCCTTGATGCGGGAGGTTTGTTGCCCCAACTCAGGGCCTTGGTTTGCTCTATAAGCTACTCCAGCGATTGGTCAGTGCAACCAGTATCCATAAGCATGAGCCGGAAGGAGAGATAGTATGATAAGAGGAATAGAAAGGGGAGGGTGAGAGGTAAACGGAGACCCAGAAATATAAGAAGGCTAGAGCGAGAAAGAGACCACAAAAGCAACAAGAGACCTCCCAGGCAGGGAGGCTGGCCGCGGTTGCAGGCGACCACCTACAAAAACAGATAACCTTTGCATGGGGAAGACCAAACGCCGTCTGCACAACGCCAAGGACCCTCTAAATGGGTAGTACGCTGGGTCAGCTCAAGGGTAAGGCAACTTAGGCAGTTGCCTAAGGCCCCACCTTGAGCATAGGCCCCATAAGTTAGAGAGAAAAGAAAAATAATAAAATGAAAAAATGAAAATGAAAAGGTCTTAAACTATTAAACAAGGTGAAAAAGAAAAGAAAAAGCCTTAAGGCTAGACACAAATGTCATACGCTACTATAAAAAACGTGAACTTGAAAAGAGTGTTCAGAAACTAAAGTCTAAAAGTATAGAAATTGGCGTCTTGAAGGCTGAAGTGCAGTGATGTCTTGAAGGCTGAGTGCGGCCCTCTTAAGTTCTGAACATCGAGGGTGGCTATCTGAACATGACGTGACGTCTTGAAGGCTGAAGCACCCTATGTATAGAGAACTTTTGTTTTAGAATGGTGTCTTGTTTTACGAAAAGTTAGCCGTCTGATATTAGAATGGTCTATTTGTAGAGAACTTTTCTTATCTAAGTTTACAGGAAGGAGTATCGGTGAATAAAACAAAAGTGTCTCCATAATTTATCAACGGTAAAAAAAACGGCTACTTTATGTGTAACGGTAAATTAATCTCAAGACTCTTATTTAAGTCTAAATTTATACTTTAGTCTTCATACTCTATCTCCTCAATCTTCTTCCAAAATCTTTCACTTCCTCTGTTTCTTCTCTTGCTCTATCTCTCTTTGCAAAACTAATATAATTTCTTAGTCAATCACATATTAGATATACTTGATTTTAGATGAAGGTTGTTCTAAGTTCAAGTTCAACCACATATAATCTTGATGCCAGGTTCAATTAGAGATAAATCCTAGAGCACAAACACGTTGGGAAAGTTGCATTGAAAGTGTAAAAACAATAAAATATCAAGCTCCAAAAATAAGAGATGTTTTAATTCAATTAGCAAAAACAAGTGAAGATCCTAAGACAAAGAGTGAGTTTTTGAAAATTTTGAGTTTTTATTAGGTATGAATATTTGGTATGATATTTTGTTTGCTGTTAATTCAGTGAGTAAGAACTTACAATCTAAAGATATGCATATCGATGTTGCCATAGATCAAATAAAATGGCTTATTTCTTATTTAAAAAATTATCGGGAAACTGGATTTTCATCTGCTTTAATTTCATCTAAAGAGATTGTCGTTGAAATGGAAATTGAACCTATATTTCGTGAAAAACGAATAATACATAGAAAAAAAAAACAATTCGAAGAAAATTTTAATGATGAAATAATAAAATCAGTTGAAGAAACTTTTAAAATTGATTACTTCATATACATAGTAGATCAAGCTATTTCTTCAATTCAAAATAGATTTGAACAATTCACAATATATGAAAATATTTTTTGTTTCTTATTTAATATTGAAAAATTCAAATCTTTAGAGAATGCTGATTTAAAAAAATATTGTCTTAATCTTGAAAGTTTTTTAAAAGATGGTGAATCGTCTGACATAGATGGTTTGAATTTATTTTCAGAATTAAAAGTATTAAAAGAAGTTGTGCAACCTAAAATCAATACTCCAATTGAAACATTAAATTATATAAAAAAAATAGATTTTTTTCCAAATGCATGCATTGCTTATAGAATACTTTTAACAATACCAATGACAGTTGCTTCTGGAGAAAGAAGTTTTTCAAAACTTAAACTAATAAAATCCTATTTACGGTCGACAATGTCACAAGAAAGACTAAATGGATTAGCCATGATATCAATTGAAAGTAACAGCTCTTCAATGGAGGGGAAGATACAGTTATCAATTCTTCTTTGCGCCGAAAGTTTGGTAAGCGCCAGACTGGGAGGAAACGAGGGGGAATCACAAAAGCTATTCTACCAGAGAATGTCCATTTTATCACTTCACAGGCTGAGGAGGCGGGCCAAGCCATGCCCCCACCCTCCCCATGAAGTTCATAGCATGGAACTGCCGAGGGTTGAGGCGACCTTCGGCAGTAAGGGCTCTCCGGGATTTGGTGAAGACCAATGAACCGGTGGGCATTTTCTTGATGGAGAGTAAGATTGATTGTGAAGTTGTAGATGGTGTTTTGAAGAAGCTGGGTTTTTCCTTTTTTCTTTCGGTGCCTCCAATTGGGAAAAAAGGTGGTCTGGTTTTTTGCTGGCGTCCCGGATTTTGTTTCAATTGCTTGTGGAAGTCAAAAAATGTTATTCATTTACATGTGCAACCGGGTGGAGATGATCCGGATTTTTATGTCTCTTTCGTTTATGGTCCTCCAGTATGGAAGGAGAATGATGGTTTTTGGCAGGAATTACGAAATCTTGCCCCAACAGACAACAATCCATGGTTATGTTTGGGTGATTTTAACGATATCGTCAGTCCTAATGAAAAGTTTGGAGGGAGTCAGGGGAAGGCGTCGAGTTCCCATGGTTTACAATACTTTATGCAATCGATGGGTTTTGTGGATTTGGGGTATATTGGTTCCAGGTTTACTTGGTGTAATAAAAGATCGGGAGTGGCGAATATACGTGAAAGACTGGATCGGGGCATTTCAAATGTGCCTTGGAAGTTGGCTTTTCCGAACTCTGTTATACATCATTACTCAATTTCAAATTCGGATCATGTTCCTGTAATTCTCTCCCTATTTGGTTCTGAAATTTCAGTTCCTAAACCTTTTAAATTCGAAACTTTTTGGACCCGAGATCAGACTTGTTATGGGGTAGTGGCTGAAGCTTGGAATGGTGTTGTGGAGGAAA
Organism: Myrica gale; assembly: GCA_963930655.1. NCBI lineage: Eukaryota > Viridiplantae > Streptophyta > Magnoliopsida > Fagales > Myricaceae > Myrica > Myrica gale. The sequence goes on along the minus strand of OZ005602.1, from coordinate 8,604,235 downwards.
GGCCAGCAGTTGGAATGCTCAATAAGATCAGAGCTGTTCGTCAGGCTTTGAGGCAATGGAATAGGAAGCACTATGGGAATATTCAATCGACAATTCAGCAAGTGAAGGTCCAATTGGCTGAATGTCAAAATGCGGAGCCGACTACAACAAATTTACAAAGAGAAGCAGATTTACAGTTAGAGTTGGATGAACAATGGCAAAGGGAGGAAATTCTGTGGAGACAAAAATCAAGGGAGATATGGTTGACATCAAATGATTTAAACACTAAATTCTATCATGCATCCACAGTTATTCGCAGATGTAGGAATCAGATTATCAAACTCAAGGACGAGGAGTTGGGCTGGATTTCGGGCAGAGAGGCTATGGGAACAAATATATTGGAATTCTATCAGGGATTATTTACCTCAATAAATCCGGATATTCCCTTTGAATTAGACAGTTTGATTGACCCTTTAATCACATTGGAGGAAAACATAATGCTCACTGCTTTGCCGGATGCTGAGGAGATTTTGACCATAATCAAGAAGATGTCACCTGAAAAGTCTCCGGGGCCTGACGGTATGACTGTTTTTTTCTTCAGATTCTTTTGGGATGTGGTTGGAAATGATGTTGTTAGTACTGTCCAGGATTTCTTTAGTAATGATGTATTGTTACCTGCCCTAAATCATACAAACATAACATTAATACCGAAAGTTGAAAATCCTGTTAAGGTTACTCAATTTCGGCCTATTAGTTTATGTAACGTTATTTATAAAGTGATTTCAAAGATCATGACTGAACGTTTGAAGGCTGTTCTTCCAAAGCTCATATCTCCTTTCCAAATGGCTTTTGTCCCTGGGCGTATGATTCATGATAACTATTTAGTGGCAGTGGAAATATTTCATTGCATGAACCATAAGCAAGGGAGAGGGGGTGGATGGCAATAAAGGCTGACATGGAGAAAGCATATGATCGAGTGGAATGGAGTTTTGTGATGAGGGTGTTAGAGAAGTTTGGTTTTAGTGCGAAATGGATTCGTTGGGTGGAACAATGTTTATCAACTGTTTCGTTTTCTATTCTGTTAAATGGAAGCCCATTTGGATTGATCAGGCCATCTAGGGGTTTTCGACAAGGGGATCCACTATCTCCCCTTTTATTCATTATTTGTTCGGAAGTTTTGTCTAGATTGCTTCTGAGAGAGGAGTCTAGGGGCAGATTGCAGGGCATTAAAGTGGGTCGGAATGCACCCAGTATATCTCATTTGCTGTTTGCGGATGATATTCTTCTTTTTGGTAAGGCTACATTACGGGAAGCTGCAATTTTGGAAGAGTGTTTTGAGAAATATATGAAGTGGTCGGGACAAATAGTGAACCGTGCGAAGTCATCAGTCCATTTCAGTAAAAAATTTCATGGCCAATGACTAATACCTATTTTGGATAAACTCCAATTGCGAAAACTTCCTTCTAAAGCAAAGCACCTTGGGTTGCCGCTTCTTATCCCAAGGTCTAAGGTTCGGGTAGCTGATGAAATTAAAGAGAAGTTTATGAAACGAATCTCGGGATGGAAAGCTAAGGTTCTCTCTCAAGCTGGACGTACGGTGATGATAAAGGCTGTTGTTGGAGCTATCCCTACATATATGATGAGTTGCTATGCAATGCCAAAATCCTGGTGCAAGGATATGGATAGAGCAATAAAAAATTTCTGGTGGGGCTATAGGGATGACAAATCCAGAAATCTCTCGTTAAAAGCATGGAAATCAATATGCACTCCAAAACATCGAGGTGGGCTAGGAATGCGTTTAACCTATGATGTCAATTCTGCTTTGATAGCCAAATTAGCTTGGATTATGCTAACTCAAAAGGACAGATTGTGGGTGCGAGTTATAGGAGGGAAATATTTGAGAGGGCTTTCAGTTATGGAGGCAGGGGTGAAGTCTAAAGATTCATGGCTTTGGAAGGGAATTGTTCAACACCGTGAGGTGTTAAGGGGAGGGTTGTGTTGCAAGGTTGGTACAGGTACTTCTATATCTGCCCTAAGGGACCCATGGGTGCCGACAATACCAGGGTTCAGAGTTATGATCAGAAATGAAGTTTCACAAGATCTGGATACTCTAATGGTGTATGATCTCATGATGATGGATGGGAGATGTTGGAATGAGAATAAAATTCGACAGATATTCTCCCAGGCAACTGCAGATGCGATTTTACAGATTTCTATCCCAGTCAATATGCAACCCGATACTGTCTTCTGGCCTCTCGATCCAAAAGGTGTTTTCTCAATTAAATCGGCATATAGCACTCTGGTGGAGCACAGGTGTCAGGAGCTGGTTTCTTTCCCTCACGAAAATTGGAAGGTACTTTGGAGATTAAAAATTCATGATCGACTAAAACTTTTATTATGGAAGGTACTGTGGGGGATATTACCTACTAAAAGCAAATTGGTGGCACATGTAAATCGATCTATGGAGTCAGCTGGTGATTTGTCATGCTCATTGTGTGGAGAGGGACTCGAGGAGATTTCCCATCTCCTATTTTTTTGTCCTTATAGTAGAGGCATCTAGAGTGAGTCACCTTGGCAGTTGAACATAGTGGTATTTGGACAAGGATCAGTTGGTGCTTGGATGACAGCTATCCTCCATCCACATCAGTCGATTGGTATCCCTCTACAGGATCAACACTATTTCCAATTATATGCTGCAAATGCTATTGATTTGTTGTGGATTACTCGGAACCAAGCTGTTCATGAAGGGAAACATTGTGGCGTTCTTGACTTGGCAATAAGAGTTAGGAGATTAAGCTGGAAGCACTGGATGGCTTGGAAGAAGAAAATTCACCCAGAATTTTTACAGTGCTGGCAAGCTCCCCCGGAAGATAGTTTGAAAATCAATGTAGATGTTGCTATTCGTGAAGAGTTTGTTGTGGTTGCTGCCATCGCTTGGGACCATCAGGGTCATCTCAGGAGTTTCAAAATCAATAGGATAAGGGCGGTAGTGCCCCTGGTAGGAGAGGCCCTAGCTATGCAAATGGGAGTGGAGTTAGCCTCTACTCTGGGTGTTAATCAGATTTTCTTTGAAGGAGACTCCGAGAGTGTCATTTATGCTTTCAAGACATTCCCTGTGGCACATGATTGGAGGATTGATCCTATAGTGAAGGATTCTTTCGTTACTCTTCGGAAAGTGAAGCAATGGTTTTTTAATCATATTCGGCGTGATGCAAATTCGGCAGTGCATCATTTAGCTCGTTGGGCCGCCACTGAGTTAATCTCGAGAGGCAATCCCTGTAGTGTTGAGCAATTTCCTGATATTTCTTGGTTGTATGCGGGGACTGATCCACCATGACATGTGGGTGGTTTTATTTGTTTTGTTTTTTCTGTTTGGAATAAAGTTTTGATGTTTGATTAAAAAAAAAAAATTGAAAGTAACATATTAACAAATCTTGAATGTAAAATTTTGATTAGTAATTTTGCATCTCAAAAAATTAGAAAATTTATTTTTAAATAAAATTTTAAATATTATTTTTTAAATTTAAATAAAATGCCTAATTTTTAATATGGCCTTAAGCCTCAATTTTTTATTGAGCCGGCCCTGGTAGTACGGAGAGCACCTTACATGAGAAAAAAAAACTTCATTCCAACCCTTGGTGGATAACTATACTTTTCCCTCCTGAATGCTATGCTTTTTTTTCAATGCTACCTCGAAATTATTAATTTTCATCATATTGTTTGTTCAAACTGATGGGTCGGATTTTACTCGACCCCCTATTAAGTGAACCCAGCACGAATGAAGAAACCCGTGGCGCACCAATAACTGGGTTTGCCGGCCTGTCTGGGGCGCTAAGCAGACTAAGGCCCAACCTATGGACAAATTCGGCCACGCAACTCTAACCTCCATGAAAGAGCCTCGCCCGCAGAGAAGAGGCCTCCTTCTTTCCCTTTGCAAAACAGGCTTTCTCTTAATGGCACGTCGAGTCAACTGTGTGTATTGTTCAGTAGGAAGGATGTCATCATCGCCCACAGGCGGCGCACTCTGTCTATTAGCTATGGGCATATGACACTCTAAGACCGGTGTTCGGTTGGAGGGAAATAGATTCGTGGACTAAGTCAAGTCGTTTGGTACCAAAAAAAAAAAAAAAAAAGGGTGCTTTAAGGGAATGTTTGAGGGTTAAAATTTTGAGTATTGGGGTTTGGAAAATATTATAAAGTAAAGATATGTTATGGGAGTTGGTGAAAAAGTAAAGAGAGAAGATTTTTAATAAGTATTATAATAATAAAAAATTATGTGGTGAATTTTTTATGATTAAACCCAAATATTTGAGCCCAAATATTTGGGCACCAAACATACCCTAAGTCGTTTTACGTGTAATGACTTTTGGGTTACAGCTTGTCAAGGGGCGCATCTCTGCTTTAGGCTGCGTTTGCGTCCTAAAATTTTACACTCTAAAATTTTAACACAATAAAAAATTACAATATAATCTCTCTCCCCATCAAATCACTACTATTCACTACAAAAAATATAAAAAATTACTTCTCTCTTCTCTTTTTCACTAAACCCAATACCTAAAATTTTAACAACACTAAAATTTTACAACACAAACACACCCTTATTTCGGTCAAGACGCTGCAGTTCGTTAGAGGCGGGAGAGGGTCTCGCCCGACCCCTTGTTAAGACACGAGTTTAGTTTTTTTGACGCCGTAATACCAGTTACTTAACCCAATAAACGCTGACGATTAACTTTTTAAGACGAAACTTGGAGCTATGAGGGCGAATTGAAGCCTGAAGCAATATCCTCTCTGACCGAAAGCAATATACTCTGACATTCCCTTCACTGATCACATCTTTATTTTCTCCTCGAATGACTTTCGTAACTGTTGGTTTCGTTTCTCTTTGAACGCTTTTTTATTATTATTATTATTTTCATTTGTTTAATGTTCTGATCAATATTCCCCTTGCCATACTAGGAAAGCAGGACCTTTGGGCTTAGTCTCTTAGAGGTTCTCAGAATCTCAAATTTATCGTAGAAGAGTTCCATGCAGAACGAGAAGGGTAGGTGATGATCTAGGGTATGTTCGTTTTCACCATTTTTTGAGGATTCTAAGTATATTCACAATTCTACCACCGAACATATTCAGAATTCAAACACAAAAACCAATACATTTTACACAATCTCCAACAACTTTTTAATTTTTTATTCAACATAAATTTTCTCTCTCTATACTTTTTCACATAACTCCAATACTTTTTTATTAAACAATTACATCAAATCATTTCTCTCTCCACTTTACACAAACACCAATAAAACACTATTCAACATAAAAATTCACAACTTCTCTAAAATCCTACATTTTTTCTCAAAACGAACATCACCCTAAATGGTCTATTCAAAGAATCCCGCTGTGGGGCCTGCTTGGAGTCTTTTAATCCTGGGACGAGAAATATGGAACACGGAGAAAGCGAAGACTAACAATTGAGTTGTCTTGATTTGACTTTTAGAGGCTTTTTCGTTGCAACTGGGGAGAAGGACTCCGCATTCTTTACTCATCAAAAGGAGAAAGCTCTGATCGTTGGGTAATACGGCAAAACTTGATTTGTACCACTAGAAGAGCAAAGGCCTAAGCAACGTTTCCCGGTGATCGTCAGGGGCAAAACAAAACAAAATAAACTTGTGTATACCAGGTGCAACACTCTTTCCTGTTTTTTGTATTTCGCTTGTGATCCAGTACCTTTCCAATCTTTGTTGTTGCTTAGGTCTGTGTGTACTAGCAGATGCTAAACCCTTCATGCTTTGAAGCTCAAAGTTGCTTTTGTTTATGAATAATGGGGATTTCTGGTCATGGCATGACCAGTTGCGAGTTTGACCCGCGATTGATCTCGTTTTTGACATATCTTCTTGAAGTGACTGTTTTTGGGGAAGGAAGTTCTTTTAGGGATTTCGTAACGTGTATGCTAAGAGTTCAAAATTTTCTGATATGGTAGGATTTGAATTCAAGCATTGAGATCTAAGTTCTTATAACATCTGGCTTCTGCTTTCCTGCACATATATGTAAGAGAAACACTACCAGGTGCAATACATTTGCTTTCTTTGGTTCTCTTCTGGTTATATACCTCTCTAGACCTCTCTAGTCTTCAATGTTGCATAGGTCTCTCTGTGTTTGTTTTTTAGTACAATATATGTACAAACTGTTTAACCTTATGCTCATGCAAAACCCTGATAAAAAAAAAACAGAGATATCATTTGTCTTTTCAATTGTCCTGTTTATAGTCTAAATCATCAAAGTTGTTTTAATTGTCTTCGTGTCTAGCCAGGGATTACCACCATCTTGTTTGATCACAAAAATGGCATTCGTCTACACCGAAAGAAAGCAAACACACAGAAGCAATCCTGCTTCATTCGACATTGAAAACCCATATTCTCTATTGGCAAACACAATGGAAAAGAAGCTGGAAAGCTTGTCTCCCTTATCTTCCAAGTGTTGTATCTATAGAGTTCCTGAACACCTCCGTCATGTCAATGAAAAAGCCTATACACCTCAAGTAGTCTCCATTGGCCCGCTTAACCATGGTAGGAAAGGCTTCAAGGCCATGGAAGAACATAAGCTGAGGTACCTGAAAGATTTTATTGAACGAACCAATGAAAGCTTGGAGTTCTATATTGAGCTTGTGAAGGAGAAGGAAGAATTTCTGCGCGATTGTTATGCAGAAACACTCCATTTCAGCAGTGATGAATTCGTCGAAATCATTCTGCTAGATGCTGCCTTCGTCATTGAGTTCTTACTGAAGTACTATTTCAAAGTGGTGCGAGATGAAAATGACCGGATATTTAATAAACCATGGATGTTCCAGTATATATTGCCTGACATGATATTGCTTGAAAATCAGCTCCCGTTCTTCATTCTTGAGGATCTTTTTGATCCAGAAAAAATAACAGTCCCATTGGAGCATGATGAAAGACTTTCAATCATTAAGTTGTCGTATAACGTTATCAAAGATGCAATGGATATTGAGGTAACAGAAGACACACTGGCGAAAATCTGCTCTTGTGAAGTTGAGCATTTTGTTGATCTCCTAAGATACCTACATCTACCTTCTAGGAAACAGGATAGAAGAAAAATTAAAACAATGACGATGCCAACTGTGACAGAGCTACACCTGGCTGGAGTCAAGTTTAAAGTGGGATCAAACACGAATTTATTTGACATACAATTCAAGGAAGGGATTCTGGAAATCCCAAAGCTTATTATAAATGACCCAACAGAGCTCTCAATCCGAAATATGGTTGCCTTTGAGCAATGCCATTGTCTGGAGCATTACATGAATGATTATGTTGTCATCATGGATCGCTTTGTCGACACTCGTGAGGATGTGGACTTACTGGTCAAGTATGGAATTGTTGAAAATTGGCAAGGCGATAGCAATGAAGGGGCAACTCTTATTAACAAACTCGCTGATGGGGCACGTTTCATCCCAGATAACTTCTACTTTTCTGGTCTTTCTGAAGACCTGAACACTTACTGCAGAACATCCTGGCACAAGTGGAAGGCAAACTTGAAACAAAAGTACTTCAACACACCATGGGCGGTCATTTCTTTTATTGCAGGTGTCTTTCTCCTTGTACTCACTTTCACACAAACAGTTTGTTCTGTTATCTCTGTATAATAGGCGAAAGCTACACTGAAATGTGACAATTACACTGCTCCATGGCAGTTGTTCGTACGAGTGCTGCAGGCCTGGTGTATATGCTGTACGCGTGTAGGTGCAAGTATCTCATGGTCCTACATCATGCTGTGGCTGTACCTGCTATTTTCCCACTAGAATCATTTCCCTCACCTCGTCATGCTAATAAAAAGTTGAGCTACCATTTTCTCCTTTTCACAGAACTACACCGTGATTGTATAATCTTCAAGTCTGATGATCCAATCTGAATTGATTTGCTCAAACGCTAATGATGGTGATGGAACCGTCTCTTGCATCAACTAGACTTGAGCCTTTCAGCAATCAACCCCATTTCTGACGAAGATGGCCACTGTTGCTATCTATAAAATTCCTTCTCGTACCATCTACAAGACTACAAGATAAAGGCTTTTAGATGGGATGCTAGTTGCTGCCGAGCAGTGATCCACAATCCTATTCATACGAATGCCTGGGTCGGTATTCGGGAATGCGCTGCACTCAAACTAATGACTTGGCAGAGTCATTTGAGTCAATTGCGAATCACAGATTCGGCGACAATGAGATATATAAGGATCAATTCGCTGGAGCATGGTCCTGCCCAGATTCGATTCACTGCCTCTATGCGAATCGATCTCAGAGCAACATCAGCAAGAGACATTGCTCAGATAACTTGAGAATCCACAAGAAACTTCGGACAAGTTTCTTGTTGCCGTAAAACTTGAAATTTACAAAAGGGTTTTCAAACCTAAGACAAATCCATCAATATTTACAAATTCAACATCGCTCTTCAATGAAGAAATTTTGAACAAATCCATTCAAGATTACAAATTTTGAAGACATTTTAAAAAATGAGAACTAAACAAATCGAGGAATTAGAATCCCAGCGATTCTTGAACAAAGACAACAAATTCTGGAAACTCCTGGCTTCCTTAATCATTCAAGGTCTCAGTAACATGACGGGTGTTATATATGGAAAACTTCGGGGTGCCAAAATCTCTCAGAAAAAATTAAAGAAGAAAAATGCGAGGAGAGACATGGTTTCTCACCGGAGGAAAGAATCAAAGGGAAATGGCCAAGAATGAGAGCGTAAATGGGAAAAGGAGAGCAGCCATAAATCGTAGATGAATTGGGACGGTGAAGAAGCCTTGAAGGTTGTGTGATTTGGGGATAAAATTATTTTAGGGTATTCGTTCATTTCTTATTATTTAAAAAAAAAAAAAAAAAAAAAGCTTTTTGGGTGATTTGCATTCCACCTTACATCTTTTTGGTTACTCTGGACCGTTGAAATCACGTGGATCAATTAATAATTTTTCTTTAAAAAAATGAAGAAAAATTGTTTAAAAAGTTGAAAAAGTTTAATAATGTTTGATTGTAAAATGAATTTTATTAAAGTTTGTATTTTTATATTTGATGTAATTTTTTTAATAAAAAAAGTATTGAAGTTGATGTAAATTTGTCTGAAATTTTTAAAATTTTAATAATGTAATAAAACATTTTTTCTTTTGAAAGTTTTTCTTAACTAAACATCACCTTTTAGATTGGGTTTGTTATAATCTCCTTATCATATAAAACATTCACAAGTTTTAAATTTTGAACCAAATTTTGAGATCCAAGATTTTTGAAATAAAGAGGATTTTTAGGAGAAACAAAAACATGAGGTTGAGAACAGAGCCGAATAGAGCACATTCGTGCGCAAAAGGACATTATTTATTATTTATTTTTAAGACGGAGTGTCAATTAAGATTGTCATACTCTAGAAAGAAATAAACCAATATGCTTCTTAATATGCTGCTTATGATCTTAAGGTCGCTTATGGAGAGTGGCCAAAAACTTCAAATTGACGGGCCTAATCTGAGTACTCTTTCCAGACTAGAATTCACTTGCAATGATTCTGTAAGTATGCTCTGTCGGGTGGACAAGATCATTGAACACAAACCTGGTAGGGTCCCCTACCACATTGCATCTGTCCCCTAGGTGCCCAGCGCCATAGCATGCATCATTTACGTCAAAGAAGCCTGACAAATAGGGGTGTTCATTTGAACCGGCAGTTACCGTTTTAACCGCTAAAATCGCTACCGTTACCGGTAAAGGAGGTTATTGTGCCTTAGCGGTGCGGTGACGGTGTCAAATATGTGATTCTGTCAATTGCGGTGACGGTTTTCGCCAAACCGTCACCTACACTACCGTTAATCATTCCTAGTTGAGACTTGAGATGATTATTGATTATATGACATACTTTTGTTGGAATATGTTAGTTGGTTTATGTCGCATTGTTGGATACTTTTATTAGACTTTAGTTTTTATATTTGAATATGATATTATGTTATACTTTTGGACAACTTTATATTTGTTATGATTGTTAATGATTATGATATTATATTTTAATATGTTATGATATTTGTCCATTTGATATGATTATTGATTATGATATTATGTTGGAAATTTAAACAGCCTAAAACAGTAAAAGAAATGAAAAAGCTCAAGGAAAAGCTTTTTTTTTTTTGCACAACGGTTATACGGTTTAAGCGGTTATCGTATAAGCTACCGTTAATACCGTCACCGGCAATGACGATGATTGTGCCTTAACGGTGCGGTGACGGTGTTAATTATGTGATTCCGTCAATTACGATGACGGTTTTTGCCAAACCGTCACCTACACTACCGTTAACCACCCCTACTATCAAAGACAACAAAATAGAAATCAATTTCATTAATTAAGGCGTGCATCACTGTTCGAAGAGAAATCAGGAGACACATCTGAAAGATCAGAAGATTTACCATATTAAGGCCGTCCGGATGTTTTTGCATTTTCTGGCACACCTTGCATAACAAAATTTATATTTTGACATAGAAGGGGAGGGCATGATTTTGTGACAAAATTTGTTTTAACACTTAATGTCATTTTTCTTGTAGTGTTCGATGCCACCAAAGTTGACATTCTTTCATAAGACCCCTTCCTTAGTTAATAAATATGTTGGCCACTATTTTATTCTCGAACAAAATATGAGATATCCGAAATACACTTGCAATTATTAATGATTTTTTTATCAATATGGACCCACTGTGTTGTGCCAAATTAGTTACACTGCTGGTATTTCACAGATGGAAGATTATTACAATTGTGGATTTGATTCCCTACCTAACACAGGAATTTAGGAATCTACAAACCTTATGCCAGTTTACGATCAAATCCAAAGGTCCAACAATTCAGAATAACAACTTAGATGTGTTGCCTCCTAAGGGATTTATGTTACTCTTTCATTATGTTATTTCTCTAATAGGTTCTGATGACCAACCCCTTGAATATAACAGTTATATTTATAGACCTTGGGAAACCCTCGAGATAGCATGAGACATAGGATCCTTAGGGATCTCAAATTCAAGCCGTAGGATAAAACTGAAGAACTCTTCTCCTAATACAATTAGGGATTCTATTAATTACAATCAAGTCCATCAACATATTATAATTAACCCCTAAAACTTGAGATTATTGCAAATATGCTCATTTACATACAATTAATTTCTTCCACCAAACTATATTTCATATGAGATATTAGGACTGGATTAATTAATTTGATTATCGAGGGCACATAATTCTAACAATCTCCCACTTGCCCTCAGAACCAAATATCACCGTCATGTCCCTATCACATGTAAACTTGATTTCTTAGTTCACAACTCAGTTGGACCTCAAAACAATTTTGAAATATATAATATACTTTTATGTATTCATAAAATAGTTTTGTAAAACACTCCGGCCGGATTTCTTTCGGTCCAACTCTTTCATGAACACTAACTGAATATATTGTCTTTCCAAAAGACTGATGGATTCCTTGTTGAGCATTCATATCACTCAATCATCACACACACAACCCAACATGTCCAGATATAGTCCGGAATAAACATCACTGGTTGACAATATCAAAGCATGTATACACAATTCATGAATAAATTCAAATCTTTCAAGTCTAAGGACAATACCGAATTGTGATAGAACAACCTTTTAACCTAACAATTATCATTTCCAAAAGGCGTTCTTAATCGGATCATGTTTAGTGTATAACTTGTTACATGACACCTACTTGTCTGCTTAAAGTCATACCTCAATGATGGAATCAATCATTCTCCGCACAACAAGTGTATACTTTATGTTACAAAAGTCTAGAACAATTTCAGGCTTACAAGGAACTAATTATTGTCTGCCTTTGATTCATTAATTTTTAGCATGATTTTTCTGCAATATTACCTGAACAAATTTACATACATAACATCTCATGTTACGTATAAACCCATAACAACAATAATATATGTGAGAAACAAATAAACTTTATTATCAGATAATAAATAAAGCAACACATCAAACTCAATCATAAATATATCTCAAACACATATCCTTAATATGTTTCTCAAACACTTTCTGAGATAAAAGGCTTTATAAATGAATCAGCTAAATTATCAGCTGATGCAACCTTCACCATTGTGACATCACCTCTAGATATGATATAACGTATTAGGTGAAAATGACGTTCTATGTGTTTTTTCCTTTGATGAGACCTTGGTTCCACTGTCTGTGCAATCGCACGATTGTTATCGCAATATAAGGGAATATGCGCCTCAATCGAAGGGACAACTTCAAATTCTTGAATGAACTTGCGAATCCACACAACTTCCTTTGCAGCTTCACTTGAAGCAACATATTCTACCTCAGTTGTAGACAGTAGCACTTTGCTTGAAACTTCTCCAACTGAATGCTCATTTGCCAAGAAGGAATACAAATCCTGACGTTGATCTTCTATCATCAATGTATGATTGAAAATCTGAATCTGTATATCCCTGGACAGTCAGATCCTCACTGTCATACACTAAGAAATAGTGTTTTGTATTTCTCAAATACCTGATGATATGTTTCACTGTTGACCAATGTTCTGGACCTGGGCTATGTTCGTTTACACCAAATTTTTAGTATTTGCATCCTTCATTTATTTTTACAATCCAAACATCACAAAAAACACGTATTCTAATACAACACTATATTACTTTTTTGTTTACAAACATAAATCATTTTTAACAACTTCTGCACGCATACCAATACAACTTTAACATCATCTAGATATTCACAATTTTATCATAATCCTATAATTTTCTTCCAAACGAACATCCCCCAGGATTGGATTGGTATCTACTCACAACATTAACTGCGTGACTGATATCAGGCCTAGTACAAGACATAACATACATGTGACTCCCTATAGCCGAAGCATAATGACAGTTACTCATCTTCTCTCTTTCTTCAGGTGTTTTTGGGCACATCTGCTTAGAGAGATGAATTTCATGTCTAAAAGGTAGAAACCCTTTCTTTGAATTTACCATAATAAATCTAGCCAATATCTTGTCAATATAATTGACCTGTGAGAGACTCAACCGTTTTACCTTTTGTTTGAAAGATTAAAATGTTTTTAAAGGTTTCAAAACACCCCAAATATATTCTTAAACCTTTCATATACTTATGAGAATTAAGTCTTTAAAATTAGGTGTTTAAAAGTGGTCAAAAACATGTTTTTAAATGAACCGGTCGATGAACTTTTTGTAGCGGTCGACCTCTACATGAAGTGGTTGATCATTGACAGCATTCAAATTTATGACTGTTGGGCAACGGCTACTTGAACCGGTCGACCGGTACATGAAGCGGTCGACCGGTACAACGATAAAATTGTCAAATCGACCCCCAACGGCTATAAACGACTAGTTTTCATATGTGACCTATAAATACACATCCAAAACGTCTAAAATGAAGAACCAACGACCACGTATCATTTCTACTACTTGAGAAATATTCTAAATCTTTTTATTCTATATTTCTCATAGCATTCACACAAAACACACTTTCATATCCTTGTCTTTGTGTGAATGAAGAGATAGAGCTTTCCATTTTCATATCTACTCTATCAAAAGAGCTTTGTTCTTCCATCTACCTATCCAAAAGAGGTGTTTCCTTTAGTGAAGTTGTTCACTAAAGAAGAAGCTTAAAAAGAGTATATCTCAAGCTTGGTTAGGTTGTGAGTGGTGAGCCCGAAAAACCACTTGGGAGAGTTTGAGTGTTGATCCCGGGAAAACACTTATATGGTTCACTAGCACCCGGAAGCTAGTGTGTAAAGTTATTTGAAGAATAGTGGAGAAACCTCAAGGCTCGGTGAAGGAGCTTGAGGGGTGGATGTAGGCAGGTTTTCCGAACCACCTAAAAATCACGTGTTTGCTTTCTCTATCTCTACTCTTTACATTTAGCACTTACATACTTGTTATAGCATTATACTTGTGCTAAATTAGTATTTACTTTGCAAACACGGTTTTGGGGGGTTAATATCGAAAAGTTTTAGAAAACCAATTCACCCCCCTCTTGGTTTGCCTTAATCCTGAAACTAGGACTCACAAATAGCACTCTCACTAACCTTCTTATAGACACAAGATTCATCTATGTTTTGTGAGAAATCAAACATTTTGATTGACTCATCAAAACAGATGTTCCAACAACGTGATGCTTGTTTTAGGTCATAAATGAATTTCTCCAATTTGTACACTTTCAATTCATTTTCCAGAGATATGAAACCTTCTTGCTAGTCCATATAAATTTCTTCATGGATGTACAAATTCAAAAATACGGTTTTCACATCCATCTGTCATATCTCATAATCATAGTATGCTGCAATTGCCAATAAAATCATTATGGACTTTAGCATCGCTACCAGTGAAAATGTTTCCTCATAATCAATACCAGCCTTTTGATTATACCATTTTGCCACCAGCCTAGCTTTAAAAGTCTTTACCATTCCTTTTGGTCCAAGTTTCATTTTGTAAACCCATTTGCAACCTATAGGCTTAATCCTTCTGGTTTGTCTACCAAGGACCATACCTTGTTGGAAATATTGAGTTCATCTCTGTTTCCATGGCCACATGTCAATGCTCAGCATCTTTGTCTTTCACAGCCTCTGTAAAATCACAACGATCAATCTCCAGTCCCTCAGATTCTATTTGATAAATCTCATTTAACAAATTGAATTTTACTGGAGGTCTTATAATCATTTTACTACGACGAGGCTCCTGTGTCTCAACAGGTTCAGTTTGATTAGTGAGAACAACCACTTGATCCTTATTGTTCTCATTTTGCACAATCATTTTACTATCTTTTTGCTCATCAAGAACAACTCTACTCTCAGTTTCATTCAAACTATAATCCTCTTCAAGAAAAGGTAGCATTTCTACTAACAAACACTTTGTTTTCATTAGGATTATAAAAATATAAACCAGTAGTCATTTTGGGATAGCCTACAAATAGGGCAACTGTCAGTCCTTGATCCTAGCTTATCCACATTAAACCTTTTAACATAAGCTGAACAACCTCATATCTTAAAATGATTAAGACTTGGCTTCTTGCCAGCCCATAACTCATATGGGTATTAAGAACTGATTATGTAGGGATCCTGTTTAACAAGTAAACAACAATCTCCAAAGCATCTCCTCAAAATGATATGTGCAATTCAGATATGCTCATCATGGAACGAACCATATCCAATAGGGTTCTATTCCTTCTTTCTGAAACACCATTATGTTGTGGTGTGCTTAGTGGCGTGAATCAAGATATGATTACATGATCTTTAAGATAAACTTTAAAATCATTCAAGAGATATTCGCCTCCCCTATCGGAGCAAATAATTTTAATGGACTTTCCAATCTGTTGTTCAACTTCATTATGAAATTCCTCAAACTTTTCAAAAGATTCCAATTTATGCTTCATCAAGTATAGATAATCATACCTGGAATAATCACCAATGAAAGTAATGAAATAAGAAAAACTTCTTCTTGCCATGTGGTTGAAAGGACCACAAACATCAGTATGTATTAATCCTAATAATTCTGTGGCTCTTATTCTCTTTCCTGTAAAAGGACATTTGATCATCTTTCCTTGTAAGTATGACTCGCATATTGGATATGGCTCAATTTTCAAAAATTGCAATGGTTCATCCCTTACCAATCTATTGATCCTATCAATATTGGCATAACCAAGTCTTAGATGTCACAAGTAGGTTGGATTAACATCTTTTTTCCTATTAAGGGATAACACACTAGAATCATCATTCTCAACATTATTCAAAAAATTATCAATATTCAAAAGATAGATATCATCATAAATAATTCCAGAAGCAATAAATTTATTTTGAGACTTTATAACCAGTTTGGAATTGAAAATAAATGAATATCCAGATAAAACAAGTTTTGAAACAGAAATCAAATTTCTACGAACTTCTGGAACATAAAGACAGTCTTCTAGAATCAAAATTATATTATTAGATAATTCTAAACTAAAAACTCCGATGGCGGTCACTGCAATAGTTGCACCCTTCCCCATCTTAAGGTTCAGCTACCCTTTATGAAGCCTTCTGGTCTTCTTAAACCCCTGCAACATATTGTAGATGTGAGATGTAGAACCAGAATCCACGCACCATGAATTAAATGGATCATCCGTTAAATTCAATTCAATTACAAGCATATTAGTTAAACCTTCATAAGGTTTTCCCTTTTTAAGAAAAAATTAAGTAAACTCGGCAGTTTCTCTTCCAGTGACCGGACTTGCCACAATGAAAATAATTTTCTTTGCCTTTGTTCTTGTCACCTCCTTTGTTTCTTTGTCCACCTTGGACATTCTTAACTGCCTGAAACCCCTTATTATTTTTCTTGAATTTCTTAAACTTGAGTTTCAGTTTCATAGAGGCATTAGATTTCTCTGTGACCATCAAAGTAAGTTTGTCCTTCTTGATGAGATCTTGAGCTGACTGCAACATATTGAACATCTCTGACAATGTCACACTCATCTTGTTCATATTATAATTAAGGACAAACTGATTGAAAGAATCAGACAAAGATGAAAGAATGACATCAACTTTTGTGTCACTATCCATCTCGGCTTCCAATAAGTCCAGTTCGTTGATGAAAGAAATCATCTTCAAGACATGATCCCGAACTGGGCTCCCTTCCACCATTTTGGTGAACATCAGATTCTTCATAGCAGTCTACCTAGCAGATCTGCTTTGCTCTCCAAACATTTATTGGAGATGTAACATAATGCCTGCAGCTGTAGCTATGCCCTCACAATCTTTCTGCAAAACATTTGAGATTGAGGCCATAATATAACACTTTGTCATATTATCATCTTCATGCAATTTATTAAAGACTTTCTTTTCTTCCTCAGTGGCATTGTCTGGGGCAAGCTCAAGTGTCTTGGAGGTTAGAACATAACCGATCTTATCGGCTAAGAGAACAATCATAAGATTTCTTTTACAATCAACATAATTCGATCTTGTCAACCGATTGTCATCCAGAATCATAGCCAAAGGATGAAAAGTCATTTTGAATTTGCAAAATCATTCACACATATATTTCCATTAAATTCAGGTTTTTGAATAACTAATGGTACCACCCATTCGCCATGATCAGAATTGTCGCAACTGTAGTTCTAGTGACATGACGCCCTGTGAAGTTAACATGCTTGAGTTCGATAAAGATAAAAATTCCAGATAATTAAGAAAAAATATATTATATGGTTGGAGGATTCTACTTCGATTTTGTTTGTCTCAGGCAAGACACCACTACCAGCACTAGCATAGTTGATGTCGTTGCTTGGATAACCATGAACACTTCCATTGTCAATGTCAAGATAAGCTTCGAGATATGGTTGTTGAAATTCAATATTTGTAAATCTAATTGGGGCCCACTTTTTCAAGTTGGGGGGTCGAGCTAGTGTCCATGCTTCGCGTGTTTGGTTTTTCACAGGGGTGACATGGTAGCCATTAGCCACATCGACAATTTACGTTATCTAAGTGAATGAAGGGACTAAACTCGGAATTGTTCAAACCACAGAGAGGCCCGTAGAAAAAAACTTACTATAGGGACTGATCTGTGAATTGTAAAAACCCCAAGGATCAACGAAATAATTTAGTCTATAAAAAATATGATATTAGAATTGTCAACAGACATAGATGAAAATACATTTTTATATAATTTAATTACTATGCATTGTGCAAGTTTCATTCTAGACTATCAAATTTGACACATTGCACCATAAATTATCAACATGTTTATATTTTATATCTCATGTTAAGATTTCATCTCTAAAATCAATAAAAAGAAAAAATTAACTTCGCATAATTGTAATTTTGGGTCTAATATGTGAAGTTGTGTAATATGAAGCACAAATTATAAAAAGTGTGATAGTTAGAGGATGTAAAGTATAATTTTAATTTATTTTTTAAATTTTATTTTCAATAAGCTTTTGAGATAAGAAGTTTGTTATTGTGGTAAATGCAAAATACATTTGTATGTCACAACTTTAGGTGCGTTTGTTAACAAAATTTTACAAAATATTTCACCAACTCACAATAAAATACTACAATATAATCTCTCTCTCCAATCAAAAAATATAAAAAATTACAAAAAATATAAAAAGTTACAAAAAATATAAAAAATTACCTCTATCTTCACTTTTTCATTAAATCCAATATCAACACTAAACACAATACCAAAAATTTTACAACACAAACATAACCTTTGTTATTTTCATCGTGGTCTCGTGTTCCTGTTCCAAATGAAAAGCACCAAAATTATAGCACACAGCTTGCTGACACACAGTAGTTATGGTGTACCGCAGCGCACCCCAGCCTCGATCTCTCGAATTGTAGAAACTAGTAGAAAGCGCGAGAAAAAAGAAATTACTTTCCAAACTCTCAGCCTGAGTTAAGGTCTGAAGTAACCAGAAAACCCTAGCGTGCTCTCTATCTTTCGATCTCCACAATCGCCAACAATGGCGGCTATGATGGTACACATTCTTTCTCTCTCACTCTCTTGCACTATCAATCTGGATGGATTATTAGGTTTATCTTTAGTAGAAGTGGTAACTCACTAACTTTGTGTATGCGTGTGGGAAATGTATGTGAAAAAACGATACAGCAACCACAAATCATACTGCTAAAGGAAGGGACGGACACGTCGCAAGGGAAGGCGCAGCTGGTAAGCAACATAAATGCCTGCACGGCGGTGGCGGACGTAGTCAGGACGACGCTGGGTCCCAGGGGTATGGACAAGCTGATTCATGACGACAAGGGCAGCGTCACCATCTCCAACGACGGCGCCACAATCATGAAGCTCCTCGACATCGTCCACCCGGCCGCTAAGATTCTTGTTGACATTGCCAAGTCCCAAGACTCCGAGGTTTCCTTTTCTGTTCCTCTTTCTTTATTTCTTCTGTTTTTTCTTTCCCCTTGTAATTTCTATAGCAATTTGGATTTCTTGTGCCGATTGGCAACTTTAGCTACAACTTGGACCCCTCATTTACTACTGTTATTTGAAGGTGTTAGATCAACTCCATGTCCTCTCCATATGTTTCTGTGGAAGTGGAGGGTGAGAATTATTCTCAACAACTTGAACATTGTAAATTAACCCACCAAGCCCAGCCCAGTTGAAGCTCAATGTAGTAAATTTGGTGATTTTTGTGATGAAATCCAATGCTATGAAGGCAGAGGAAAAGGAAAAGGAATTTGGGTGCTACATGTTGGCTATTAATTTGTTGCCTCCTTGGCAGAAAAGGTTAAGACAGAGCCAAGTTGTCGCTTACATTTGGCTTGTTTATATCCAACATTGCTTTAGCGTTCCCCTTAGGACTACGTTTGTTTTCCTCTCTCTTGGTGTACTCTCTTTGCAAGTAGATGGGGGAAAAATGGGAATCATTTACGTAGAAGCTGAAATCGTTTCAAACAGTAGGTTGTCTCTACTCTATAGTAGTGATTGCTTATTTTTATATCTTTTTAAATATTTGCTGATTGCATAAAGCTTATTTTGGTAATTTTTCTCATCAGCTACGCTGTACTTTCTTTTGGTTTTTCTACTGTATTGTGAACTGGAAGTTGTATATTACAGAAATGAGGTGCAATTGAATGAGTTCAACCAGTTGCTTTCTACTTGTTTTTAACGACGATTGGGCAGAAGGCAATGATGGCACTATAATGTTTTTGATCATTAGTCTTTTGTTGCTATGGTTACTTGTAATAAAGAACTTCAATGAACACAAAGATACTTTTTTCTTGCCTAAGCAACTGAGTAGGTCTTCAACTTCTGTTTGTAAAGAGCTCAATTGTTCCAAAGCTTTGTCTATCCAGTAGCACCTGATTTCAAGCGCAATTGTCCTTGAAAATTCGTCAGAGCTAACCCAAGGAAACTGCATAATTGATTATGAGCATTTGAAAGGGGACATATATATTCTATCCACCATGTTCTAGTTAAAGAGCTTGAAATATGTTTTTTTAGAATAATGTTGTTCTAGATATTTTTCACCTGGTTCCTCTTCTCAGCTTTGGTCAACATCGCATATTGTTTTGCAACTGTTCATCGTATGTTTTAACATGATTTTGTTGCACGTGTTTGATAATTTACCAATTGTTATGTTTTCGGCGCAGGTTGGTGATGGTACCACTACAGTAGTTCTGCTTGCAGGTGAATTTTTGAAAGAGGCGAAGCCTTTTATTGAGGATGGGGTCCACCCGCAAAATTTGATACGGAGTTATCAAACTGCATGCCATTTGGTAAATGATCTGAACTTTCTCCATAAGTTTTGATAATGCTCGTGCTCATTTACCTTACAATAGGAATAATGTAATAGGCAATAGAGAAGATCAAACAGCTGGCTGTTAGCATTGAGGGGAAGAGTCTAGAAGAAAAGAAAAGCTTACTTGCTAAATGTGCTGCTACAACACTCTCTTCAAAACTCATTGGTGGAGAAAAGGAATTCTTTGCATTGATGGTTGTGGATGCTGTAATTGCAATTGGGAATGACGATAGGCTTAATATGATTGGGATAAAGAAGGTAAGTTCAACAGTCTGTCATATAGGCTACCGTTTATGGTTTGTCTTGTTTTGCCTTTCAGTTATTTGTAATAATTTTCTGTTTCAATCTGACTGCTTGGATTGGATCTGTAACCTAATGAGCTATGTTTTAATTCTTCATACCAGATAATGTATATTATCCAAATGCATGTTGAAACTACTATACCTGAATGACATTCATGTAGTGTCTCCCTTCTACATCCCTTTTCTTCTAAAAGGAAAAAAAAATCCATAATCATGATTTCTGTTTTAGCTTGAGACTTCTCACAGCTCTAATTTTGTAAGAATTTGATCTTATATTCTTCGCGTGATGAATAAGATTGTGCTCCTTTGAATTGACTTTGAATTTCTTCAATCTAATTCTGACACTTCAGAAAGATTATTGATGTTTGAGTTCTTATCTTGGAACCATATTTAACATTGACTACGTGTCTCTTTATAGTTTCAATTTGAATTTATTCTTGTGCCTAGAGGCTTTATTCAGAAAAGATATGTGCTTGCTGGAGATACGCACACATTTGTTTGACATCTGAATCCTTAATTTTTTTTTCTGGGCGTGTGATCAAACTTCATGTTCACTTAACTTTGCCGCTTCTCAAACCATTTCTTCTTGTTTATATTTTATGTTTTCTTTTGTGTAGTCGGAGAACTTATTAGTAAATAAATGCATTTCAAGAGTTAGTCGATTGGTTTCTCTGCTAAGAGGCTGCTTTTTGTCTCTTGGTATATGTTATATATACTGGTGTTGTCTTCTAGGTTCTGCTAAGTCTAGGAAAATAGATAACTAGCTAGGTGTTAAGGAATGATGGGCCATTGGGCTTGTTTGATTTGGGATTTTATCTCTTTTCAGCATTTGGGAAGAAGAGTGAGCCTAGTAAATTTCCGTACAATGAATTTGAAATAGACAGAACAAAAGTGGAATATGCTCCTAGTGATGGTTAGTCGCCATGCGGTCATTCATTTGATCTTTGGGAGCATGTATGCATCAAGAAGATGCATCTACTTCTAATCATTCTAGTCCTTATTGCTCTCCTTCAGAGGTTTTCTTGTGTCTTGACATAAATGTGCACACATGCAAAAGCACTCGTATTAGAGCAACTTGCTCTTGGCAGGCCTTGACTTCTTTTGGCTTTTTATGGTTTAGATCAATTTACTATGTTTTGTTTGAGTTATAATGTTTTATAGCAGCCAACGTGCTTTCAACTCAATTGCGCCTCATTCCTTTTGAGGGGAGTATTTGCCAGAAGGTCATTTCTCGCTCAGTAACATGCCTGGGTGCCTTCCTACCTCCATATACAAGGAAATGAGATATTATTTTGTCTCCATTATTAGTTCATGGGCATGAATATGAAGCCTAGTGTGGGTATTTATGCGTTTTTTCAATTGGTATTTTATAATAGCAATCATGGGCCTTGAACTCTTCGTTACACCCTCCATCGCTATGTTCTTTCAAGGGTATGATGTCTCATTTGAGCTAAAGCTCACTGGCTAGGTACTATTGCCTTTTTGTATATATCCTTTCTAGAAAATGGCAATCTATCTACTTGTCCACTTTGATCCACTTGTTGTACGTAGCAAAATTTTGGCACTGTCGAAATAGTCAATCATGCCTTTTACCTTTCAATGATTAAATGGAGGTAAATTCGGCTCTCAAATTTTTTCCACGTGATAGCACTAGACACCGAGTCTAGTCTCAGCTAGCAACCCAACGAGAATCACTAGAGGTTAGGGCAAGATACACAAGCAACGGACACTCAGATCTACGGGAGTTATACTCCCAACTTTTACACTCCTGTATATTCACAAAGTTGTACGAGAGAGGACTAGGGTTCTCACAGCAAATCTGAACCACTAGCCAAGGTATGCTCAAAGGCACCCTTTCTCAAGAACAACCCTCTACTCTTAATACAATCTCTCAACACTCCAACTCTCCCTCTCTTCAGCAAGGGTCGAAGCCACCTTCTTATAGCCTTCAGGAGTGTGTTGGTCTTGCAAGCCAACTGCCAACCCAGCAGTTGCTTGTTGTCAGGTCGTGCAGCAAGTGTGCCATGCCTCTGCAACTCTGCCTGCGCGCCTGGGGTAATGATGGGCTCGCCTAGTCTGTTGCTTGCTGGCAAAGCCATGCAGACAGCTTGTGCGCCAAGTCCGAAATGCATGGCTGCCCATCCCTCTCTGCCGCAATCATGAGCCATCTGGCGCCCTTTTGCGTGCCTCAGACGTTATCAGCGCGCGCTTGGTGCCTCATGATGAGCTCTGGACCTTGTCAGCGCGCCCACGACCTTGTCAGCGCGTCCATGACACTGTCAGCGCGCCCATGCTTTTGTCAACGCATCCATGACCTTGTCAGTACGCCCATGACACTGTCAGTGCGCCCATGGCCTAGCCAACGACCCTCCTTGGCAGGTTCATCCTACCATGCCTCGTCCAGCAAGTCCATCTTGCTCAGGCCCCCACTTGAACCAGCTTGACATGCCGCCCCTCACGCCAACATGCTTGGCAGTGTGCATGAGTGCTAGGCACCACTCATGCCACTGCCGCTTGTGCCGCATATCACGGTGACGGACCACCCCCACCGAAAGAACTCGACGTCCCCGTCGAGGCTCGGTTGAGGAAGTTGTGGATCAGGTCTTCAAACTGCCACAAGGTCGTGTCCTTCTCCCAAGTTGCCTCTGCTTCTTGGAGGTTCTTCCATTTTACAAGAAAATAGGTCCGCCTATTCTTGCTGCTGTAGCCTTCTTCACGTTGGTCTGGTATCTTCTCCGCTTCCTTGTCGAACTCCACTCGTGCAGTAGGAGGGGCCCTTTTCGATTTCATTCTCCCTCGATTCACCAAGTCTTCATTGTAAGGCTTCAAAAAGCTTACGTGGAAGGTTGGGTGCACCTTTAATCGTTCGGGGAGTTTCAGCCGGTAGGCCACCCTGCCCACCTTAGCCATAACTTCAAATGGTCCATCATACTTTGGAACAAGACCGCGGTGGGTTTGCCCCTGTCGAAACTTTTTCCAGATCTGGGGAGTGAGTTTCAACATCACCTTGTCTCCCTCTTGAAATTCCAAGGGTCGCCTCCCCTGATCAACATACTTCATCTGCCTCAGAGACTTGGCAAGGCTGTCCTGAGCCATCAACAGTAGCTCTTGCCTGTCTTTGGCGAACTAGAATGCTGCTGGACATCTCCCAGCACGAGTTTGCCTTGCAATCTCTTGAGGAGTGAGCGGTTGGTGCCCCAAGTTCAACTCGCAAGGGCTATTGCCGAAGATCTCTGAAGATTATAGGCGAACTGGGCCACATCCAGAAGCTCCACCCAATTCTTCTGACTGGCCGACACATAGTGTCGCAGGTATTCTTCCAACAGCGCGTTCATTCTCTCAGTTTGCCCATCAGTCTGCGGATACCTTGCGGTGGAGAATTTCAGTTCTGAACCGAGTAGCTTGAATAACAGGGTCCAGAACCGACCCGTGAATCGTGGGTCTCGGTCGCTTATGATGTCTTCAGGTATCCCAAAGTATTTGATGACATTTCGAAAGAAAAGATCGGCTGCCACCTCAGCTGTGCATATTTTGGGTGCTGCAATGAAGATATCATACTTTGTCAACCGATCAACCACCACCATGACAGAGGCTTTTCCCTTCGCCTTGGGAAATCCAGAGATAAAATCCATGGAGAGGGACACCCACGACTTCTCTGGAATAGGGAGAGGTTGCAGCAAACCGGCTTGCTTCCTCCGCTCAGATTTGTCTTGTTGACACACCAGACAAGTCTTGACTTAAAACTCCACGTCCTCCTCCATCTTGGGCCAGTGGTAGGACCGTCCCAGAAGTGTCATCATCCTCTCCCTGCCTGGTTGGCCAGCCCATTTTGCATCATGGGTTTCCCTCAATAACTTTTGTCGTAGCTTCCCCTTGGGTACAAGGAGTCGGTTGCCCTTAGCATAGAGCAAGTCATCTTCCAGCCAGTAGCGTTTCACAACCCTAGCTTGAACGTCAGTAATCAACTTTTGGTAAGTGGGATCAGAGCGCACATTACTCCTCACCCTATCAAGAAAATCGAACTGTACAGAAGTGAGGGAAGCTACATATTCCATCACTTGCCGGCGGCTCAGGGCGTCTGCCACCTAGTTGTGCCGCCCAAGTTTGTGTTCCCACACAAAATCATACTCCTGAAGGAATTCTTGCCACCGAGCTTGCTTGGGTGACAACTTTCTTTGGGAGTGGAAATAAGTGTTAGCCACGTCCGTGCGGACAATGAAGTGGGTACCAAGGAGATACACTCCACATCATCAAACAATGGACAACGGCCATCATCTCCTTTTCAAGCGCTGAGTAACCCTGCTCAGCGCCATTTAACTTCCGACTTTTGAACGCAACGGGGTGCCCCTCCTGGACCAATACCCCACCAATTACCTTGTCGGAGGCATCTGTATGAACTTCGAATGGCAAATCAAAGCTTGGCAGTCACAACACTGGCTCTGTCGACACAACAGTCTTTAGTCGGTCCATGGCTTCTTGGCACCTCTCGGACCATGCCCAACACTTGTCCTTCTTCAAGAGGTTCGTCAAGGGAGCCACCAGCTTGGAGTATCCCTCAATGAACTTGCGATAGTAGTTCGCAAGCCCAAGGAAGGATCGCAGTTCGGAGACTTTTAGTGGCTCAGGCCACTGTAGGATGACTTCCAACTTTCTTCCGTCCATCCTCACGCTCCCCTCCTGAATCTGATGGCCCAAGAACATGATCTTTTTCTTTACGAACTCACATTTCTCCTTCACAAAGAGGGAGTGCTCTCTAAGTTTGCGGAACATCTTGTGTAGGTGTTCGGTTCAGAACTGAAATTCTCCACCGCAAGGTATCCGCAGACTGATGGGCAAACTGAGAGAATGAACGCGCTGTTGGAAGAATAACCTGCGACACTATGTGTCGGCTAGTCAGAAGAATTGGGTGGAGCTTCTGGATGTGGCCCAGTTCGCCTATAATCTTCAGAGATCTTTGGCAATAGCCCTTGCGAGTTGAACTTGGGGCACCAACCGCTCACTCCTCAGGAGATTGCAAGGCAAACTCGTGCTGGGAGATGTCCAGCAGCATTCCAGTTCGCCAAAGACAGGCAAGAGCTACTGTTGATGGCTCAGGATAGCCTTGCCAAGTCTCTGAGGCGGATGAAGAAGTATGCTGATTAGGGGAGGCAACCCTTGGAATTTCAAGAGGGAGACAATGTGATTTTGAAACTCACTCCCCAGATCTGGAAAAAGTTTCGACAGGGGCAAACCCACCGCGGTCTTGTTCCAAAGTATGATGGACCATTTGAAGTTATGGCTAAGGTGGGCAGGGTGGCCTACCGGCTGAAACTCCCCGAACGATTAAAGGTGCACCCAACCTTCCACGTAAGCTTTTTGAAGCCTTACAATGAAGACTTGGTGAAATAAGGGAGAATGAAATCGAAAAGGGCCCCTCCTACTGTACGAGTGGAGTTCGACAAGGAAGCGGAGAAGATACCAGACCATCGTGAAGAAGGCTACAACAGCAAGAATAGGCGGACTTATTTTCTTGTAAAATGGAAGAACCTCCAAGAAGCAGAGGCAACTTGGGAGAAGGACACGACCTTGTGGCAGTTTGAAGACCTGATCCACAACTTCCTCAACCGAGCCTCGACGGGGACGTCGAGTTCTTTCGGTGGGGGTGGTCTGTCACCGTGATATGCGGTACAAGCGGCAGTGGCATGAGTGGCGCCTAGCACTCATGCACACTGCCAAGCATCTTGGCATGAGGGGCGGCATGTCAAGCTGGTTCGAGTGGGGGCCTGAGCAAGATTGACTTCCTGAACGAGGCATGGCAGGATGGACGTGCCAAGGAGGGTTGTTGGCTAGGCCATGGGCGCACTGACAGTGTCATGGGCGCACTGACAAGGTCATGGACGTGTTGGCAAGAGCATGAGCGCGCTGACAAGGTCCAGGGCTCATCATGAGGCGCCAAGGACGCGCTGATAGCGTCTGAGGCACGCAAAAGGGCGCCAGACGGCTCATGAAGGCAAGCAGAGGGATGGGCAGCCATGCATTTCGGACTTGGCGCGCTGCAGGGCTGTTGCATGTGTCAGTGGCCTTGCCAGGCGCGGGGCTGGCGCCCAAGCTGTCTGCATGGCTTTGCCAGCAAGCAACAAACTAGGCGAGCCCATCATTACCCCAGGCGCGCAGGCAGAGTTGCAGAGGCATGGCACACCTGCTGCACGACCTGACAACAAGCAACTGCTGGGTTGGCAGTTGGCTTGCAAGACCAACACACTCCTGAAGGCTATAAGAAGGTGGCTTCGACCCTTGCTGAAGAGAGGGGGAGTTGGAGAGTGTTGAGAGATTGTATTAAGAGTCGAGGGTTGTTCTTGAGAAAGGGTGCCTTTAGCATACCTTGGCTAGTGGTTCAGATTTGATGTGAGAACCCTAGTCCTCCCTCGTACAACTTTGTGAATATACAAGTGTAAAGGTTGGGAGTATAACTCACGTAGATCTGAGTGTCCGTTGCTTGTGTATCTTGCCCTAACCTCTAGTGATTCTCGTTGGGTTGCTGGCTGAGACTAGGCTCGGTGTCTAGTGCCATCACATGGAAAAATTTTGAGAGCCGAATTTACCCCGTGACAGTTGTTATGCTGTTTTTAGCTTTCATATTAATCTTTCATATTTTGGGAAAAAGTTTGTTCTTAGCTAGAGATGTGGTTTTCAAATCTGGTTGCTTCTACAGGTTCCTGGTGGCAACATGCGTGATTCCTTTCTGGTAAATGGTGTTGCTTTTAAAAAGACATTTTCATATGCGGGTTTTGAGCAGCAGCCAAAGAAGTTTGTAAATCCCAAGATACTTCTGCTCAACATCGAATTGGAACTGAAATCTGAGAAGGAAAATGCTGAGATAAGGTAATGAATTCAATTATTTTGATTGTTATGGAATCCTTTTGAGAAAGTGCTTATCTACAGAACTTATTGCTTCCATCTTCTGTAGACTTACAGATCCCTCGCAATACCAGTCAATTGTCGATGCCGAATGGAATATTATATATGACAAGCTAGATAAATGTGTACAGAGTGGTGCCAGAGTTGTTCTTTCACGGCTGGCTATTGGTGATCTTGCAACACAGGTGTGTCTACAAATTCCTGCAGTTGTTGTGTTGTCCCTCCCCCCTCCCTCTTAAGAACTTTGTATGTTATACCCTCTAATATATGAAGTAGTTTTCTTATTCTAAGATCTCTAAAATACTTTTTGAGCATCTACGTACCTTTTTTAATTGGTAAACTTGACTTGTGCACCTGCATTTGATGAACTTCCGATTTCATTCTCCAAAGACCATAACACAAACATGTTTAGATTTTGTACTGACATTTCAATGTCGCAAAATATCATTAGCTTTTGCTGGAGTTGCTTGTCAGTGTCTTCATTATTCGCACACCTTTCCCAGGTTTTGCATGATGAGTCAAATTGACATCAGGGTCCTATATCTTGATGTATGGCTAAAGGAAACATTTTGCATATCCTTGCTTCTTTTGTTTCAGTTGTTCATTTGGTCCGAATATGTTTTGAATAGTTTGACTGTTGTTCCTATTCTAAAGGAAAATTCTCTGCATACTTATCGCATGGGTTCCCTTTGACAGTATTTTGCAGATCGAGATATTTTTTGTGCTGGTCGTGTGACAGAAGAAGATTTGCAACGGGTTGCTGCTGCAAGTGGTGGGACTGTACAAACATCTGTCAACAACATTATTGATGAGGTGTCTATATTTCATTTTTCACTTAATTTCATTCTCCATTTCAGAATTTAGACACTCGATTGCTTAATTATTGTTGTATAGGCTAGTGGACAACACTTAATTTTTCTTTATTACCAACTGAAACTATTAAGATTTGTTTGTCCTTAAGGTTCTTGGAACTTGTGAGCTATTTGAGGAAAGGCAAGTCGGCAACGAGAGGTTTAATATATTCAGTGGATGTCCATCTGGCCTTACAGCCACCATAGTTCTGCGTGGTGGAGCTGATCAGGTCTGTTAAGTGTTTAGAAAGAGCATGACTGTGCCATTAGTACTTGCACGTGCATGGGCATATACTTGACCTACCTTGGATTTTCCTTTCTTTCAGTTTATTGAGGAAGCTGAGCGGAGTTTACATGATGCAATCATGATTGTTAGAAGGGCATTGAAGAACTCCACTGTGGTTGCTGGGGGTGGTGCAATAGATGTATGGTTTCATAACAATTGGCTAGATCTTCATGAAATTCATCAAGGATATTTTGGTGATTCAAATGTTCTCTTTTGGTGGCAGATGGAAATAAGTCGATATCTGAGGCAACATGCTCGCACGATAGCTGGGAAGTCTCAACTTTTTATAAACTCTTATGCTAAAGCTCTTGAGGTATGTCTTTTGGGCTTCTGTATTTTGGTGTATGTGGAAATGGTATGGTTGACTGTGTACACAAAATTATTGATTCAAGTGACTAAAGTGCTTTATCTGTTCTTTATTTAGTGTATAGTAAGTGGTTCTGAATCTCCTTCCTGCCGCCGCCTCGTCTATGCCTTTGGATCATTGTGGAAATTAACTTGTTCATTTTCTGAGTTAGAAATTCCAATCAATATTTGCTGATGATTTTAGTGTGCTACTATGCTCCACCTTGAAATCTAGCTGAACTTTTCTCAAACTATTTGTTTGGCCTACCAAATGATCCTGGTGTTGTATAGGTTGGCATAGTAGGATTCTATTGCTGGATAACATCATTAGAAACAGAACTTCTATGCATTGTTCTCCACATTATAGATTGTTTTGTTGCCAACTTTTTTCTTTTATTATGTGAAGAACGTCCAAAATTAATTTGGCAAAGTACAAATCTGTTTTGGGGAGAGGGGAGGAGGACGGGGTTGGAGGGGAGACTAGAGGTTGGTATTCCTACCTGGGCTTGACTACATTAGCATCCCATTGGAAGTCCCTTATGAGGGGTCTGGAAGAGCCTTTAAAGAGCCCACAAAGCAGGTTGATGAGGGGGAATTGTCGGCACTTCCTCTAAATGGTCAAGCCATAAGCCTGACAATTTTGAGGTATGGTGGTGAAGAAGTTGGTGCACAGCAATAATGTGCACGAGTCTCAGCCCTTAAGCATCTTGCCAAGAGGCTCAAATCCCGCCACCCTCCCCCCTTTCAACCAAACCACATCGGAGTGAACTTTTACCACCAAGTCTTTCAGTGGTGTTAGAATATCTTTTATCGAGCACTAATTTTTTACTCACGTCATGCATTAAACCATTACCCTAAACTGGAAACAAAACTACTGCATTTTTACTATTATAAATGAATAACTACTAGGCAATTTTAAAAGGAAGAAATTAAATCAATCCTTTGTTTTGGGATGAAATGGAGAAACAAAATCTTTGCTCCTTTGAACATTTATTTTCTTATCTTCATATACGTTTTGTTTTGCGTATCGTACTGTTTAGTTTATCATTGCATAAAAAAATCACCAATAGAGAGAAAATAAGGGGGGAAGAGAAGGGGTGGAGATAGGAGACAAAAGGGGGGGGGGGAGGTTTGGGAAAGGATGGTCTCCCATGAACTTTGGTGCTTCAGATGAGGGAAAACATAGCTTCAGAGAGTTGGTATAATTAATCAATAGTAAATTTATTGGGATTAGATTCAGTTGTTTTTGTATTGTATTTGTTTTGAAAAATAAAATCAAAAGGATTAATGACATACACTTCGCCTAGGCGTAAAAAATTTATCGAGTCAACCCTGACCTATTGGGATTAGCACTCTGATATACATATGCAACAGAATGAGACCAAGAATTCTGGCTCAAATAGCAACTGTTTTCTTGATAGACAGTTTGGACATGATGGCCGGGGTTAAGAATCTTTGTATGCGTTTGTACACTTGCAATATTGCTACTACTTTTTTGCCTTTCATGGGAGCACAAGGATTTCTGACACTGGAATTGTGGATAATTTCTTTAGTTGGGAGTTTGTTATATTCAGCGATGACAAACAGGTAGTTGCTTTTCCTCTATTATGTAGGTTATTCCACGGCAGTTGTGTGACAATGCTGGGTTTGATGCAACTGACGTTCTGAACAAGTTAAGACAGAAACATGCACTTCAATCTGGTAGGCATTTTGCAATTGTGTACTCTTTTTTCTTTTGGGATAAATAATTGTTAGTTAGTGCTGATTTCTTTTTCCTGCACATATATTCCTCAGAATCAATATAATAAGAATCTTCTTTACATACACTTTGCACCCTAGCTATTATTTTTATCACATTGCACCCATCAACTATTGGGTTAACAATTTACACTCACCGTTAAAATTTTCCGTCAATCTGAACATGAATTGATCTTTTTGAAATGCCGATTTCAGCGTCACAAAATGTTACTGCCAAAAAAATGGTGCTGATAAAATTGCGCCATGTCAATAGCCAAAAAATGACTTTCCATTCAAGTTGACGGAAAATTTTAATGAAGAGTATTAAGAGTGCAAAATGTCTAAAATCGTGCAATATGTCAAAAGTAATAGTTTAGGGTGCAAGGTATTAAGACCTTCATAATTGGATGATGCAAAGTGTGTTTATTCCAAGAATTGAAGTGTCTGCTCTATCCTTAGTGGCAACACCAATACTACTCAATGCTTGATTTGTATGTTAGGCAGCAGATTTTATGGATAGTTGGGAGCACTTTCTGGTTATTATGGACTAAAATAGTTCAAAACTTAATAGGTGAAGGTGCAAATTATGGTGTGGATATCAACACTGGCGGAATTGCTGATTCATTTTCTAATTTTGTTTGGGAGCCAGCGGTTGTGAAGGTATCTTTCAATATACAGCCCTTTACTTGTTTGTGTGTATCCCCGCCAGTCTGTATGTATGTTCTTTCTGATGCTTTTATACTTGTTTGTTTCTATGGTGATTGCTTAATTACAGATCAATGCTGTAAATGCTGCTACTGAGGCGGCCTGTCTTGTTTTGAGCGTGGATGAGACAGTAAAAAACCCCAAGGTAACATAAATTTATGGTTCTTGTTTTGGGAAGCAAACTCCACCCTCCCCCCCCCCCCCCCCTTTTCCGGTGGGGGTGAGAAAAACCTGGACCCAAATGTTTGGGAGGCTTTGTTGGTGCAATCAAAATGATAATTTACCTTGACTATTTAGGGTACTTTGAAATGATATGTCAGATAGAACCCAAATAAAATATGCACACCCTGTTTGTTCCGCCCACAATCAATTGGGGAAATCAACCCATGATTCATATTCTGTTCAATATATCAAGCACGTGCATTGATCTTGATAAGAGAACAGTTTAACCATATAATTTTCTTTTCACAATATATTACGTGGATGAAAATGATGGAGATCTCTGATACAATTGGCAATGCAGATGCTTCTAAATTCTCACATTTAGTTTGTAATCTTCTAGATTGAGCTAGGGCTGCACAACCCCGGTGTAGGTGTCGGTTTTGGCCAAAACCGGCACCTACACTGGGTAGGCCGGTTTTGAAATAATTGTCACTTACACCTACACCGTTAAGGGCAAAAAACGGCCCTTAGCGGTGGCGGTTTCCGGATATCCTACATTCATATTGAGCCATTTTTTAGCATTTTACGCACTTGGCCCAATGTATTTTTTTTCTTTTTTCTTTTGGTCTATTAATCACATATCAATAAAATCTAAACTAATGAAATTCATACAATGTGTACTTTTGATTGAAATGAATAAAACAAGTATCTATTAGAATTTAAATTTGAATCCATACCAATTTTGCTATAGAGAGTTCCCCTTTTCTTCGCATGTATCCATCAAAACCCGAAGATCAGATTCTGAAAACAAGTGCTGAATATTCCTCAGGTACAGTACCTAGAAGGAGATGTATATTTGCTTGTAAAATGTTAAATAAATTACTTGAGATACCCCAGTAAGTACACATGATTAATTTCCAGTAAAAGTCAAGTATCTAACAATAAAATTATAAGCAATATCATACTCATTAAAGTAAGATCGGATAAAATGACTTTTCACAACAAATAAACTTACATAACTTCATTAATACTAATTCTAGAAAACTTTTCCACCACTCTCATGTGTCAAATCATCTCCTCCAGCTACCTTACTAAAACTAGAGTGTCAAGACCACTGAGCGGTTATAGAATCTTACTTATCTATGGTATTAGTTCACAAAGCATGGTATAAAGCTATTATCACAAAACATTAAACTAATTTCACAAGCCACGGTTCCATATCGCAAAGAATTGAGCATTCATCATATATCACAAAGAACCAAAGCTACCATTTCATGCTACCTAACATGGTACCAAGTTCACCAAATGAAGTACCAAACTATTATCACATGTCACCAATCACAATACTAAAATCAATCCCACCATATTGCATTAGTTTTTCAAATCACATAGTACCAAGCTAACTAAGCACAGTAATGTTTTATTCCCACGTTTTATCATCTAATTCCCAAATATGATATTTGAAATCATCATTACATTGGACATAAGCTTGTCTTCACAACATTCAGGATTGTATCATCAAGTTTCGCATACCCTAAGAAAAACACATATTACCCATTTATAATTACCTTTCGCACGTATACAAAGTTTAATTATGTCCACCCGCTCCCATTAAATAACAGAATCAGTTATGAATACTTATATATAATTTCGAAACATTACTCTTTCGCATCTATAACAAGAAGAGAGACAACTGAAATATTTTAAACCCATATTCGAATTTGCAACTGTAACTCACCAATTCTGTAATTCCCTAAATCCATTACAATCCCAACGAAATTCGATGAATCAAATGGTAAGCAACCTCATATCACATACCTCTTTGAATTTACTTGCAGACAAGACAGAAATTTCGAGCCTGCCCTTCTCCTTTTCCCCTTCTTCTTTCTCTGCCTTCTCCCCCTGTATCTCTCTCTCTCTCTCTCTCTTTTTTCTCAACAACGCCATAGCATAACGCCCAGATAAGAAAACTGAAACGCAAGAACGATAGAAAAGGGTGAAAAAAGTTTAAAGCCTATCGTTGTTGGGGGTATACGATGACCCGCGAGATCTTAATTGGGCATTGGATTGAACTCCATCAAGTTTTGGTACTCCGAAATATCCTGTATTTGGACCAGAGAGATGTTACCTTTTCATTATTTGCAGTGGGTTAACACTCGTCTGAACACCGACATACTCAGCATCATTGCTCTGCATGAAGAACTTCTGGGGTCCACGGGAGAGTGAACCAGCACCAAGTCCCCGGCGACAACCTTCCCAAGTTTGTGCGAAACGTGCTCGGCGAAGGGCTGTCCCACCTGTGCGCAGGAGAGGGAAAGTAGGGGGAGAGAGAGAGGCACGCCGCACGGCAACGGGTGGGGGATGTCGGGAAATAGAAATTTGAGGGGGGGAGTGACAACGTCGAAGAAAATAGGGTTGTGGGTGGGTTCAAAATGACGTCGTTTTGTGGAAAAAAAAAATATCCCGGTTTCCGGGTATCGGGAAACCGGGACCCGGGATTATCCCCTGGTTTTTGTAAAATGTCCAAACCGGCACCGGTGAAGCCGGATACCGGCAACCCGGTGCCACTGAGCAGCCCTAAATTGAGCTATAATACTGAGCTACATTCCAAATATGTCTAGCATCTGTGCTCTACTCAAAATAATGGCCGCTGTAGTATGATACTTGCAATATAGGGGTTCTAGTACTTCAGCTTTCTCTTTCTCTAGATGGTTGGAATCTTCTTTTTGGGATCAATGGTGAGATTTATTTGTTGGCTAAAGGTCAATATTAACCAAATGGGCAAGTTATGAAAAGATGGTAGGTTATGAGGGTCGAGCGCCCAAAATCCTAGTTTGAAGGGCAAATTGCACAAGTGAGATATTTTGTGGGGTAAAAAATAATTTTTCTTTTCTTAGAATTTTTTTGTCTAAATGCATGTGATGCTCAGCATATGACATATACGATCATCTCTTTTATGGTTGCCTTTCATTGTCACAATGCAGTCGGAGAGTGCACAGGGAGAAGCTGCAGCTAGTGCTATGGGTGGTCGAGGACGTGGACCTGGTTTTCCCGGCAGGGGACGGGGCATGCGACGGCGATGAGCCCTTTGGATGGGAGCTGCTTTCCCTTGCCGGCGATGTGGCATGCAATGGCGATGAGCCCTTTGGGTTCAAATACTTGAAAGTCTTACCCGAGTTCTTATGGCAACCTTGCCCATTTTGGCGTGTAGTTTGAGTAACCTCCTGTTTTGATATCAAACACACCGAGCGGCACATTGTGCTCTGAATCAAAATTCCAAAATGTTGGCGCAACATCTATTCTATTTATCTAGAATTGTTATAGGTGGGACCTATTTTGAAAATCTGTATCTTGTGAAATTCCTTTTCTTCTTTTTAGTTGGGTATTTACGTTTCTTTGAAAATCAAGATGAAAGTGATAAAATCTTTTTTAGGAATGAAAGTCAGCTTTTGTGGCTGCTTTTGCTGAGCATGAGGAATTGGATTTGCGTTTGAGCAAAGCATGGAGCTCGTAAATCAGTGTTATAAAATTATCTATCGAAATGTTTAAATTATTTTCCTTCCTAGCGCTAATTCTGGCTAAGGTCTTCATCTTTGGATCAGACATTGGACCACGGAACTCACATACTGCCATTAGCTTGAAGTGTAAAGGATCCTCAATGCATCTGAAGTGAGAATCCATGAGTTATAGGTCGAATGCTCTTCGGCTGTCTGAACTTGTCGCGTGTAAAGGGCATAGAGCCACCTGGGGAAGTAGTTGCAATTTTGCTCTTTATATTGAAATTATTAATCTCGAATCTGCATTTATATCTTCGCCAGATGAGTATCAAGGAGCGTTTTTGTTAGATATATGAGACGAGGTAGCATGAAATGGCACCTAGCACCCGTGCTAGCCACACCCCCATGGTGCGTGAGGGAGACATGCATATGGCCGAGTTGGTGCTTGGTGGACGTGGGCTAGGATAGACTCTAGCCCCCTGATGGATGACGCGTTGAATTGGCAACACGCGGTATAGTATGTTATTGCCCTAGCCTCTTTACAGTATGATTTTCTTGATAATAAGGAGTGTTCAAGATGATCCCACGTATCAAATGATACTGGATCGAGGACGGCTTGCTAGTTACAAAGGGCAATCGCTCTCTGATCTAAAGGGGAAGCTGAGGCAGAAGCTTACGTGTGAGATGCATAATGCTCAGGGGGCAGGTCACCCTGGTAGAGAAAAAGGATGGCAGCTCTCATGAGCGGATCATTATTTTGGCCGAAGAAGGAAGACGTAGAGTTCGATGTGAAGACTTGCTTGGTGTGTCAACAAGACAAGCCATATCAGAAGAAGCAGGCTAGACTGCTTCAACCTCTTCCATTTCTAGAGAAATCATGGGTCTCGGGGTACATGGATATCATCTTTGAATTTCAGAAAACAAAAAGAGGAAGGGTCAGTTTTTGTGGTCGTAGATCGACTGAGCAAGTATGCAATCTTCATTACAGCACCGAAAGTTTTCACGACTGATGTTCCAGCTAATCTTTTCTTCAAGTTTGTGGTTAAATACTTTGGAATGCCTGAACATATCTTCAGTAATCAAGATACTCGGTTCATTGGGCAATTTTGGACCCTTTTTATTTAAGATGTGTTTGCAAACCAATGGGAAACAGAGCGCATGAATACTTTGTTGGAGGAATAGTTGAGACACTTTGTGTCTGTAAGTCAAAAGGATTGGGTCAAGTTGCTGGAAGAACTTAATTCGTCTACAAGTTGCAAAAGTCGTCGGCAACTGGCAACAGCCCTTTCGACCTGAACTTGGGGAACTAACCTCTTACTCCCCATAAGATTGCAAGATAGACGTGTGCGGGAAGGTGTTCAACGACCTTTCAGTTTACTAAGGATAGACAAGAACTATTGACGATGGCTGAAGATAGCCTTGCTAAGGCCTAGCAGAGGATGAAGAAATATTTTAATAAAAAAGGCGCCATTGGTGTTTCATGGATGCGGGTTAGGATAGACTCAACTCCCTTTATGGTTTAGCTGAGTTAGAGCTGGTGTGGGCAAGTGGCGTGCCGCACAGAGCATCGCAACGGCACGTGCATGGCATGCAGTCACTGCTTACCGTACAAGCTGGCATGCTATGCTGCCATCAGGCGCAGAGCCATAAGCCCTTGCAAGCCCATGCATGTCGTGTTGTGTGCTTGGCGCACCATGGGGTCTTGATTGAGTCTCTAGGGACATGGCTGAGTTGTTGGATTTGCGAAGCTAATTGATTTAGACGCCGATAGCTGTGGGGCGCACAGTTGGGATGCCTTGGCCCCTATTGCGCACCCCACTAGTGATTTCCTTAGATAGTGAGCTTACTGCAGCAAGCCCGCTTGCTTGCTCCTATCTGTCTTGTCTTGTTGGCAAACAAGACCCGTCTTCACGTATAGCTCGACCTTGTCCTCCATCTTTGGGAAAAACTAGGAGCGACCGAGGAGAGTCATCACCCTTTCCCGTTAGGGAACTAGGTCTTGATGCTATCATAGGCAAGCCAACGAAGGAGAATATTGATCACCAAGTTCCCTTGTGCGATTAGTTTGCTTATACATACACTGCAATATAGGCACTAAGGAATCTTTTAGTGTCTTATAAAGCTAAAGCTGAAGCTTATTAGATGGATGCGGATGCTAAGCTGGAGGAAGCTGAAATGAGGGCCAAAACATTGGAGCATCTTTTGATTGAAGTCTTTAAAAGGGTGGGCGACGAGTTCCTAATACTTAAGAGAGTTGTTTTTGGTGGTGCCTCTTCAAGTACCGGACATTCAAATAAGTTGAAGGTTCATGAATCCAAAGCCTTCAACGGAGAATGAAATGCCATGTTGTAGGAGAATTTATTGTGGGATATGAAATAATATTTAAAGCTGCTTGAGTACCCGATGATGAGAGGATGACCATCACCTCCATGTACTTAGTTGGTGACGCTAAGTTGTGGTGGCATGCAAGGATGGATGATGATGCTAGTGTGGACAAACCTAGCATTTCCACGTTGGACGTGTTGAAGAATGAGCTGAAACAACAGTTCTTGCCTTACAACACCACTTGGGTTGCAATGGGCGCTCTCAAAAAAGTGAAGCTGACAGGCTCAATGAGAGAGTATGTGAAATAGTTCAATTCTTTGATGCTCCACATTAAGAACATGTCTAAAGAGGACAAATTGTTTAATCATGCGAGGAGTTTGTGATCTTCCTACAGAAATGGCAGCAACAGATACCTTGCTGGACTTTAGGCAGCCAAAGTTAACTAGTGGTAACTCTTGCCAGGCTAAGTCGAAAGACAAGGCCAAATCCATGTACACAACCAGAGACAAAGGGAAGGCCAAAGAGAAGGACAAAGGCGAGAAGAAGAGTGACAAATCTTCCAAGCAACCTCAGGGGAAGGATGCTAAGAAAACCTCTTGTTTCATATGCGACGACTCACATATAGCAAGAGAATGTCTGAATCGAGAGAAGCCCAATGCTCTAGTGGCTGATGATGCAAGTACGAGTTCAGAGGAAGCACCTTCACTGGTTAATCCTCTTCAATTGATGCTCAATGCCTTGAAGGTGGAATCCCTGATGGGATTGATGAATATTCCCATCAAAGAGGAGAAACGCGAGGTGATTGCCATGGTTGATACAGGTCCTAGTCATAACATTATGAGTGAGAGTGTGGCCAAGAATCTTGGCTTGAAATTGTCCAAGAGTTCAAGCAAGATTAAAGTGGTCAATTCTGAAGCAAAGGCGGTTGCGGGGGTTGCTCAAAAGGTATCTGTTCGAGTAGGAGATTGGCTCATAAATGTTGAGTTTCTGGTGGTTCCCTTGGATGATTTTGACTTGGAAAATGAGTTCCTGGTCCAAGTGAAGGCAGTGGTGATTCCATTTTGCGGGAGACTGCTCATTGTGGATGAAAGGTAGCCATTCTTTGTGCGTATGCGGTCTAAGGGTAAAGAGAAGCTATCGGGAATAAAGAATGGTGTTGTGTCAGCCATTCAAGTTAAGCACAGGCTGTTGAAAGTACAATCAACATACTTGGCATCATTGTTGGAAGTCAAGCTCGATGTCTTGGTAAAAGTCCCTGATAAGATCATGGTCGTGCTGAAGGAGTTTGGAGATATGATACCTCCAAAGCTACCGAAGAAGCTTTCCTCCAAGAAGAGCGGTAGATCATCCGATTGACATGGTGCCTGGAACGAAACGTCCTACCCAAGCTCCATATCGAATGAGTCCAAAAGAGCTTGCAAAGTTGAGAAGCAAAGGCACCGTTTGGTGCACCAATGTTGTTTCGTGACAATCAAGAATAAATATCAAGTACCATTCGAAGTCCATATTGATGCCTCTAACAGAGCTATTTGAGGAGTTCTAGTCCAAGAAGGACATCTGACTGCTTTTGAGTCCCGAAACTAAATGATGCGTAGCAACGATACTCGGACTACCTAATGGTGTGACGGGTATACCTACTAGGTACCAAGTTCATTGTTCAAACATACAATGTACCGAACACCTATTTTCATACTCATAAGAAGCTCTCACTGAAGCAAGCTAGGTGGCAAAAGTTTCTTCAAGAGTACGATTTCACATGAGAGCATAAGTCGGGACGGTATAATCAAGTTGTTGATGCCCGCAGTAGATGGGAGGTGTAGGAGTCTTTAGTTGAGAAGTTGAGGAAGACAGCAACTCAGGATTCAGCTTGCATGAAGCTGATCTAAGATGTGAAGAATGGTGTAATGCGGAGATATTGGCTTGAAGACGGGTTTTTGATGACTAAAGTTAAAATCTTTAGATGAGGAGAACTTGAAAAAACGTTTTTTTTTTAAGCAACATAACAAATATATTAAAAACCGAGAATCGTACAGCCAGAACAAAACGTAAAAACAACCCGAAGGCCTGCAAAAGACCTAATCGGACCTAAAGGCCCTACCAGAAACCAAACCGGACTACAAAGGCGAAACAAAGTCGGACTACAAAGCCGGAACCACCTACAGCCACAAGGGCCGTAACACAAACCCCAGAACCAACCGACCACGAGGGTCCACAGACAAAACACCCACAACCTGACCACAAGGGCCAGAACACAAAACAAACACCAACACAAACCAGCCACAAGAGCCGGAACACAACGCACACAACATAACCACCGTACAAGACGGTGGCGGCTTCCGCAAGAAGAAGGGCGCACTTCGCAGCAATCCGACTCCTTCGAAATTATCTTCACATCAAGACCGGCTGCACAAGGGGGAGGAAGAGGAGAGACCGCTCCAAACAGCAGAAAACAGCGGCATCCAAAGCAGGCAGAAATCAAAAACGCCGAGCACAGAGGCGGTACACGCGCCCACGGCCGCGCGTGGCCCCCACGCGCCGGCAAGGGAAGGCCGGACAGAGCAAGCAAAGACCGCCAGGGGGAGCAGATCACGGCGGGGCAAGTCAAGTCCTCCGAAAAACGGCCAAAACCGCCGGGAGAGAAGCACAAGAGGGCGGGCGCGTGAGCGCGTGTGAAAACTCGCGCGCCGCCCAAATGGTTCCGCTCGGGGCCGGTTCTGATCGCCGGAAGGAGAGGATCACCACCAAGGAGGCCGTGCACACCAACGACCACCGGAAAGGCCGGGATCTAAAAACCAAAATAAACCCGAAAAGGGGCGAGAGGAGGAGGGGAAGGAGCCGGAGCTCCTTCCCCAGCCATAGCAACAGATGGTGGAGTATTTTCAGAAGAGGGGAGAGGGGATTCTAGAGAGAGGGAGGAGTCTCTCTCTCTAGACAAGTTTCTGGGTTGAAAAAACGTTGTCTTGTACTTGAAAACTTTTTAAAACATAAAGACCACCTTGATATTGATAGTTTAGATTTGTTTTCAAAATTTAAATCTATTTTAATATTACCATCTAACTTAGGAATAAGAGAGTACCTTCCCAGTGTCCCCTCCTTACTTCTTTTGCAAGTTTGCGAGCTTCTGTGGAGTATCCGCTTCATCTGAGGGTTTCAAGAACTTTTGGCACCATCAGTTGTCGGAATTAAAGTAAGGATAAAGATGGTGTAAGGCTCATGCATAAATATAACCTACCGATACTGACACACTCCGATGTCGTAGTTTGCCTACTCGGGAAAACCAACCGTAAACAATATTGTCAAAAAGGAAAACAACTAAAATAGAAAAGTCCCAAGAACAAGGACTGACACAGAAGAGAACTGATAATATCTAGCCTACAACATATTCGAGGCTGATTTTTCTGATCGCACTGGAACCAACCCCCTCCCCCGGGGGGTGGTGTGTTCCAATATTTTTATTTGTTTTATTTTTTATTATCTATTTCTTATACCTTTGGGTATTTTTGGACATAATTAATTAAATGATGATTGTCACGGCAACATCTCAGTTACGGGATGAAAACTAAGGGAAATACATACCATGTGACCTATCTAATAAGGGATGAAACTGACATTTCTTAAGAAATTTGAGGTCTAATAATTCATTTGTCCTTAGGTTTTAACCCCTTTTTATCAAATAGTACTTCAATTTTCAAATTGATCAGAGATACCTAAATTTATAACGTCACCTAAAATTCAAATCACGTGACTTATTTTTTTTCTTAAAAAGAATTAAAAAAATTACAAGTCAAATGATTTTAATTTTGGGTAATTCTTGTCAACTTCCTATTTGAAACTAAAGTGTGAATTGTTAACTTTATAGATAAAAGTTTAAACTAAATTACGTAACCTTTTGGATTTGTAACTGAATCTTTTATTTGTTGATTTGTAAGTGATAGACCTTGTTTTATGCTTCAGCCGTCATGAATTTTCGGAGAAGACGAGACTGCTATGGAGATTCAAATCGATTCCTCTAGATGATGGCATGGTTCGTAAAAGGAACAAAACGACAGACGAAGAGAAAAGCATTACAGCGTCGGCACCACAAAAAAATATCAGGATATAATGGACAGTGGAAGATACTGCATGCAGACATCACCGCACCATAAAATATAAATCTTGAGGGCCGTACATTGGATGATCCTGGTGATGCGCGCTGGGTGACCTGGAAAATTCTTCCATGCTACGCATGGCCGGAAGAATGGTATGTGGTCCAGGTTTTAATTGTGCAACCTATTTTTTGATTAAATTGCTAAGTAGTTTGTTAGCGGTTCAATATTTTTGAGTACCAGGCCCTCCATTTGAGGATATTTAATTATAAAATAAAGTCTGCATTTATATGTTTATTATTTCACGGGAAAGATTAGAAGGGAAAACACCTTCAGCTTGAAAGGATAGGGCATGGACCTCCTCAAGCTATATTGTCACTGGGGATAATTGTTCAAGCTCCCTTGTAAAACTGACAATCTGCTTAAATTCCAGAAGGGTCTATTTCATGCAACGAGTGAAGTAGTATCCTGTCTCCATCAGAGGCTTAAAACTTGAACTGCATTTGGGGAGTGTATCCAAGGTCATCCAAGTGAGCAGCCATAGCCTTGTTCATTGGTGGGGGTCCACACCTCAAAATCTGTAAGACACAGATTAGTTCTAGTGGCTTACCTTAACTAAAGGTGCTGGTGCAGGGGGCAGCAAGAGAGAGAGAGAGAGAGAGAGACAAAGAGAGATTGCTTTTAATTTCACCTGAATATCTGGGGCTGGCGCAGGGCAGAATTTTTGGATCATTTCCTTTGTTACGTACCCGACACCACCATTCCAGCCTTCTGGTGGCTGTAGAGATTTTGAAGCAATTAGTCTTTTGTTGTAAGGACAAGGAGGAGGAGGAGGAGGAGGAGGGAGGGGGAGGGGGGGGGGGGGAGTTGCATAAACCAAAGTATCAATATGGAGGAAATTAGAACCAAACTACATATGCACAAATAAATGCGGTCGGGGAAAAAAAAATTCAGACAAACCCATAATGAACATTCAACTTTTTACCAGGGATATCATCGTACGCTTGTTTCCAAATCCCCTGGGAAAAAAAATTTCTGTACACGTCTTTAAAAAGATCCATGCCAAATTAAATTTTACCATTCAAAACGTTGTCCTCGCTGCGTTTCTATTAAATATTCAACTTCTGATGTTATCCCTAATTTGAAGTAATTGGGATGACATATGGTCCACTTTCCAAATAAGGAGTTAAATGTAATAGATATAGAAACAATAAAAGAAATAGTGAGATGGCAGTGACTTTCCGCATTACATCCATTTGACATATGCTATTTCAACTGAAAAACTCTCAAATGACTTTTTCTGTAGTTTTAT
This sequence comes from Myrica gale, assembly GCA_963930655.1. NCBI lineage: Eukaryota > Viridiplantae > Streptophyta > Magnoliopsida > Fagales > Myricaceae > Myrica > Myrica gale. Next base: position 8,561,440 of record OZ005602.1, on the reverse strand, counting down.
AACTAAATACCAGGAAAACTTCTTTTCTCACTCATCTTTTGCTAATCTTCTCCACCCCCTATAAACTGCCACCCAAAAACTTAGAAACTACGGACAAGTATACTGGTACCAAGAGTCTGTGTTTACCTACTTCAGATAGGTTATATGGGTATTTCCACAGTTTTTCTGATATCTGTTGTAGCAACAACAAATTTAGAAGGAAAGGAGCACACTACGACAATTTTCTTAAGTTAGGAGGTCAATTGCCTCAATCGAAAAATATGAGTTATAATTTTGATGGGTAAAATATAATGTGTCAGAAATAAAGGACATTGCTAGGCTAATTTCCTTTTTCTTAAGTTAGGAGGTCAATTGCCTCACTCGAAAAATATTAGGAGCTATAATTTTGATGGGTAAAATGTACTGTGTCAGAAATAAAGGACACTGCTAGGCTACTTTCCTTCTTGAGCCGAGTATGGCCCTTCAATCACTGCAGCCTCTAGAATTTCAGAGCAAAATCCTATCGTGCTCAATTTCCCTGTTAATTATGTTACATTGTCCTGGGCTTGCTTGAAAGGCCCAGGGAAATATTTTATTTGATGGGGTCACAAAACTAGAAGAACCCAAATCATCCTACCCATGTGCCTGCACCATAGGCTTCTTGCAAATTGGCTCAATCTGTAGAGCATCATACTCCCTATTTACTTGCATTCTCTTGCTAGAGTATTTCTCTACATGGGCGTCTCATTCTTCAAAAGCTTGTCACCTATCACCTTACTCTTTTGAGTCTTTGTCAAATGAATAGGTCCACCTTTCATCTCAATCTTATTTGAAATACTCCAAATCCCACATGGAGTGAGAAAAGAGGAGTGAGAGATGAGATCTATAAGGGTCAAATCCTACACTGAGACTTTATTAGGTTGAACTGGGCCTGATAACGATTCCAAGTGGCTTCAAAAGCAAGCTTAACTAATCCTTTTGAAGTCAAAGCACATATGTAACTAGCACGTCCTTGAGTCGTTACAAATGATATCAAAGTGGTCTTAATAACTACCAATGTGGGCTTGGTGGGCCTTGACAGGGATGTCAAAGATTTAATGGGGAGAGATAGTAATACTCCGAATCCTACATAGAGCAGAAGAGAAGGAATAATAAAAAAATCTTATAAAAGCCAAGTCCCACATTAGGACCTTACTAAGTTAATCTGAGTCTTATAATGATTCCAAGTGGCTTTAAAAGCAATATTGACTAGTTCTTTTAAAATCAAAACGCAAATGCGGCTAGCGCTTCCTTGGGTTGTTACATCATTAGTTTAAACAAATCCTCAAACATGTCCAGATGGGTATTTGAGGAAACAAAATTTCAACTACAATCTCTACATCGTTTGTACAAAGCACAAAACTTCAATATGCCATTTTGTGATCACTCTGTATGACATTTGGCAAAAAGACAGGTTAATATCGAGTCCATTTCTTGTGATCCATAAACTTGTAGAGAGACAGGATTGTGTCCTCCATGCAGCTTGATCTGCGTGTCCCTGAGCAAATGTTCAAAAATTTGATAGGCTTCCCCAATGTATGAAAATGATATTTTCCATCATTATTCTTCTCGGCCATTGGTTTGATTATATCTTCAGTCTAAACAGGGACATCTGGTCTTGTCAAAGCTTTACAAATACAGAGGTTTCTAGTTCAAAATTCAGCTACTCCATGTCCTTAAATTCAACCTCTGGAAGTCCTACTGACCATACTCCGGCTCAGCAATGGAAATGTCATAACTTTAGTTGATAAAGCTTTTGTCTTTGCCTGTTCTCCAAGCAGAGCTTCATCCTCCGAAGCCTGATTTTCTAAATGAAAGGCATCACGAAATTCTTTGCCAATGAATTTCTTCCTTTAATCAAAAGTTAGGCCACTCTAAGCTAACCTCACAAACTCCAGTTCAATCAGAGAAGTAAACTCACAAACTATGCAGCCTGATTTTTTTTGGGGTGTAAGTAGTTGGTGTTTACTTGATACGCGCTATTGGTCCATTTCCTAACAGCTTAAACTTTTGGCTCCGAGTTTCCAGGAATTCATCTGAGCACCTCTTAAGTTCAAACGATCAATGTCTTATAAATTAGTACTCATTCCAAATATCTAACTAATAGAAACAAGCAGAGCTCGAATGTAGGAAACTCCGGCTTTAGCACCGTACTGGTACACCCACTCCACAAGTTTAATTGATTTGAAAGTCGGCTTCCAGTGAGTTCCAGACCCTAAGGCTATGTTTGTTTAACTTCTCAAAAAAATTTCAAAAACTTCTCACTCACCTTTTCATCAATTCCAATACATTTTCACCGATCCCAATAATTTTTTCATCAATTTCAATACCTTTTCACCAATCCCAAAAACTTTTTACAAATTTCAATAACTTTTAACCAACTTTTCACCAATCCCAAGAGTATCTACACTACTTCCAAAAAAACAAAAACAATTTTGAGAACTAAACCAAACATAGCCTTAACTATCTAATCCAAGATGATCATATTGGATTCTCTGTCCATTGTGTTTGACTGAAACAATTGTTTCAAAAAAATTGAGATTTTTGGGTTGATGCTTCAACAATACTACTGTATCAGGTATATCTGCATCATAGTGTTGTGCCTACTTTGTTTTGTGTGCTTGAAACCCACCACTGAAAGTGAGAACTGGTGAAAAATGTTAATTAGGTTATGATCTCAATATCCCTTTACTTTTTAATATATAACTATAGCTTACGAAAATCTTATTGAAATAATTGCATATCTTAATGCCAGGTAGCCAGGGTATAGCTCCTGAAAACTTTATAGGAAGAGTATCATATAGAAGCTGTTACAACCTTTTGCATCATTCAAACATCCATAAGATATGGATGTAAGAAGTGGAAACAAAGTCCTAAACGAGTCTTGCATATAAATGAGTTCGATTCATTGACAACCTAAAGAATATGCTAGATGGACTTTCTCATTATCCAATTCGGTTCCTAAAGAAGAAAATCTAAAACACATTATCACTAATACCTGATTAAGAACGTAGTGGACACTGAAGCGGTTGGGAAAGTTCCTGGCAATGTTATCCAGCTCTTCCTGTACAGATAGTTGCAATAAAGTTAACCAAATACTTTCAATATTTATTATTATTATTAGCATTATTTTTCTGAGCAGTTAACCTAATAGGCGAGAACTTCTAGTATCTATTATTTATCAATCTCAGCAGGGATTGCCACACATCCTAAACATATAAGCTTCTCTGAGGGAGGTTTAAACAGTGAGTCAAATATCACTTGGTAAGATAGGATATGATGCTCTCTTCATAAAATGCTGGAAGCTTGGGCTTAAGAAGGTTTGGTCTTTCCAATCAAGCATCAATAGCCAACTGGTTCTCCAATGTAGGTATATGATAAAGTGATACAGTTTAGGGAGGTGTATAGCCAGTATCAAACATGCCTAGTGCATGTATTTCATCAGCAACCTCTGTCATGCATATGGGTAAACACTCTTGGAGTGCTAGGCATTGCGAACAGAGAGAGAGAGAGAGAGACCTTCAAAAGAATGTCTTCATATGTGACATTGGCATAAATAAGATGTATGTTGGTTTTGTCATCAATGTTTTCCAGTATGGCTGTTGTAACCTGAAGAAGCCAGAAACAAAAAGGAAAGCAATTAACAAAGCAAAGATACGTACAAAGTATAGAAGTCAAACTGAGAAGCCCTGCAAAATCTACACTCAAAAATTGATACCTGGAACATTGGAGTAATGCCAGTGCCACCAGCAAGCATCCCAAAAGCTCTAACTTGGTTGGGCTGATACTTGAAGCGTCCCTAGGAAAATAAAAAAGTACGTACATGCACTATTAGGAATCTCAGAGAGCAAGAGAGAGAGGGAAAAAGATATTCTTGCATTATCAATCTGGAATTAGTAAACCAAAATCATTTGTATCTTTACACAATCTGGACTGCAGTTAGTATTTACGTATATAATATGAAAAGCAATGTTCGATTTTTGACAAAAGTACCCATTCAATATATATGTGCGTCTGTGATATCTCTTTCAAACAGGAGTCTAATTCAATTGTCAAGTCTGCATTGTTAGAAAGACTCATCATTGTAAGTGGAAAAGGGAATAAAAAAATATATCCATGTGGAAGAGGACGGAAATATCAGATGACTTCATTTTATGTCAAGGGTTCTGAACAGCCATCGGGAGATTAGATCAGCTCACTCAATAGATCCTACAGAACATCTGATAATCATCATCACCTTCAATTTGTTCTAGGACAATAATGCCATTTTGTTTTTTCAATGACTCATCCTAAATGAATATGCAATTCAAAAAGCTACACAGTACGAGATCACCAGATCAACCTCTTCTAGATGGGTTCCTTAGATAAGGAACAACTACATGGGTCTTGGAAAGCAGCAAGTGATAACAGGGTGAAATAGATTCAAATTCAGAAAATGTACATCAGCAAGCAGTATGTTCTCTACCTTGGGTCCCTTCACAGCCAAGTAATCACCTTCACGCATCTCCCGAAAATGATGGGACATCCTTCCTTGTGGATACATCTATGTAACATGAAGCAGCTAAAGTGATGTATAAATAAAACAGATAGTAAAGGATTCTTGACAAAATGCAATTCAGCAATGGAAGGCTGCAGAGCATGTGAACCTTAATAACTAATTCAAAATATCCAACATCGGAATCCAAAGTTGTTGGGGTATATGGTTTAATAACTTCCTCACCGATGCCATCTTTTCCTCTGTATAAGAAAATGATTGAAAGTGCAAAATCATCATAATTGACCATAAAGTAACTGAGAAGTGTCATTCAAGTGGTATACATGCATAACTTGCGTTGGATCCTGCTAGAAAGTAAAGGCATTGATATTATCTAATGATTTGGATGAAGAAAAAATCTAGCAATCACACCTGCAACTCATGTGCTGTCCTATTGGAAGACCCAACACCGAGGTTGGTGTAGGAAGAGCAAATCTGAACTTAGCCACATTATGGCTGAGCTGGGTGCGTTTAACAAGTTTAAATTCCTTGAAGTTCTCAGGATCCAAGCAACCTATCCTGACACAACAAAGTTTCAGTGAGAAAAGAATCATAGCCTCCTTATTTATGTCCACAAAAGAAATAACACTGAAACATGGGATGGATAGAGAACACACCAAAGACAAACAAACTGAGAGGATGTTGTTTTAATTTTAACAACTTAAAGGGGGACGCTAAGAGAAGGTTGCTCTGCATGGCATCACAGAAAAACCTGTTCTGAAGGTAACACTATCTTTGAACTTCTATTTGAAAATTTCACAGAAAGTGTGAAGACAATAACCATGGAGACTGTAAAGTGCAGGTCCATAGCAGTAACTAAATTACCATGCGGAGTATTTTGGCTTAATATGTATGTCAACTATACCTATTAAATATAAATGCAAACAAACAGTCCAGTAATCAATTTGTTTTGAGACATAAATGCTGCAATACATAGCTTTCCACGTACTCCACATCATTTTTAATTCGTTCTAAATTCTAGTCTCACCTTGAAATTTCTTTCAGGCATCAGTAACACCTAAGCAACTTACTTTACATCCTCTGTGCCGAAGGGGCTTTAAATTCTGACTTTCCTGACGTCCCATTTTTTTCCCCAGAATTTTCAAAAATTATGGTCACATCCTGTACATGAGAGTGCCAGGGAAAATTGTTTTGTCAGAAGCAAAGGTTTCAAATCTGAGTAACCGCAAAATCAGGATTCCGCCTTACACAAGCTGTAGTGGGGATTTCCTAAGATCACTATCCCAATCCCAATTTATAGGAAAAGCTATATCGATCCCCTTTAATTCAACGCAAAGAAAGCCAAACGTCATTTCACAAAATCTCAAGAGACGCTGGTGCAGGTTTCCCTAATTTAAATATCTTGATTTCCTTTCTAAGGCATCCTAAAAGCCAAAGCCATTGCCTAAAGTCAAAGTTCTACAATTTCTTACGTTGGGCTTACATTTGACCAAAAAAAAGGTGATGGAAATCAAGGCACATCTTCGAAGGATCCAGTTCAAGTTCCCATTGGGCCGGTTACAAAGGCACGAGCCAAGAAGTTTCAAGAGGTACTCAACGGGCTAATTCGAGAGGCATGGGCTCAAGCCAATTCGTGGAGGCCCATTGAACAATATCCACGTGAATAACAAAGGCTTGACAACTTGATCCAAATTCTAGAAGAATCCGGTCCAGATAGATTAATATTATTTGAGAGGTCTTGTGATTCTCTTTGGTTCTTTGAAGAACTATTCGAACTTATCGGAATTTCCCATGGCGTTCAACCTGACTTATCAAATGGAAATGCCACCACCGTTTGTGGCGTCTTCTTTATACCAAGGTTCTTGTTTCTAATAAACAATGGGTCGAGGTTTTCCATTCGGATCTGTCCTAGAATGATCTTGGGTTCCCTATTGTTGTTGGGTCTCGTCATTCTTGGCGAGGTTCACATCAGAAGGAAATTTGTACTTAAAGATGCGCTAGTTATAATATAATATATAGGATAGTTGAGGAAGATCAAGATCTGTTTTCTTAGCATCTTATTTCAAGTAATTTCAAGCCAAGACATATGGTCCTTACTTCATCAAAGTAAAAAAATCTGACTTCTATATTTCATTTGTTGGAATATTTGAAAGATATGTAGGTTATTTATCAGCTATTTCCTTTCAAAGATACTGTTCTTGGTAATGATGGGATTTGAATTCACAGCATCTGCATGGCAATGCGTTACAATAAGCTTCAAGAACATTTGAAGGAATACTTGGCAATGAAAATAGTTTTAACAGATAAATAGGAAGTGGCTAAATATTTGAATATATTAGTCTAAACATAGTGTTCCATAAACTACTATTAGTGGATACTTCAGTTTACAGCAAAGGTCCATGAGACAATAGAAACTGCACCAGGCACGAACAAAGATAACAAATTATCATATGTTCTCCGGGATGGCATCTACTATATGGCTTACTTCATAGGATCTTTAGTTGAATAGCTGAAAGGCATGTTTGGCATAGGGTCAGATGTGGTTTTAGCGCTTGAAACTGGATTTCAAAACCATTTTTGGGTTTCAGCATTTGCATTGGTTGAGATTCCAAATTGGTCTTCAAATGCATTTTGGTGACCAAACCAGAAGAGTTTTTCAAAAGTTATTCAAAACTAAAAAACCAAATCCAACTAGGAAAGAAAAGAAAAAAGAAAATAACTCCAACCACATAAATGAGGCAGTGGAAGTGAGTGGCAGGGTAGGGAGCCTCCCACCGCACATCCCTAACCTAGGGCAGTGCCATAGGGGAGACGTGACTGGCGGCTGAGATAACATCGGGAATGAGGTCCCCTCCCCCACCTAATGTAAGTTTAGGCCTCAAAACTAGTTTCCAACCACTTCCTCCAAATTCAAATCATAATCCCAAACCAAAACAAAAGCTTAATCTAGGCCCCAAATATGCCCAAGAAGTTCAAACATCCCCGATGAATCAAAACGGTTAACGGTGTTATGATTAGGGTTGTCCACCAAACCGGCCGGACCGGACAAACCGGACTGAGACCAGTATACTCCGGTCCGGTCCCGGGTTATCCATGTGGAAAACCGGACTTAGACAGGAGTATACCTCTCCAAACCGGCCCAAACCGGAAATTGGCCCAAAATAGCACGACCCAACCCCAAAACCGGCCCAAAATGGCACGGCCCACCCCAAAACCGGCCCAAAATGGCATGGCCCAAACCGACCCAAACCGGACCGGAGAAACCGGCGACCGGACCGGACCGGTCTATATACTCTACAAAATGGCCAGTTTGGCCGGCCAAACCGGACCGAACCGGCCTGGACTGGAACTTGGACAACCCTAGTTATGATGAATGATGTACAACAATCAGTGTATTTCCTTAAGAGAGTATCAAATCTTTCTAGGCACTCAAAAGAGGATCATATTTCCTACTATAGCAACCAAGTCTAAAAAAATACTCTAGTGCCCTAAGTTGAGGTAGTTCTCTCTCCAATTCTAACTTAAGCAATGAAGTATTCATATTTCCTACTATAGCAACCAAGTCTAGCGGTAATTAGGAGTTCAGCTAAAATCTGGTTTCAGTGAGTGTTCCCCCACCCCTTCCAGGAAAAAAAACACAGAGAAATAAAGGACAAAAGATCAGGAGACGAAAAATTTATGGTTTTTCTTTGAGTTAATTAACAAATTTAATTCCAATATTGCTCAATGATGACCATTGCACCATCCACAGAACAAAAACAATGTGAGTTGAAAAACACTTCCTCAATTTAATCTGTTGCCATGTTCCCTGTCTTTAAATTCCAAACATTTTCTCCAATTTCATTTAAGATTATTATCATCTAGAATCCATGATACTTCAATAAATGACCTGATTTTCAATGTAGTATATCCCATTTAAGCCATAATGCAAGATTCTTTTAATAGAGAAAGGATAGCATCAGTCCTAAATGTCGTTAACCACTCATAATTTTCCCTCAAGCATGAACTATTGTTATAAATTTCTGGTTGAAAATGTATTGTCTAAATGTTTAAGGAAGCTGACTTGTCTACTAACAAATTAAAGGTTTAATCATATAATTCAGCAAAAGTTCATTGAAACTTCCAAGTTCATTATTGATATAACTAACAAACAGGATAAAATGCTATATCTTTTACGTAGTTTAGTAGATTCAACTTTTAATATCTACGAAATGCAGGTCTTGAAGTTCTGGGTTCCTTTCTTTTTGGAAGAGTATGGAATTGTAAAGAGGATAGTCACAGTAGTTGTGGACAAGGACTGTCTTAAAACAAAATATATTCCATGTAGTTTCAAGTCAAATGAAAAAGAGAGCTAATTCACTTAAAGAAAGAGAAACAGGATGAGAAGGGGTGTGTGTGTGCGGGGGGGGGGGGGGGGCAGTTGGTTCTACTCGTCCCACCTAAATCCCATCCTCTGCCACAATCAGGATCTCAATAATTATGCGGAAGATTATCTCTTCAAATAAAAAATTCATTTTTTCTTGAGGAAGCTATGTACACCTTTCCTAGCAACACCCCTACGATTTTTAATTCACTTGCATTCCATTCAGGCGGGTAAGGGCTTGGCTTGACCCTGTGTTCTCTCCTGGTCAAGTCGAAGGCGAAGATTCCCCCCCTCCCCGTGAATCCCCTCTTAATTCTTTGAATCTTAATTGGAGAACAACCATGCCCTATGACAAACTAAATGTGAATACCCCCAACCTCAAAGCCTAACTACTAAGACACTCACAACAACTATCTCGAAAAAGCTTGGATTTTAGGAACATCAGGACACTGTTAGCTCATCCAAAAGACTCAGATAGTAAGTACTTCAAAAATAGCTTTTTACCAAATTTGGTGGTGCAAAGTAATGAGATATATTATGAGCTATATGGACTTGTATGATTTAGGAATCCACTGGTAGCATACGGTCATTTTGGTTCAGTTAAATGAAGGCACAAATAAGTTAACCTCACTGAATCTGTTACAACTTTGGCTACTTTACCCAATAAGTCAATTGTTTGACTTAACAAAGAAGAAGTGAAAAAAAAACAATAAAACATAAATGCTATTATTTCCAAGTGAGTTTGACCATGATGCCATGTAAGCTCCATATTTCTTCCTTTTTTGTTGTCAATAATTAACAAAAAGGAGAAAATACACTTTGCACCCCCAAGGATGGAGTACTAACACTTTGCACCCCCCCCCATCTTTCAAATTCGTGACATTAAGCCCCTCATATTTCAATTTTCAGTGATTTGCACCCTCCTACTAAATTTGACTGTTAAAACTAATGGAAAATAAAGAAAAAGACATGTTCGCCCTCAAAAAGACATTTTATGCTTTGTTGGCTAATCAAGGGCAAAATTATCTTTTTTTCTATAATCCATTAGTTTTAACACGAGGGTGAAAATCGCCGAAAATCAAAACTTGAGGGGTTCAATGTCACGAAATTGAAAGATAAGGTGCAAAGTGTCAGTACCCCATACTTGATGTGTGCAAAGTGTACTTGCCCAACAAAAACCAACTAAACGAACAGAAAGTGCATAATCTAAATACAAGCAAGGTACCCAATAGATGCACACAAAAAAAACCAAGATCCATTTTTCACTAGTCTAAACTTAGTAGGAACATTTTTAACTATGGATCCATCTTCTAATTTACGAAGTATGCATCAAGGTTGCTGCAATCTTGCTTTATTGTCAGTACATAACTGCATAAGTGATTAGACAATCTAAAGAAACAGACAATCCTCATTGACTAGCAATTGGAGAGGTTCTCCTGAAACTGATTGGATGACAAAAAGAGGAACCCACTTCTGCTTGCAATCCAGCAATCGCAATTTCCGAATGTTATTTCCGAATGTACTTGCTTTTAAGCACTTTTTCCTGGCACAGCAAAATCAGTTCGTGCGAGTAGTACAAAATCCCCCATCATTGTAACGATCTTCTGGAGGGTAACGTGTTCACTACCAATTTCAAGGAATCAGAAAGCACCAAAATATTCTAAAGATCCAAGATTTATACACAACATCCAGCATGGCAGCAACCTATATGCTTATGAAACCGCAGTAACAACTGCAAGTAGGCTTTAAAGAGAACAACACATTTGAAATGCAAGCAGAAGCAAACAATCTCGTCGAGAATCATAAAAATTTCGTAAATCTGAAAACTCTTAAGAGGCAAAATGAGAAACGAAGCAAGCGGTGAAAGAACAAACCTTTAGGTTTCTTAGTGAGGTAGTAATAGTAAGCTGTACCACCAACAATGGCCACCAGAGCGACTGCTACGCTTATCATCTCCGCCCTGTGAGACCGTAACAGCTCCATTTTAGACACGGAGAGTGAGAGTGAGCGAGAGATTTTCGTCCGGTGAGCCTCTTCTGAAGTGAATTTGGACTTGTAAATTAGGGTTGCAGAACAAAAAGGAACCCTCCCACGTGTGTCTGTTTGCTATAAAAAATTTCACAAAATTTTACTTCCTCTCACAATAAAATATTACCATATAATCTCTATATCTCATCAAATTATAACTTTTCACTACAAAAAAAATATAAAAAATTAACTCTCTTTTCACTTTTTCACGAAATTCAATACCTAAAATTTTAACAACACCAAAATTTTACAACACAAACTCACCCTATGTTATGGTTCAAATTTTTAGTTTTTGGTCTACTATCTTTTCAAAATTTTGGTCTTCGGACACCCTAACATTGGTGGTGTTCGGGTGAAAATTTATACTCCTCGAAATTTTCGATTAAAAAATTAAAAAATAATCTCTATATTTATCAAATTATTATTTTTATTATAATATTCATTTAAATTTTCTTTTTTTTTTTGCTTTTTCTTCAAATCTCATAAAATATATTTATTTTTTCACAAATCTCAATATTCTAAAATTTTCAACCTCCAAAATTTCTACTGCCGAACACCGCTCACTGTTATAGTTTTTATTAAGGTTGAAAACAGGATTTTCGATCCGATTTTCTGACCAGATATTCGGTCCTCTTAAAATAGAGGACAGGACCGGTCTTACTAAATGCGGTCCGGACCGATTTTAATTTTTTAAATTTTTTTTTAAAAAAATTTAGGTTAATTTCAAAGGGAGAAGTGCATATAAAAATGTTGAGTTTTAGTTTAGATTAAAATTAAACGTTTTAAGTTTATAATTTGTATTAAAAATTATAAAAAATATATATTTTTTTTTAATAAATGCGGTCCGATCCAGTCTGGACCGCATTTATTAAAAAAGAAGACCGGACCGCATTTTAAGAACTAGGACCGGACCGCAAATTCGGTCCGATTTTTCGATCCGGTTGTGTGCAGCCCTACTTTTTATTATAGTATTCCTCTTGACGGAAATCGTTGCCACCTAAGCTTTTCACTCCACCTCAGTCTCATTTATTCACGTTAGCTCTATCAATGCGTCTAAATACCCAAAACGACACCTCGTTTTTAACTTGATGAAACGTCGGTGTCACCCCATTTCTTCCTTTCCCGTAATTTCCCAAAACTCCACCGCAAGAATTGTGAGCACATTTGTGATGGAACAATCTATCACCGCTAAAGATTTGATGGATGGACACTAATCTTAGAATACGTTTCTTTGGGTGCGCGGAGTGGAATGGAACAATCTATAAGTTATTTATTTTCTCCATGTTTATGCATAGAATTCTAATATATGTCATATTGAGTTTTTTAATTACCCATTTTCTTGCAAGAAATTAATAGAAACAAATGTCGTGCGACTATTTTTCTTGGTATGGTCCTCGCACTTGCCCCTGTGAATGGAGGTTGGGTTGTTGTTTGACGAAGAAGATAAAGGCTCTGCAAATCAAGGTTTCAAAGCTGGAGATGGATGTCAAGAGATTGAAATATATGTTGGGTGTCTCTTGGATTACCATTGTTGTCATGGGTGTGCTCTAGGCAAGGAACATGACGGTGTAGTCAGTGGTTATGTAAACCACTTTAACGTCACTTGTTAAGTTGTTGTGACTTGTATTAGTTAGTGATAATATAAAGATCTCTAATGAAATATAGTAGGTTGTTGTGATGTGTTAGATAGTGGTTATGTAATCTACTTGATGTAATTGACTAATGGTTATATGTAATCAACTTTGATGTAATTGACTGATGTATATCTCTTTTCCAAATGTAATTTCAGATTATGTGTTGTTTCAAATGTGTCAATATCGAATTTGTCAGATTATATAATTGCTTAAAAATGACATAAAAGGGCTGTCAATAAGGACAAATATTCTTCACATTGCTATCAATGCACTTATGGAAATACATTCCAAAATAGACAAATACACAATTCTGCCAACATTGTTTCATATCAACAAAACATTATTCAACACATTCAAAATGGACAATACACATGTCTGCCAACACAATCCAAAATGAACAAATAAAAATGGAGGAACTCGCCCATTTCAAAATTACAACACTATCAAAAAAGTATTATAATTTCTTCACAATTCTTCAAAAAAATATGTCTACAACACAACCCGTTTGTTTGCAAATCCAAAAAACATGCCTTGCAACAACACACAAAATATGTCCATCAACAACACGACCCGTCTATCTACAAGTTCAAGAAACTTGCCTTCCCACAACACAAAAAATGCAGGTCTAACCGTCCACCTACAAGTCCACAAAAAAACTAACTTAAATAAGGATGTCAACATATGCCTTGTTAACCCAATGTTGCTCCTTGAGCTATCTAACTCGATTTTGATGATAACAAATAACAATATAGCTTTGGAGTATTTTAGAACACTTGGTAGACAATCCACAATTCAATCAAGAGTATTCAATTGTATTTATTCTCTCTTAAGTTCATTTAGCCCTAAAATTGTATTAAACAGCATGGCATGCATTTAAATTATTATATTTTTCATTGTCGAAATTTTTGCGTTGACATGGAAAGGATTGTGACTGACATATGCACTCACATGCCCAATACCAACTTAAACAACATAACAAATGTACAAAATGGTACAACATATGCCTACAATTACCATGCACAAAAAATTGACAACATATGCATCTGCCACTACTCTAACATGTAGTGATCCTCCAAGTCCCTTCAACAATCACAATTACAGTTTAGAATCTAAAAAATACAACATCAAACCAACAACACAATACAATTATGCAAAACAAGCCTAAGGGTCATATATCAACGACTGAAATAGGATGGGGAGCCCATTCTCCAAGGTTCTCAACCACTTCTAGAACATGATTGGGAGCCTCTACTCTCCCTCTTCCTCTGCCCCTCCCTCTTCCTTTACCTCTAACTTTGCCAAAAGCTGTATCATCTTGGGCATTCTGCAAAAGTACACAGTTAAAAGTCATATGTCAGTCACAATTACAGTACATTTTCAAAACCAAACAATTTTACAAAAATCACCTCTGCCTGAATCATGTCATTTTCTCCACCTCCAACGTTCGCATCAGGTAGTGGAGTAGGATTGGGAGCCTCTACTCTTCCTCTAGCTCTGCCCCTACCTCTGCCAGTGGCAACATCACCTTGGGCATTCTGCAGAAGCACATAAAAGCCATAAGTCAGTAACAATTATGTACATTTCAAATAAAAATGATTTTACAAAAAACTACCTTTGGCTTATTCGTTTCAGTTTCCCCTTCAACATTCTAGGTTGTTTTCCTGTTTTTCCTCCACACCTTTTTGTTCAGGTTTTCGATATATTCCATTCTCGTATGATTTGAGGTAAGTTGACATGCGGTAGCAGTCGACGACATAATCTTCGGGGTGATGTCTACGATGGTAGATCGCCGCACATGCGTGAATACATGGTATTACACATAACTGCCATTGTCCACAAGAGTAGGTGAGGGCCTCGAGGTCTACGACTCTACATGTCTCAAATGGATGGTCGACTTCAAACTCCAATCCTGTCACGCCCCGAACGGCATCCCGCAGGGACCGTGACAGCCGCGAGCTATCCCCCGGATGACTCCAGCGTTCTTACTTATTGTTTTACTTGATTACGGCGGAAACGTACAGGATCGCGAGGGGTTCGAGCTAATTTTTACATAATCAGGGTTCTCATTAAGTTCATACAAAACATATATTTAACACATTAGAACCCAATTAGTGACGCTCATGCCACTATCATCAAAATATGAAACATAATATCTTGGGCTTCTAGGTCAGGTAGTCCTCCTGACTCTCTTCACCTGATACATCTGGAATGACACAATTTTAAAAACGTGAGTCAAAAAGACTCAGTAAGGGAAAAACATAAAACTTAAATCATGCTCTTGACTTATGCCCGCTTAATCATGAAAGAAAAAAACTTGATAATTGATGCACATGCATGTCATGAATTATGCATATGCTCTTGCTTAGTTTCGGCCCCAGGCCCTTGAAAATCTTTCTTTCATTCTTGCTTGAAAAACTGGCCCTTGGCCCTTGAAAACCGCTTATTCGTACTTGTGCCCTTGTTGGCCTTTTCATAATTATTTCATATCTTTTACTTGTGGGCTCGCTCCATTTGACCCCTGAAGTCAGGGTTGTGCGTTCCCTTCGGAACCGTCCCCGAATTCCCTTGGAGACCTTATATATGGTCAGCTAGCGTACCTTCTCAATGTCCTTCAGTGGCTAGACGTGACCCTTGGAGGCACCACACCTTCTCAATGTCCTTCAGTGTGGCTTGCACAGCCTCTTGAATTCACCCATCCTTCTCATAATTGTCCTTCGGTATGGGAGTCCAACTTGATGGTACGGTACCGACCGGTGCCCCTTATCTTAACTTATCTTTTCATAAAACTTCACATATTCTTTTCATAAAAATCATTGCATAAACTTTCTTCTTGAAAAATTCATGCAATGCATATGTCATGTCATGCTTGCTTAAAATTCATGTTTATTCATGAAACGATGCAGTGTGTCATTCCAGTTTTGAAAAAGAATACTTACTGTCCACTTACAGTATCCACTTACTCTTGGTCTCCTTGTTCGTGTATATAGACACGTGGATCGCCTACAAGCGATTCAAATATTCTTTAGACTTTAAGAATATGAAATCATTTCTTTTTGAAATCACCAAAGATATATATATATATATCACTGAAATCCATAAAAATATTTTATTCTTTTCCTTAACAATTATTCCAAAACTTAGCTAATATTTTTATTGAAATAAAAATATATTTATCCATGTACATGCCTCGATTAGGGTTAAATAATACTCATAGGTTTAGAATTAAACCTAAGTCTCTTTTTATTACACGTACTACATTAAAACCTTATATCTAACTATTAATAAATTATTCATGATTAAATCTTAATTTAGACTTTAAACCTCAAATAAAACCCGAGTAAAACTTAACTAGGGTTCCAATAATATTTAATAAAAGATCATGGCTCTATAATATTATTCCAACTAGCCTAACTCTAATTTTCTTATCCAACACAACAATGAAAATACATAAATCATGAATTGCACTTAGGGTTACCTTTTCTTACAACATTCGGCCACTACCATTTATGCACCAATTAATCACAACTTTTACTCCAAGGGTGATCTCATCCTCCATTCAACAATTTCACAACCTAGGATCTATAAATCAAAGCACCAACACAACACATCATACCCATAGCATTCGGCCAACACATGCTTTCATCCAAAAATTAGGTTTTCTTTTGTTTCCTTTAACTTACATGCATCTCACACTTAACATAATCATCTACCATGCATTGGGGTCATAAAGCTTGCACATGTTATGGCCAATGTCCAGATTTAAACATATTCAAAACTATACATGAAATCCTACATAGCTCATTTTCGGCCATACCCCAAAATGTTACCTTTTCATGCTAAAAATCATATCATGCATATCCTTTGCATTTGTGACCTAACTAGCATGCATACACTTAATCTTTTCCTCGAATAATTTCATCAACATTAGATCTATTCTTTATACACACTAACATCCATAGATCTAAACAAAGAAATCAACTTCCATCAACCCAACACATCAAAACTTAGATCTAACTTCCTTTAGCATACATTGTTCTTCATTTGCCTTTTTCTTTACATACAATCTTAGATCTAGGGTTTCCATGGTTAGATCTAGCATGAAATCAACCTAGGGTTCTTAAACATTCAAGATCCAACAACATCAAGACATATTATGACCTAAGCTTCAAGATCCATACATAACCTATTCGGTCACTTATGCTATACCCAACAACATCATATTAGCCTTACCTTGTTGTTTATCCAAGCTTGAGCACCTAGAAAATAAGGTATCCTTGGTTAGTACTTGTGAAGCTTAAGGCAAGATCATCAATAAAGCTAAACTCACCTTCAACCTTTACCAACTCCTCTTATCCTTTCTTCCTTCAAAGATTCGGTCCACCCTCCTTAGAAATATCCAAGCTTGATTTAAAAGGAAGTTCTATGGTGGTTAAGAGGACATGGTAAGTTTGAAGGGAAATGGTGTTAAATGGCTAGGGTTTTCAAGGAAGGATTTTTGTCTACAACAAGAGAGATTTATCTTGGCTTTTAGAATGAGATTTGGTAAGCTAGAAGAAAGTGGTTTAAGTGCAAGATGAAATGGAACAAACCTTGACTCTTGAGTGTGAGGTTCGGCCAAGGCTTGAAAATGGGAGAGAATGGAGAGATCTTGCAATATTCGGCCAAGTGCTTGAAATGGGAGAGAGTTGAGAGAAATGAGGGGTTCGGTCATGGCATTTGCAAGAGAGTTGTGTGAGATTGAGTCTCCCAATGCAACCCTAAGGCTATGACATAGGGTTTGAGAGAGTGAATTGACATGAGAGAATTTGAAAGAGGAAGAGGGGGGATGAATGAAAGTGTTGGCCGACCAAGCCTATGTCCTTTTCTCCCTCTCTCTCTTTTATTTCTTTTCACTTCTCTCACTCTCACATCACTTGTCTCCAAAGCTTGGCTTGCATTTGAATTCTTCTCTCTCTCCTCATGAGTTCCAACGTAGATCACTCCCTCTCTCACTTGCTTTTTTCTTCTCTTTTTACTTCCATGAGTTGTCTCATCATCTTACACCACTTACACATCTCTTACACTTCACATGGCCTTGCTTCATGGCTTTTCAAATTCATCCCCTAGCCTTTCACGTAAATGGCTTGTATTTTACCTAGTTTGGTTGCTTTTCAACCAACCTAGTTACTTCCACATTAAATGGCAACCAACTTTCAACTTAGTTTTCATTCTCACCTAACTTATCACTTCATAAGCTCTCTTGCTTATCTAATTCATTCCAATAGCTTATCACCTCATAAGCATGTTCTCTTATCATGTGATAATGACCCTAGCATATCTCTACAATAATCACAAGGCCTTATCACTCTAAAAGTTTCCTAACTTATCATGCTTGCTTATCACTATGATAAGCAAGTGTGCTTATCAATTAAATCATCTCTAAACTTATCACATAACTACATAGCTTATCATTGAATATTCAAATGGAAATTCTATTAATAATATAGACCACATGATAATAATACATGTCACATATAAAAGATATACAATATTTAATCCATGTTTTCAAAAGAATTTCATTATTTAATCTATTAATAATTTTCGGCTTATACAAGGAAATTATTAAATCATAATTCAAATTATATGGTCCATGAATCATATTAAGTAAATGAAAAATATCAATTGTAAAAGAGAAACTTACTTGAAATTTCGGCTCCTAATATAAATATAATTTATACTTGCATACAATGGTATTAAAATTATTTAAAGAGATTTTATGAAATAAAATCCCATTTTAATCGAAATTCCATAACATAAAGATTAGGCCATACATTGGCCAAAAACATAGCCCCATGAAGAAATAAAAGCTATTACATTGGAAATAAAAGATAATACGTAAGAAATTACGTAGGAGAAAAATCGGGGTCTCACAAATCCATTTTACCATCGACACACAAACCTTGGCATCACTTTTAATTTTTTCCAGCTTCTTAAAAATTTAGGGACACAATGACTTCGGTGCATGATTAATTGCAGCCAATGCCCCTTGCTTCTTTTTTGTAGAATCTATTCAGTATTTGTCATCTTATCGCTTCTCACACATGGTAATGTTAGGCTTGTCACGTGCTTCCTTGATCCAAGTGTTGAAAGTTCCAACAAGGTTATTCAGGAGCATGTTGTTATTGCAACCAACACCGAACGCATGTCGTGAGCATAAGGCTGGATTTATCTTGCTCAGATATCTGTGGACAATTGAAAAAATAAGTTTGATGTGAGCCATTTGAGCTTCAAACACAGTGCGGTTTGTGGCAATTGCAGCTTTCCATAGGGTATCCTTAATTACCTTGTCCTTGTGCCCAGTAAACATAAGATTTGCATGGAGATGGAGAAGACAAAATCTATGCTCAACTTCTGGAAGTTCATGCTCGAAAGTTAGACTCAATCCCTGCATTACAAACAATATAAGTAGGTCACATAATAATTACTATTAAATTAAACATAACAATAGTGCATGGTGAATACTGTTTGTTTATCAATTATGAAAGTCCACCCATGAACCAAGTTGATGAATCTTGGGTCTCTGCCTCGACAGCTACAAATGTGACTGGGAACATTTTGTCGTTCTCATCTTTCCCAATAACTCATAACAACTACCCTCCAAACTGACCCTTCAAGTGGTAGCCATCACACTGATGATGGGTCTACAATACATTAGCCCAACTTGCATGGAGCAAGGTAGATATACAACCTCTTGAAGTGTTCCATAGTCTTGAGAAGGGTCACAATGTTGCCCAGGTTCCATTTCTGAACGACCAACCTATACTGATGACCATACTTGTCTTGTTCAACTTGATTTCTATGGACGTTTTCAAGTGCCCTTCTTTTAGCCCTACAGTAGCAAGGGCATTTCACAGTTAAAGTCCCTCCGAATTTGACCTTGAAGTGTAGAGACAGGGAAACTCAGATGATCTCTGAAATTTGGCAAATATTGTTGGGCTAATAACTCAACGTCATATTTTCTATTTATGTAGTGAGCATCGCATGTGTGATCAGAAACAAAGTGCTTGAATTGGAACCCATTCGGGTCCTTCATCTCCGATACGAAGATGTACGAATTGCATGACTCATCTCTACAAATGGCTTGGACCGGATGTTATAATTGTGCAAGTATATAAAGTCAAAATGTTTCTGCACGACATATCTCTTCAAAGCCTTGCTTACTAATGGTATATTGGAAAAATATGCCCACACTTCAAATTAACATCACCATGCATATTATTCTCATTAAACACGAAATAACTTCTTCTGTGTGGGGCTTCATCATTATTGAATCCACCCAAGCTATGTAGGTCATCGTTGTCTCCGTACTTAGAAGTGACATCACCGTCATGAGGCTTCTTCTACGTGCGCCACTATCTTGCTCGGCACCCCTTGGATTATCAACATCAACAAACAAATTTGATTCTTCTTCATCATCTTCAGTAAAGTCCTCAAGGTCAGTGTCGTAGTCAGGTCCTCCATCCTCCTCATCAGATTGGTCATCCATATTACTAATCTAAACACCCTTACGTAGCCTACCACATCTCCCACCCCGACGAACTTCCTCCTTTTACCAGTATGCCGTGAAGGCTGCATATCTTCCTCAGATACAACCTTGTCATCCACCCTAACACCATTGTCATCCACCCTTATACCATCATCATCCCCCACATCTACCCCGGTCGTATATGTCAATCTAGGAGGGGCTCTTTTATCTCAACAATCTCAACATCATCCACAACGTGCTCTACAAATATATTCAACACCTTTCTACTTTCACTGTGTGCCAAATTATCCAATCTAATGATATCTCTGTTAGTCTTCATAGCCTTAACAGCAAGCCAACTCTCATCGTCGAAGGTGTTGTTGGCTTTTGTTCACAATCGATATTTTGATGATTTCAATAAATGAATTAAGTTTACAAAATGAACATCTTCAAAGACAAATATATTTTCATAAAAGAGTCAAAGACAAGAAGATTGAATATCAAGAAGTTACAAGGAGCTTAAAAGTGAAGATTCAAGATCATAGGGTATAACCTTGTAACTCTTAGTTTCGCTTTTGACAAGGATTTGAATCACACTTGCATATTTTTCAAACCGTGCATAATCTTCTTATCACAAGTTTGACAACCAAAATGCGCTTTAGAAGTTTTCAAATCATCCCTATATAAACTCTCAAGCCTTGTTTATAATTTTGGAAAGTTAATTTTTGAAATTGGGAGTTAAAAAATGAAAAAAACGGACTTTTTAATTGTAACGGTCTATGAAAATGATACATAGGGGTCAACCGCTATATGAAGTAGATGATGGGGAGCGTAGGTCAAAATTTGACAGCATTTAAATTTTATGACTGCTGGGCAACGACTAGTTGAAGTGGTCGACCGGTACAACGGTAAAATTGTCAGATCGACCCTTAACGGCTAGAAACGGAATGTGGCCTATATAAAAAACTTCTTAATGTCTAAAAACAAGGCTGATCGACCACATATCATTTATATAGCTTAAGAAATATCTTAAACCTTCTTATTCCATATTTCTCATATCATTCACACAAATTAAACTTTATTATTCTTGTCATTATATGAATCAAAGAGATGAAGCTTCTAATTTTCTTATCAACTCTTTGAGAGAGTTTATTTCTTGTATCTTTCTATCCAAAAGAAGTGATTGATTTAGTGAGGTTGTTCACTAAAAAAAAGCTCAGAGAGGGCATATCTCAAGTTTGGTTGGGTTGTAAGTGGTGAGCCCGAAAATCACTTGGGTTGTGAGTGGTTAGCACGAGAAATTACTTGTAAGGTTCTCTAGCACCCGGAAGCTAGAGTGTACACTATTTGGAAGATAGTGGGAAAACCTCAAGGCTCGGTAAATGAGCTTGAGGGGTGGATGTAGACGAGTTGCCAAACCACCTAAAAATCTCGTGTTTGCTTCTCTAACCCTACTCTTTACATTTAACACTTATTTACTTGTCGCATTAATATACTTGTGTTAAACTAGTATTTACTTTGCAAACACGATTTTAGAGGTTAAAAGCGAAAAAATTTAAAAATCAAATTCACCCCCTCTTGGGTTGCCTTAATCCTTGGATTTAAAGGTGTACCAAATAAATCTCTCACTCAGCAAATACCCCAAAGACATCACATTGTTCTCAAACAACATTGTTAGCTCAAGGTTGTTCTTTAAATAATACTTTTTTTATTTTGATGATAAAAAACTCTATTTACTCAATTTTAAGGATTCTAGGACTTAATCCTGTCAATCCTCATTTACTAAAATTGATTTCTAAAAGGATTGAAAACCTCTTTCTTTGAAGGTCACTTTATATTCTTTAACACCTTTGAATAAGTTCAAATGCTCACAATGTTCATTGTAGGTGTTTAGAGAAGAATTGGAGTGAAAATGACACCTTTAAGTAGCAAAAAATCTATAGTGTTGATGGTGTCGACACATATAAAGATAAATGTTGACGCATACCACATACACCTGAGAGAAGAATTCCAGACATGTCTGGGTGTCGACATATACTACGATTTTGCAGAAAATCTTGTAACGCTGCTAGCTCACTTTTTATATTTTAAAGTGTTAATTACAATTTCGCCCTTCAAATTACAATCTGATTCTCAAATATTCCCACAAAACTTTAACTTGTTGCAACTCACCCTCATAAACTATATTTCTCATTGGAATTTCATCCCTGAACTGACAGAAGTCATTATGTTGAACGGTTTCTATCCTACATAACATACACGTGACATTCTCCTTACGTGAAAAGATATTTTTACCCTATTTGAGTCCTCCCTAGCCTTCTACAATACTTTTAGCAGTTCGTAAAGCCAAAAAATAATATGTAATTAGCTAAAAAATGACTCACTTAGAATCGAGTTGGTCAAATTTGTCTTTTCAAGTAAGGAGAAGGAAATGATTCGATATAACATCTTCAGCAGGTTGGAGGATGAAATTCCAATGAGAAGTATAGTTTGTGGGAGTGAGTTGCAACTAGTTAAAGTTTATATGGGTATTTAAGAATTGAGTGATAGTTTGAGGGGAAAAATTGTAATTAACCCTTTAAAAATTATTGGATCGGTTTTCATGGGGTTTTAACAATGAATTTTTAGAATTGACAAATCACTATCTTAGTTTCGGCTACTCTTGCAAAGTCATTCTGTAATGCCTCGAACCCTGTCGATTTAGGGATTACTTCTATGCATAAAATTAATGAACATGAGTGAAATTTTAGGGTAAAAATCAGTTATCACGAATTGTAACACCTCGACGCTATAAGTTTTATTAATTATCTTAAATTAGGTAATTAAAGCATAAAAAATATCAATTTATTTATTAGTATTAATTGCTTTTATTAGTTTAAAAATGTAGAAAAATCTCTAAAAATAGCTCATAAATGCTCAAAAGTCCTAGAAAAAATTTTCTTATTTTATTTTCTTTCAAACTCTTCATCCTAGAAATATATTTTGCTTGCTCCCTATTTTTAAAATTTCTAGGTAGGTACTTTTGCATTAAAAATAAGAAAATGCTTATATTTCATTCTTTTTGCCTATATAACCTTTCTAAACCTAATTTTTTTTCAAACTTTTGGCAAATGATCTTTTTATTTTCCTAAAAATAAACCTATAGGACACCTCCTAACCAAACCGTGAACCCTAGATCTAATTTCAGAAACCATTTTACATTTTTAACCCTAATGGACCTAAACCTAGAACCTAATTACGTGTAGGCTTGCAATTGAAGCCTATTGGGCCTTTCCAAAGCCCACCTTGGCCCATCCCACTCCCTAGGCCCATCCCACCTCATTTTTGTCTCCATAAGACCAGCCAGCCCATAGATTGCACCCATTGGATTTTTTTTCATCATTAATCATCATTATGTTGCACAAAACCATGAATTACATGGAATTCTCCCATTGGCTGCCGCCCATGCTCCCCAATTCCCCCTCCATTACTTGTGTAGACCTCTTTAGCTAGTCCTAGACACAATCATAACTAGTCTAGCTAACCCTAGAGACCTAAAGACTAACCCTAGTAACTTAACCCTAGTTAATTTTAGTATAAATAGGGAGGTGGTGTGAGGGTTATCCTCACACCATATTCGGTAATAGAAAGTGTTAGT
This sequence comes from Myrica gale, assembly GCA_963930655.1. Taxonomy (NCBI): domain Eukaryota; kingdom Viridiplantae; phylum Streptophyta; class Magnoliopsida; order Fagales; family Myricaceae; genus Myrica; species Myrica gale. The sequence goes on along the minus strand of OZ005602.1, from coordinate 8,537,761 downwards.
AAGTGAGTTAGAGTGAGCTAGAGAGCAAGTTAGAGAAAGAAGAAGGAGAAAGAAGCAAAGAAGGAAGGAGAAATTTGAAGAGAGAGGGAGAAGGTTGAAGTATCTCTTGGTCTTGTCTCTTTAAGTTGTCATTTTGATCTTGATGCTAATAAAGATGCTTCTTAAAGGTCCTTGAGGTAAGGGGTAAGGGGTAGTTTTAAATTGGTGTTGTTAGTAGGCATGATCATGTGATTAGGTTAGAAAAATGTTGAAAAACATGCTAGATAGGGCTTGTAATCTTCTGAGATGCTCATTGCCTTGTTAGAGAAGAGATTAAGCTGATTAAATGTTTGAAGGAGAAGATAGCAGGTTAGGTTAATATGTTTTCGAAAAGAGAATATTATTGCTTGAACTTAAATCATGAGCATATGAGGCTGAAATAATGCATTCCATATGGTTTTGATGATTTCTGGGTGTTTGGGGGGATTTTAGAAAGCCTAAGTAAAATTTCCATGTGGAGGTTAACGTATAGAATTGGAAAGAATAGAGAATTAAGTCATATAGGGCCAGTTTTGTTAATCTGTGAGAACAGTACACAAAGCTATTATCGCATGGTCCAAAAGAAATATTTTCGGTACAAAATTTGGAGGGCCAATTCAGGATAGATCCGGGGAACCTATGGTCAAAATTTTAGGTCATTTGGAGTTGAGATGAGAGAGTTATTAGCATTCAAAAATAGGAGTAGAAATGAGATTTTTCACCAAACCGGGTCATTTTATGCAAAAACGAATTGGGCTTTAATTTTAATGATTGAGCTGACTTAGGTGGACCCTAGAACCCTTGAAACTTAGTAAAGCATGGGCTTATATGTTAGGCCCAAGCTTGTGTCCTTATTGGACTTGAATGAGCAGAAATATACTTTTTTTTCATTAAGGCCTATAAGTTGTGGGACTTGCTTTTTGTTTAAAATTGAAATATTTACAAGATGCAACAATTAGCTTGCTGATTTAGAAAACTTTAAGTTGCTGAGCTTGCCTTATTAAGGTTTTGTACACTTGAAATTTGAAATAGAAAGTTTTCTTACCACTTGTGAATATGTGATTAGTGAATGATAAATATGTGATTAGTGAATAGTGAACATGAGATTAGTAAATGAGTCATGTGCATCATTTCATGGATACAAAAATGGAAAAGTGATAAATGTGTGACAGTACCGCTCATCAGAGGATGTACAACCACTACTACGGGTAGTGGGTGGCCTCCTAAGCAGAAGGTAGTGGGAGAGCTTTTGCTTGGCGTTCTGGTGCGATAGATAACAAAAGACTATCCCAGTAGAAGGGGAGCGGGACGCACAACCCTGTCACTTGAGGGTGAAACAGTAGATACCAAAGGATGAAGGAAAGGTTTCGCGGTTTATGTATGTCATGCATCTACATCTCGTTATATGGTAATAATAACTGCTTTCAAGTTTTAAATAATGCTTCTAAATCATTAACTGTTTTCTAAACACGGTAAGTAAGGCATCTCTTTTCTGTTAAAATAAATGCTTACTGCTTATGATCACATGCCCCATATCCCACCTTACTAAGTCCTTAAGACTCACCCCACATTTCTGTCTATTTTTGCATATTTATGATAAGACAGAAGATGGTGTTATTTGAGTCTTACCTATCCCATGAGCTCCCCACCCACATCTTAGTGGTCCATGTTCACGTCTGGGTGACGGAGAACCTAGAAGTGATTGTGGAGCACCTGCCATACTTGGTCCCCAAGGACCCACCCCGAGCGCTCCTCCTATTCCCCTGTACATTGCAGACTTCATTGGACTGATCACCCCAGGCCTTCACCTGGTTGACCTCACCTTGACCGATGATGAAGACTAGTTTCTTTTTCTGATGTTTATGTACCTTTAAATTAGGGTCTGCATATATTTATGTTTTTTGAGCAATGTAGGATTAGAGATTAGATAGGCTTAAGTGGATTACTAAGTTCACAAATTTTGATAAATAGTAGCTTGATTTTGTAAGGATCTTAGGATCCTCTCATATCCCTAACCCCACTACCCTACTAATGGGATAGCTAGGTTGATAATGAAGTTTCTTGTTCAAATCTCTTATCTTTATTATAGCTAGTGTTTGCTGAAGTTTTTAACTTATAGTTTTCATTCTTGTATACTTTGATGTTTCTTAAAGAATTTACAATTTTTCGCTGTGTTTTTTAGTAACTCTTTGATTAGAAACTTACAAGGAATCATACAGTCTTGAGAACTTAGGATAGATCGTGTTATAATCTCGTCGTGTATAACACGTCTATTACTATAAAGAGAGTTTAGAGACTAATATAGGCACGAAATATGACACAAATAAATAATCTTTGATAACACAATCCAAGTTTAAAAATTAAAACAATTGAATAAGAACACTTTGTTTCAAACTCTGTAAAAAAAGAAAACATCAAAATTGAATCCAGTAGGCTTTTTGTCACAATCGATATTTTGATGATGATAATAAAAGTAGCTTGAAATGGACAAGCAAAGAAGATCCAAAATGAGCACGGAATGGACACTTGATCGAGCAAAGATCAAATATGTGGGACACGGTTTAGACCCTACAATTACCTAGAGGAGATGAATAGGAATTTAAAAAATTTCAGCACAACCTAACACACCTAGATGAGAAAATACCAAGTCAAATCTTTTAAGAATATTGAATTAATTTGTGTGATTTCACAGTAAGATGAAAAACAGAGTTTGAGGGGAGAGGAAGATAGATTGAGAGAAAAAACTTTCTCGTGTATTTCTTGCTATAGTTTTCTTACAAAATACAAAGCATTGATGTTCTATTTGTACAAGAATAATCTATACAATGGTAGCCTCTTGTGTGTGTGATTGAGTGCCTAGGACCTGCAGAAAATAACAGAGAAGTTGTGCTCTGTGCAGTCCGTAGAAGGGTAGTGGTAGACAAACAAACATCTGCACTCTGCTTCCTTGAGCCCTTCATGCATGACTCTCTTTGGACCACTACAATGTCAACTCACATATTATTTTTTATACTCCCCCTCAAGATGTGAGTAGATTGAACTCTCATCTTCTTCAGTAACTGTGAGTCTAAATAACAACCCAAGAGGGGGTGAATTGAGTTTTTCAAAAACCTTATCAATTTTTCGATAAACAAGCAGATCTGAAAACTACCCCTCTTTAACAAATAAGAATGTTGATCTAAATGTGTCTAATGTTATGTCAAATATGAGCAATGAATGATAAAGCATAAATCTCCACAAGTATGAATAAGTACTAAAAAGTAAGAGAGATGACACCGTATTTTAGGTGGTTCAGCCAACACTTGCCTACTTCCACCCCCAAGGCTATTGACTTCCTTGGGCTTCCTCCATTATTCTCTAAATAGCGAATACACCTTAGCCTCCCGGGTGCTAAGGAACCTTTACAAAGTGTTTTCCGAGCTTACACTTCAACTCTCACAAATCCTCACAACCTAGAGGATTTCTTCTACTCTCACAAGTAGGACCAAGTGTTTTCCCAACACTCAAAAGTTTACAATGGATGGGTACAATGAAGGAATGACTCTCTTAGCCGAATATGCAATTGTAAATCTCACAACATGTGAAATGACTCTCTAAGCCAAATTAGCAAATGGAAAGATCAATAGAGTGCAAGAAGACAATATTCTAAAAGGAAATCTAGATTTTGGAAGCTGTGAGCACAAACCTTTTTGGTAGATACGCTTTTCCCTCTTCTTCAAAGAACTTTTTCTCTCTAGAAGTTAGGGCAAGAAGTGATTGTAAGTGTGTTGTCCCTTCTTCAAGAAATCTCTCTCTTTTGAGGCTAGATCTTCAATGATGAGCAAGAGAAGAAGATTTGACAATGAAGCTTTGTTCTTGAACGAATCAGCAAGTAAAAACTTTGGATCTTGCTTTCTCTCTCTAACGGAGGTAGATTTTGATTAATGATACAAATCTCTTTCTTCTTCAAGAAATTTCTCTCCCTTTGAAGGCTGGGTTGTCAATGATGAGCAATAGAGGAAGATTAAACAATGGAAGCTTTGATCTTGGAAGAATCAGCAAGTGATTTCTTTGGATCTAGATTTCTCTCTCTTTGGAAGGATAGATGTTGAATGATGATATAACTCTCTCTTCTTCAAGAAATTTCTCTCCCTTTGAAAGCAAAGTCTTCAATGTTGAGCAAGAGGAGAAGATTTGACAATGAGAGATCCGGACTTGAAGAAATCAGCAAATGAACTTTCTTTGGATCTTGGTTTTCTCTCTCTCTAGATGTTGCGTTGATGATTTAGCTTGAATCTTCTCTCTCTATCTTGTTCTTCTTATAGCTACTATGTCACGCCCCGAACGCCATCCCGCAGGGACCGTGACAGCCGCGAGCATTCCCCGAGAACACTCCAGCTCTTACAATAACTCTTACAGCGGAAACTTTTTTTTTAAAAGTACACATAGGATGGCTCACTCAGGATCCACATGTTGGCTGAGATACAAGCTCGATGAACATAACCCCTCGGTATACGAATTATAATTTAGAAAGGTCTTTACATTGCATCTTGTTTGCAACTTATACAAAACGTACTAGGGCAACATACTGCCACTCAATCAAAACCAGCACTCACTAGTGCTACCTCGGAGTTCACCAACTCCGGCTCCAATTCCCAAACTTCCAGGATTTCTACGTTAGATACTCATCTGCTCCCCAGTTATCTTGTGGATCTGGAATGATACGATTTAAAAACTATGAGTCGAAAGACTCAGTAAGGAACAGCAGTTAAAACATGAACTTTGATACAACATGGCTTTAAAAGCATACTTACTTCAATACACTGTAGCGATGAGAGAAGAAATGCAAAACTGTAAATCATGAGTTAGTGCATAAAAACCATGATGCATATGCATGCTCCGTGATGCACATGCCATGCACTAAAAATCTCTTGTCACTCTTGGCCTTTTCAAATGCATTTCAAATCTCGAAATTGGCCCCAGGCCCTTGAAAATCACTTATTCATACTTTTGCCTCTCTTGGCCTTTTCATAACCATTTCGTATCTCTTACTTGTGGGCTCGCTCCATTTGACCCCTGAAGTCAGGGTTGTGCGTTCCCTTTGGAACCGTCCCCGAATCCCTTGGAGACCTTACATACGGTCAGCTAGCGCACCTTCTCTCATTTGTCCTTCAGTGGCTAGACATGACCCTTGGAGGCGCCACACCTTCTCGAGCTACGTTCCTCGGTGTGGTTGCACATACCTCACGGACTAACCCATCCTTCACGAACAACGTCCCTCGGTATGGGCGTCCATTCATCCATCCTTCACGAACAACGTCCCTCGGCATGGATGTCGAACCTCACTTAACTTAGTACGTTTTCAACCAAAGCCTCCGGGCTTAATCATAACATAAATTCTCTTTCATTTGCATAAAACAACTTTTCATGTTTTCTATGCAATGAACATGCCATGCCACTCTTGAAAACATCGTAATTTCATTTGCATCAAAACGTCTCTCATGCGTTCATGCAAATGATCATGCTATGACATGTTCGAAACATCATGCGTACTTGAAACATTCTTCATGCAATACATTTCATATGTATTAAAAACATCTTGTCATGCACAATAAAACATGCAGTCTATCATTCCAGTTTTCCAAAAGGGGTAAGATTCACTTACAGTACTCCTTGCAATCTTCTCGGTTCTCACTTGGCTCTTTGCCTACAAAGAATAGGTTTCTTTCTCAATATACTGAGTATCAGATAAAGAATATCGATACACTTCGGTTCTATGAACTGTTTATGGAAACCTAATGTTGATGGTGTCGTCACATAGGACCAGGGTGTCGACACATCGTGCGACTTCTCTGCTTGTCCACTTCTTAACCTTATACTTCCATCAATCACGATGGTTCCCCACAGAGCATACAACGTATCATATACCATCTTAGTTTCAAAGTTCATATCTGAAACTTTACGTGAAATTATAAATCAACTTCTTAATACTACAAATCTCTCGATCACTCAAATCCTCATTCATTCCTCCAATTTCAGCTACTGATTAAAGCTTAGATTATCTAATCATTTATCTCCATTGTAATTTATTTCCATTCTTACTTAGAACTCTAATCAGCAAGCTAATCGTACTAAGATTCAAGTTTAACTATTTCCTTCATTTCGTGCATTAAGATTAATCGTTTCTAAATTCATCACTTCCCATGCCTGATTGACCTGTTTACATTCTTCTATTTCATATTCGCATAGTATAGTTAAGACTTCTTCTATCCTTACAACTTGACTTCCGTTTTGTCTCATAAGGTTCGGTCAGCACCTAATTATCTTACTTGCAATTTCCATTCATAGCTTTGATACCATTAGACTCTGTTATTCATACTAACTAATGCCACCCGAACCATTGAACCACATCATTCATGAGTTTATTTATGTGTAAGACGACTTATAACATAAGACCTAGGTTTGATCATTCGGCCAAAATCTTGATTCCGCAAAGTACTTGTAACAAACTGTCCTTCGATACGTGTAAGGTTGCTGTTTTCACCTTCTTCGTGTTCAATTCGGTTAAATCTTTACCTGAATAAATCACTAACCTCAACCATTAACAACCCTTGGCTTGGATATTAAACCAATCAACCCGAGACATTAACCTTGATTTGGGTTTGTATTTTCTCCTTATGTGATCAAGGTTCTCTTGCTATCCATATCCTTACCATTACACTTCACTTGCATTCAATAAATTTCGGACAAAACTAATTCATCCCAATTGCATCCTTAATTCATGCTTAACATCACAAGGCTTGTTAATCCTTTTAACTCGATCCTCTAAGCCTTAACATCTTTTAATCCGTTTGGCCACAACCCTAACTTTATCTATTCATCACAAGCAAACCTAATTTCCAATTGTTACAAGCTTGCAATTCGGGTTTCTCTTCCTCATGACATTCGGCCAACACCAATTTTATGTGTTCTTTAATTACAACTTCATCTCCAATGGTGATCCCATCCTCCATTCAACAATTTCACAACCTAGGATCTAAAATCAAGACACAAACACAAGATATCACACATTGTATCATTCGGTCAACACCAAAATATCACAACACAACTAGATTTTTCTTCGGTTCTTTTGCTTTGCATGCATCCTTCACATTTCATGGTAAATTTTCATGCATAAGGTTACTAAACTTACACACATCATGGCCAATAATCAGATCTAAACTTGAACAACATTATATTTGAAGATCTAGGGCATACCATATTCGGCCATCATCCAAATAACACAACCCTTCATGTTAAAAAATCACAACATGCATATCCTTCGCATTTTATAACCTAACTTGCATGCATTAATCCCATACCTTCATCATATCCAACCAACATGATCATATCTATACCTTAGACACATCAACAACCATAGATCTAGGGAATATCCAACTTATAACCAACCAAACAATACACATGTTTAGATCTAAGCTTCATCTAACATACATTGTTCATTTCTTGTATTTCCTTAACATTCAAACTTAGATCTCAAGCATACATGACCAAATCTAACATTTACACATAACCTAGGGTTTCTAAGTTCAAGATCCAACAACATCAAGTCACAAATGTCAAGATCCAACCACAAAGAGTTCGGCCAACAAGGAAAAATGGTGAGATTCGGACTTTACCTTGTTGTCTCCTTGCTTTCCCTTCCTTTTTCCTTGCAAGACCTCTCCTTTTCTTTACCTCCTTCTTCTTCTTCCTTCTTCTCCTTCCTCTCTCACAAGTTCCCTCTTGGTTCAAGCTCAAAACCTCACTTCTTGGTTCCAAAAGGTTCGGTTTACACCAAGTTCCCTCTTCCTCTCCCTTTCTCTCTTGGTTTCGGTTTTGGCTTTGTGTTTCTCTCTTTTGGATTGTGTTGGTCGACCAAATGGCTCCAAAGAAGTGAAGTGACACAAATAAAGTGAAAAGGGAGTGTGATGGGTGTGAAATGAAAAGCCAAAAAGCAAGGGAGCATGAACTTGGCCTTATGTTCGGTCAAAGGGAAGTTTTTCTTTCCAAATTTACTTTTCAACTTGTCATGTCTTGTCTCCCTTATGTCTCTCTTGCATCCCACGAAAATCACCCTCCACCACACATTTGAATTCCATATTTAATGCTTAGTTCAACCATTTAGTTCATTTGGTTGAAATCCAACTAATTTGGTTTGTTTACATATTCTAGTTACTTAGTAAAATTAATGAAGATTAACACTACTAATCTCATATTATAAACTTAACTTCAAGGCCCATTGGGCAGCCCAAATAAATCCTTAATTCAAGGCCCAACATCACCACCTAAAACCCAATTCATAAGCCTAAGGGCTAAGGCCCAATAACTTAATTCTCCAAGGCCCATTAACATTTCAAGGTCCATTATCATGGGTTTCATGGCAGCCCAATACCATGACTTTGAAGCCCATCTTTATGACTATTTTGGCAGCCCATTAGCATACATTTAAAGGCCCAATAATCACCTAATATTCCAAGCCTTATAGCAGCCCAATATCACAACTTCAAGGGCCCATCATCACATGTAATTGGGCAGCCCACTTGATTAAATTTCAAGGCCCATCATTCCTAATTTTCGGCCAAGCTTGGGCTATCCATTTTCAACCCATTCTTTTAGGCTTTAAGTCCAACCATTTAAACCTTAATAGCCCAATAATATGGTCCATAACATAATCCTTCAAAAATTAATCAAGGATATAGAAAAGAAATACATTTAATCTAACAACTTAAATTGGCTACCTTAAAATTTAGACCTCATCCATTGATATTCCATGATGCTCATTAAATATAGATCATACCATGGCCTCCATTAATTCAAAACAAATCACCAAATCCTTAAGCTTACAACGGAGTACGTATTGATTTTTCGGGGTCTCACATACTAGGTCTTCAACAGTCATAAAGGATCTTCATGTAAAGTTTGAGTGTCGTTGGAGGTCATTTGCGACCATTTGGAGACTGTTTGAATCATTTGGCGTCACTCCAGGAAATCTGCAAATTCGCACTATGTGTCGACACATGGTCTTCTATGTGTCGACACCCTGTTTTCATTTCTCGGGAGACAGTGCAATGTGTCGACACATGGTCTTCAATGTGTCGACACATTGAACACTTAGGGTGCGTTTGCACCAACAATTTTCCCCAAAATATTCTCTCTCTCCTAATAAAATACTACAATATAATCTCTCTCCCTGCCATCAAAAAATATAAAAAATTACATCTCTCTTCACTTTTTCAATAAACCCATTACCAACACAAAACCCAACACCAAAAATATTTCAACACAAACACAACCTTAGTCTGAAAATGCTGTCAACAGTGAATTTTTTCATTTTGGAGTTGGCCTCTCTCGAGTGTAAGTGCAAATAGATTCAATGTGTCGACACTTATAAGTGCTGGAGAGAAAAAATAGCAGCTTTAAAGTGTCCAATCCATTCCAAACTTCTTTAAACACCTACAATATGAAAAATTGATCTTATCAGCTTGTGTAATAGTGTTCAAGTGCACTTAGAAATATTTAGAGAGATAAACCTTAATCCTTTTGAAATACAACTTGGAAATTGTGGATTAACAAAATAAAATCTAAAGTCTTCAAAAACATAGAAACTTTGTTATCATCAAAATTAATTATGGATTGTTTACAAAACAACCTTGGGCTAACAGTAACAAATGAAATTGTCTGCTTCCAATTGGTTTTGTAAGGAGATCTGCCACTTGAGTATTAGATGATACATGGAATGATTTAAGTAGTCTTTCTTGCATCTTTTCTCGGACCAAGTGACAATCTATCTCAATATGTTTTGTTCTTTTTGTGATAAACTGGATTTGATGCTAAATGTATTGCCGCCTTATTGTCACAACATAATTGTATTCGATTTCTTTTTGAAAATTGAGATCAGCTAGAAAACTCTTCGTCCAAACTAGCTCATATGTTGTTGCTGCCATGGCTCTATATTCAGCTTTTGCTGATGATCTTGAGATCGTGTTTTGCTTCTTTGATTTCCATGAGACCAATGCATTCCTTATGAAAATGTAGAAACTTGTTATTAATCTCCTTGTGTCTATGCAAGCTGCCCAATCAGAATCACATAATGCTGAAAGTTGAATCTTGTTTGAGGCTGGAAAAAATAGTCCTTGTCTTGGTGATCCCTTGATGTACTTAACGACTCTCATTGCTGCCCTTAAATGTGTCTCCTTCGGCTTGCTCAAAATTGACTAAGAACCTGTACAACATATGAGAGGTCGGGTCTTGTGACCGTGAGGTAGAGAAGCTTTCCAACTAATCTTCTTTATTGCATTGGATCAGCCAAGTCTTCTCATTCTTCTGCCAAAAGCTTTAGGTTTTGTTCCAAAGATTCACCGGTCTTGCTTCTAGCAACCCTCGGTCTTTCACCATTTCTAGCCCATATTTCCTTTGACTTATCATATTCCTTGTCATGACCTTGTTACTTCAATCCTAAGGAAGTACTTCTATCTTCCTAAATTCTTTAATCTGAACTGCCCCTTCAAATATTGCTTCAATGAGTCTATTTCAGATTCATTGTTTCTAGCAATTACAATGTCGTCTACATAAACCTACATAGCTGTGAATGTGTTTTCAGTCTACAAACAAGGAGTAGTCAACCTTTGATTGTATGAAGCCACATCTAGTAATTACTACCTTAAGCTTGTGATTTCATTGTCTTGAGGCTTGTTTAAGGCCATAAAAGGGACTTCCTTAGCTTACATACTTTGTTCTCCCCCTTACCATCAAGACCAGGTGGTAATTTCATATACACTTCCTCCTCAAGCTCCTCATAAAGGAAAACAATATTGACATACAAGAACCAATTATTTGTTGTTGCCAATGTTGGCTTTTGTGCACAATCGAGATTTTGATTATTTCAATAAATGGATGAAGTTTACAAAATGGACATCTTCAAAAACAAAGACAACTTGACGAAAGGAGTCAAACCTTGAAGAAAGAAGAACAAGAAGATGCAAGGAGCTTAAAGTGAAGATTCAAGACCTTAGGGTATAATCCTTGTAACTCTTTATTTCACACTTGACAAGGATTTGAATCACGCACTTGTATATCTTTCAAAATGTGCATAAACCGTTTTAAGTATTATTTGAAAGATTAAAATATTTTTATAAGTTTCAAAAACACCCCAATCAAACCTCCAAACCTTCATATACTTATGAAAAGTATGTCTTCTAAATTTAGTATTTAAAAGTGATCAAAAACCTTATTTTTAAAAGAATCGGATCATGCTTAAATTGAAGAGGTCGACCGGCTGTTCAAGCAGTCGACCGGTACTTTGACCGCCACCTGTAGCGGTCGATCGGTTGGTTTTGACAAAAGAGTCGTTGAAGCTTCTGACAATATGACCATTGGGTAACGGTAACTTGAAGCGGTCGACCGGTTCATGTAGCGGTCGACCGGCTCGTTTTAGCAAAAACTCCCAACGGTTATAAACGGCTAGTTTTCATATGTGGCTTATAAATACACCTTCATTTCGTCTAAAATGTATACTCAATGACCACATATCATTTCTACTACTTGAGAAATATTCTAAACCTTCATATTCTATATTTCTCATAGCATTCACACAAAACACACTTTCATATCCTTGTCTTTGTGGGAATCAAGAGATAGAGCTTTCCATTTTCATATCTACTCTATCAAGAGAGTTTTTGTTCTTCTATCACCATATCCAAGAGAGGTGTTTCCTTTAGTGAGGTTGTTCACTAAAGAAGAAGCTTTGAGAGTGTATATCTCAAGCTTGGTGAGGTTGCGAGTGGTGAGCCAGAAAAACCACTTGGGTAGGGTTTGAGTGTTGATCCCTGAAAAACACTTATATGGTTCACTAGTACCCGGAAGCTAGTGTGTAAAGCTATTGAAGATAATGGAAAACCTCAAGGCTCGGTGAAGGAGCTTGAGGGGTGGATGTAGGCGGGTTTGCCGAACCACCTAAAAATCTAGTGTTTGCTTCTCTTATCCCTTCTTTTTACTTTAAGCACACACTTATTCTTATTGCATATTATATTTGTGCTAAAGTTGTATATACTAGCAAACACGTATTTGGGGGTCAATACCAAAAAGTTTTAGAAAACCAATTCACCCCCTCTTGAGTTGCCTTAATCCTGAAAACTATGACTCACAGCCAAGACTAATAAACACCTTACCGTGGTCATTTTCGCTACTGGTGATAAGGTCTCAAAGTAGTCATGTCCCTCTCATTGTGTATACCCTTTCGCTACTATTCTAGCTTTGTAGGTCTTCTTCTTAGTGACTGCATTAAATTTGATCTTGAATACCCATTTGCATCTAACCAAGGTCTTCTCACATGGGAACTCGGTTAATTCTCAAGTCTAATTTTCTTCTAATACTCTTAGTTCAGCCTCCATGGCCTTTCTCCAGCAAGCATGTTTTACAGCCTCCTCATAGGTTTCTAATTCTACTTCCATGCTTATGTTTGAGACAAGATGTAAATGATCAGGAGATAATATGTTGTAATCAAGATAATAACATAAACTCTTTTTTTTATCAAACTACCATTACGTTTATTCAGACTACCCACCAATTATGGTGGATCAGTCCCATCAAAAGCCCACAACAAATCTGGATAATGCTCAGAAACATCGGGTGGCCACCGGAACTAGCATAAACTAAATTTGGTACTTGTACTCTTAGCTTTATTCAATGGAGAATATTTTGGTTCAGCCAAGGAAGTAACAAGTTTACAGTGATAATCGCTTAAGTAATCTGGTTGTTTCCTAACCCGAGTAGATCTCCTAGGTTCGACTAATAGTTCAAGTGGTTGTCCAGTTTTTGCACTTGAAGAAGGCAAGGCATTTAGCATATGAATTTGTTGTCTTTGTTCAACAACTGTGGATGCCTCTGGAACATATTTTTGTATTGGAAGGTCATTGAAAGGTGCATCAAGGATTGGATTTGGAATAACAAGTATGTTGTCGTGAATGAATATGGATGGATCAGATGGTATAATCCTTGCACTTCCTTAGCTATCCCAATTATTCTCCATCTGGTTAGGTTCTGTATAATGCAAAACCCAGCTATGAGTATCAAACAACAGTTTATGTCCTTAACTAGTCTATTGGCATATATCAGGTTGAAAGAAAAACTTGGCACACTCAAGACATTCTCCAATGTTATGATTGGAGTTAAAGTCACCTTCCCAATGTGGCCCACTGGAGCAACTTTCCCATAAGGTAATCAAACAAAGGTATTTTCCACTGATGTTTTCAAAATTAGCAAGTCATGGGAGCTAACAATATGGTCTGTTTCCCCCGAGTCCAATATCCATACAATATTCCTTCCAACTTTAGCGACATTCACAACAACATCACTATGGAAAACTGAATGTGTCATGGGTAATTTTGTATCAACTATTAAACATGTAGATTCAAGTGCCATACCTAGCATGTTTGATTGGACCGAGCTTTGAATCTCTGAAGGATTCGAAGGCACCTGGTTAATCATCGAAGAAGTGAAGTTTTGAGATTTCAGTAAACTCAAAAGTTGTTGTACCTGTTCTTGTGTTATTGGTATGGTTGGGCTAGTACAAGAATCACCTCTTGAAACTTGGTTTGTTACTTTCATTTGAACTCCTCTGTTTCTATTGTTCTTATGGCTTGGTGGATATCCATAAACTTCTCAACAAGTTTCTATGATGTGGTTTGTTCTGTTACACTTTGCACATGGTGGGCTTTCCTTTGTTCCCCTGTAGTTAGGCCTTTGACCTGGCTTTGTCTGATGTTTTGGGTTCTGATATTTATTAGATCTTGTGAAGAGTGTTGTTGATTATGTGTTCCCTTTTAAACCCATGCTATGCTCAAGGTTTGATTCTTCTTGTAGGACCAGATTGAGACACGGTCCATGGTAGGGAGATGGTCCCTTAATAGGATTTGGTTTCTCAGCTGCGTGTAGCTCTCGTCCAATCCCATGAGGAATTGCATTACGCATCTTTTCTCCTGCTTCTTGTTGATAGCATTTACAGCACCACAATCTTCACTAGTGTAGACATAAGTCTCTTCATATTTCTATATCTCATCCCACAACATCTTGAGTTTTGAAAATAAACACTGATTGGTGCTTTGTCTTGCTTTGTAGCTATGATTTGTTGTTCCAGCATGTAGATTCAAATTATTGCTAGATTTGGCAAATCTGTTCTTCAGCTCCTTCCACACTTGTGCTGCAGAATCCAAATACAGAACATAACTTGCAATATCTATAGACAAGCTATTAATTATCCATGAGAGAATCATGTGGTTGCATCTTTGCCAATGACCATATGTAGGGTTGCTATCTGCTGATTTGACAATGGTTCCATCTATGAAACCGAGTTTGTTTTGGCTGAGATTGCAACGAACATAGCCCTAGACCAAGAGTGGTAATTTTGGGTATTCAAAGATTAAGACACAATTACTAGACTAGGATTTTCACCATGGTGAAGGAAGAAAGGGTTATGACTATCTTTTCCATTGTTTTGTCCAACATTGGTACTATTCCTAGAATTTTATGTTGCAGCACTCATTGTGTGTTAGGTGTTCGAGAAAAGGTTTGAGGGAAATTTGAGAAGAAAGTAGTATGAATATGGTGGTCTGTGAGGTGTTTGGTATGAGAAAGTAGGCAATCTGTGCAAGAATGATGGAATAGGATCAAAATGAGAGGAGTGAGCCTTCTTGCTCTGATACCATTTCAAGAATATTGAATTGATTTGTGTGATTTCACAGTAAGATGAAAAACAGAGTTTGAAGGGAAAGGAAGACAGATTGAGAGAAAAAAAACCTTCTTGTGCATTTCTTGCTACAGAGTTTGAAGGGAAAGTTGAAGTGTAGTGGAGGATTTTGGTGAAAACCGAGTACTCTAGTTAGAGGTAGAGGTAGATTTGATTTGCATGTGTTGTTTTAATTGATTTCTCTATAGTTTCTGACCTTAGATATTTTAATGCTATGTGCTCTCTTCTTTAAGCAAGCTTGTGTCCAAACACCAAGGTAAGGCCGAATATGGTTGAAGGTGCAAATTGATATTGATGGTCGAACCTTGCATGTTCTGTTTCCCTTTGATTTGGCCATGAATTTTGCTGTCATTTTGTATATTATGGTTAGATCTAATAGGTTGGGATTTTATATTTGGATGACATGCACATAAGTTGTTGGTGGCCGAATGGCTTAGAAGTGGAACCTAGGTTGATGGCCGAATGATTGGAGTTAAGGAACCCTAGGTTTGAAGCTATGTGTTGGTTTTATGTTGCATGCAATTGGAAAGAATCACTTAGTAGATCATGATTTAAGGTTCAATAATAGTATTGTAAGTGTTAAGTTAAGATAGAAAGAAAACCTAGGTAATATAAGTATAGCAAATGAACTTTATGATACAAAATGCTAATGGCCGAATATATGGATGTGCAAAGGAAGTTTTATGGCGTTATGTGAACTTAAAATCATATGCTTAGAAGGGTGCCACGGGTTGGACATTAGATGGAGTATATATTACGGCTTAGTCATGTTAAATGTTGGATAAGATGAAATAGCTAGTTAGCAAAGTGTAACCCTAATGTATGAGATAGAGAATATGTCAAGCTTGGGTTTTTAGAACGTTTTAGCTTGCTGTTTTGGAGACTTGATTAAGATTGAATTTAATCCATTGCAAGTTATGTAATTTAGTTAATTAGGGCTTTGATCAGCAACTTACCTTAGTGATTAGTGTGAAGCGAAATAGATCAGCACCTATAGAGATCAAGAGGTTAAGTTAGTGGTATTAGACCTTTAAGTTGTTTTTAAACTTAGAATTCTATGTTGTTATGATAAATACTTTTCTCAAGTGTTTAATAAGAGTTTTCTAAAGTGAACCTTTGAAAATGATATAGTATTTTCATAAATGTAATTTTGGGAAAAACCGAACTAAATTCAAGTACTTTTCTTGTGTGTCTATGTAATTAGTCCCTAAACATCTAATGTAATAATTGAATCGCTTGTAGGCGAAGCACCGTCTCATAATCAAGGAGACCAAGGTAAGTGGATTGTAAGTAAGCTTACATTTTTTTCAAAACTGGAATGATACGCTGCATAGTTTCACGATCGAGCATGACATTTGAAGTAAGCATGACATGGTATGAGCATTTCATGATTTTCTAAAAGTGATTTTTATGCAATGTCATATGGAAAGTTTTATGGTAAGACAAGTCAAGTTAAGGGCTCTGGTCGGTACCGTACTATCAAGATGGACTACCATACCGAAGGACGAATGCGAGAAGGTTGGGTAAATCCTAAGAGGCTGTGCAACCACACTGAAAGACAATGAGAAGGTGTGGGCCTCCAAGGGTCGTGTCTAGCCATCAGGCCTGGGGTAACTACGGGCTAGCTCGACCAAATGAAAAGTCTCCAAGGGTAAGGGAGACGGTTCCGATGGGAACGCACAACCCGGACTCCAGGGGTCAAATGGAGCGTAAGTAGCCCACAAGTCAAGAATGCACTATTTTCAAGGGTCATGAGCCAAATGCAAGAACATGAACAAGTTTTACGATCAAGGGCACGTGCATAATCATGGAACATGCATGTACATCATGAATTATGAATTCTCATGTTAAGCAAGTCCAAAGTTTAAGATCATGTTTTTTTTAAAGTTATGTTTTTCCCCTACTGAGTCTTTTTGACTCACGTCGTTTTTTTTTAAAACTGTGTCATTGCAGATGCCTCAGGTGAAGGAAGTTAGGAGGACTATCTGACTTAGAAGATCATTGTTATGTGTTTTGTTGTGGTGATCTGATCAATGTGATCTGTCACCTGTTTATGTGTAAATCATGTTATGTGTATATTAAGATACAAGTTTATTGAGGACCTTCATGATGTTATGAGTTTGGCTCGTCTCTCTCACGATCCTATATTTTCTGCTGTATGTATGAATGTAAGAGTACGCTGGAGCTTTCCCCTCGGGATTGCTCGCGGCTGTCACGGTCCCTGCGGGACTGCATTCGGGGCGTGACAGTGAGCCTATTGTGTGTGTGACTAAGTGCCTACGACCAGCATAAAATAACAGAGAAGTGGTGCTCTGTACTTTCCGTAGAAGGGTAGTGGTAGACAAACAAACATCTGCACTCTGCTTCCTTGAGCCCTTCATGCGTGACTCTCTTGGGACCACTACAGTGCCAGCTCACATATTATTTTTGACAAAATCTTCACACGAACTGAACATGAATATTTCTGAACCGTGTCAATGAACTCTAAACACACTCAATTAACAAACACTTTGATCAAATTAACAAATCTTAAGATTAAAGGGTCTTTTCCTCAAATACTTGGTGTGCAACTAAATTTTTATCAATTTTTTTTAAACCATATATAACAACTAACCAACCAAGATTCAAAAGTAACTAAATCTAATCAATTAACAAACAAAAAACAAGGAAAAGAATACAGTTGCTATCAATTTAAAAAATATTCAAACATATTCTAAGGGCATGTTTGTTTTCTAAAAAAATTAAGAATTTTTGCATACAACGTTCTAACATTACTTCTACACGAATATCAATATAACTCAAAATTACATTTTTTACAACCATCAATACAAGTCAACGCATTCTACACAAATACCAATAAAACTCAAACATCACCTAAAAATTCTCAAAACACTTGAAATCCTAAAAATCTCACCAAAACAAACATGCTCTAAAAGCATTTAAATTCAAAACTTTTCAAAGGTTATAAAAAATCTAAAGAGATAAAGATAAAACATCTATTCTTTAAAATTAAAAAACTTTAAAAAAATCAAGCAATAAAAAGGATACTCTTTCAAATAAATAAATTCCATAAAAATAATATCTATTAATAATAATATACGAAAATTCCATAAAAATAATATTTATTAATGCCACGTGTCTTAAAAATAAATAAAATTATAATTATCAAAATAAGTTAAATAAAAAATTAATAATTAAGAAAAATAAACTATAATTTTTTATTTATTTGTAAGATATGTGACCTGCACCATGACTATATGTTAATGTATGGCCTGCGACGCCATCAAATTAACTATTAGACATTTGCGCGAAAAAGTGGAGAGTAATTTTGCAAGCGTGAACTTGTCAAGGCAGTAGTTTTTTTTCCCTATTTTATTATCTAAAAATATCCACTGATGAATGGAATCAAATGTGTATAGAGCTTTTATCAAGGACCCATTCAGGACGAAAATCACTATAGGAATTAATTTGGGCTTTCGAGAAATACACAGGGATTGATGGAGTAAGTGGCAAATAGCAAATGACAGCGATCTTTTATTAAATTTTCATTTTGGATTTTCAGAAAATCCTCTTCACTCCCTCTAGGTTTAGAACAACCATAGGTTAGGCTTCCTGTTTCCCTAGAGTATTGATAGATTCTTTAATCCACAATAAGTTGTACCATTATGAATGCTGACGGCTTTCTGGACATTATGCTTCTGAAAATTATAGGTATGTTTGTTTATCGAAATTTTAGAAATATTCTTAAAAATTTGGGAACATTTTGAGTGTTGAAGTTTATTGGGATTTGTAAAAAAGTTTGAAGTGTATGTATAAAAGTTGAAAATTTTAAAGTATGTTTTGTTGGAAATTTTGGACCTTAAAATTTTGAGCAAACAAACACGTCCTATATTGTTACAACCAATATGCTTTCTGGGAATTGTGCTTCACATATTCTATACTAGTATTTTTTTTCAAAAAAAATGCATGCATTTGAAAAAAACTTGCTTAAGCACCTGCAAAGAAAAGTAAAAAAACAAAAATCATTGGAAATACAGAATGTCAACCAAAAACTAATGCATGTACATATCTGTTCATTCATTAGGTCAAGATGTTGTATCTAGGAACATCTAGAGAACGATAGATACGGTTTCTTTTGCATAATCAACAAAAATTTTTGAGCAACTTCAAATTTCCAAGAAGAAAATTGATGTTATTCATACACTAAATACATATTCTTATAAACATATCCTCTGTTTCAACTTGTTGCAGTAGTCTCAGTTGGATTATCAGTCTCTAGTTTATCACCAGAATCTTTTGCTTCACTTGCAGCTTCCACCTTTTCGACTTTTGAAGCACGAAACATCGCCAAATGAGTATCCCCTAGAAATGAAAGCAGATCCAAAGTTAAGCAGTTAACAGATGGAACTTGTGAAGCTCATAAAACAATGTACACCAGCCACACTCATCAACAAATCCATGATTCAACCATTTAATTGAAAAATGTCAGGTAGATACTTGGGTAGAGCTGAATCTATATGTAAACTATGATTTTTTTTTTAAGGAACAACATATCTTGAGCTTTACATTGAACCCTATTTCTTTTGTTTTTCAATGATTAATGTTTCCTATTTGCGGTTTTCATTCAAAGTAATAAACCTCGTTTTGGTATAATACTCCATACACTGCATAACCGACATCAGTCTTGGCCAAAATCCTGGTAATATAATTCAAGCCACGAAGGGTTTTGCTTTTCTATTTGACAATAGAAGTGGGCCAATAAATCCTACACCTTAGTTCTTATGTTGATGGAATTGCAAAGCATGATCGATCTAGGATGCTACGTAAGGGAATTTGCTCTAGCTGGCTTCACTAAGAAGTTCTGGACATAATTTGCTTGGTTCTCATGCTTTAGATTATTTGGTACTATACCATAGTTTGTTTGAAATGACTACCATTTGCATGACAAGAGTAATGTGATCGTGCAGGTGTAAGAAGTATGCTCTAAAAATCATTATTGTAGATAATTGTTATTTAGATACAACGTGTTTATATTTATTATATTAGGTAATATGTTGTGACATAAGATGTTACCCGGTTATTATTAAGTGACATTGTAGAAAACTCATGCCAATGGTTAATGAATCAAAGGCAGGAGTATGGCTTTTCGGTTCCTTGTACTGTTATGTTCTAGACCAAGGTACATAATTATGTACAATAGGTCTATACTCTTTGTACCTCTATTGAATATGATGATGTACTTAATCATTGATGTAATGACCTTAAGCAAACGTAAGATTACATGCACTGAATGAGATCAAATATAAATACTTTCTGGAAGTGATCATTGATATTGAAAAGGTATTCAACACAATTTGTTTATGATATCCTTAGACCTGAGAAGTTTGTGCAGATTTGTTTATTGTATGCTTATACTCTAACCGAGTCATTTGGTGATGATCTTTCTAGGTCAAATATTCCAAACAACGTCAGGTTTTATGCATGATGAATGAGTTTGTATAAATGCTGAATAAGGAATTCACCAATCTTTTCGTGAGATAGTATATTCAATTATACATGTATAGGATTGGACTCGAGAAAAAAAAAATCTCTGGCCAGAGGAATTTTGTGAAAATATTTTTCGAAATTAATATATGATATATATTTATTTGTGAAATTGTTTTGGAAACAATTAAGAGTCCAATGAGTTACATATTATAAAATTAATAATTATATGAGCTAGAGATTTTATCAACGATAATATTCTGGTTATATTAGCTCATAGAATATAGTACGGTGAAAGAATAAATAAACGATTATAATTGTTAGCAAAACAGATTTTACAAATCAATTTGAAATTCTCGAGGGTGAATTGTAATATGTTGATGAACATGATTATAATTAGTAGAAGCCTAAAATTAAGAATAAAAGAATATAATGGAGTTAATGGAAAAATAGTTTTTCCATGTGATCCTACAACCGAGATCTGAGATCACTAACGATCTCACGCACTATCACAACTAGGGTTTTCATATAAAAGGATTACTATGAGATAGTCTACCCTATTGTTAGTTTGAGAGTTGGCCATCAGAACTCAGAAAACCCTACGACGGCTGTGAGCGTGGAGAGAAAGGAGACATAACATTTGGGCTGCTATTGTAGAATTCTCGAGATTGTGAGATCAACAAGAACCTAAAAATTATTAAAGAATTCTCGGAGAACAAAGAAAATTGGTTAAGTTAATTTTTTCCGCAATTGTAAAAAAAAAAAAAAAAAAAACAGGTTTGAAATTTGTGGAGCAGTTTGTTACTCTTAGATCATTGACGCTATCCCACTTACTACTCAAAACTTTGGCGTTAGATAGAAAACGAGTCTATATTTCTTGTTAAAAACTGGCCTGACAGTGGGTCATTGTGTGGGCATTTTAAACCTGCCACCCATATTCACATCCAGGAAGCAAGCACGGCCAGCAACTTCCAGTCATCCCTTTTTCTGTGGTTATCATTGTCCACCAATTTATCCTCCAACATAAGCTTCTGATTGAAACGGAATAAGAGACGTTTGATTGGATTTAACTATCTGTCGGAACTTCTACCACTCCAATTGATACCCACGTTCCTCGAGAAGTTAAGAGCATAAAGTTCTGTTCACATTACTACTGGTGGAGCATTGTCTAGCTGTGCATCAAAGTAGCACCTCTAGAACCATCAAGGATTAGCCCATGTACAAAAAGGATCGAGGAAAAAGACATGCAACCTGAGTGGCATCTTTTAGCACCACTTGAGACCAAATGTGTTTAAAGGGTGTGTTTAGCTGATCAAATGGAAATGGAAACCGACTTAATTTAAGGTATTTAAAAACAAAAGTTGCAACTCATCAATGCAGTGAAAGACGAAAGTACGATGCCAGGTAAAGAACGATAGAAACCAAGTAAAAAGGATGACTAATCAATATAACAAGGCTTACCAAATGTAACACAACTTCCAGATGACAGAGTGGCAACAGCTCCAGGTCTCAGCCGCTTGTCGTCAATAAATGTCCCATTGGTGCTATCCAAATCTGTGACTAGGAGATTTCCTTCTTTCTTCTGAATGCGGGCATGCAGACCAGATACTATTAAGTAAGCAAAATATGTTACAAAATTCATAGTTTTTGATCTGGAAATACTAAATACCAAAAAGGTTAGCTTCGTTTCAGAACTAGTATAAAAACTGTACTTGCTGGAATCCAAACAATTATAGGGTTTCTGAACAAAAAAGTATCCTCTACAACCATGGAAATAAACCAATGAATTTGAATTAAAAGAATTGACTGCTTCATCAAATTCTGAAAATTAGTAAGTAAACGAAGGCATCTTATTTATAAATGATGCACAAATTTGCTGATTCAGTTGGCGGTAATCAACTGTTAAATTTGTGCAATCTGCAACATGCTTTATGAGGAAGATATGTCAAGCACGCAACGGATGTAGGTGTATGAGATAGCCTCTATGCTTTAGGTGGGATACCTGTTGCAACTGGAATCACCACATCAGCTTTCTCAGGCAGTCGGCCAACAGTCACCTCATTCTAGATAACATCCAAATAAACAAATTACACTGTTGCAGGGATCAAGTCATGCGTAGCATTATGACAAAAGAAGCTGAGAGTACTTACAGAAGCAATTTCAAATGCGTTAGGCATTTTGACATTGTAACCAATATGTCTCGTATCTCCATCACCTAGAAAGCAACAGATATATGCATACAACTTGTTATTTCTTAATTAATAATACACCATTAAAGAAATACAAAGGGAGTTACTCTAATCTAGCAACATGGGAAGACTGCAACTTAATAATTTGATTATGTACACTACTAGTCACAATTGCACAGAAGTTCCTCTTTGTAAATTCTAAAAGCAAACAAAGTAGAGGAGGGAATTAAAGAGAGTTAGGATGAAATAATGCAAAAAATTAAGATGGTTCAGCCTGGAATGTGTATGTCCACCTGACCACAAAACCTTAGAAGGTCATATCAGATTTAATAGATAAATTAATCAAATTTTACACGATTTATGTTTATTAAACAAAAGGGTGTCGTTTACAATTCAAGAGGGACGAATATCATTAGCATAATAATAGCAATTAATATTGACTAAAATTAACCTCAAACTTAGGGTGCAATCTTTAGTTTAGAAGAGAGAGGTTAAAGCAAATAGTGTAGATCAAGTACAGCTATGCTCCAAAGCCGCAGGTTAAAGTGATTGGTGGGGCTGGTCCAGACAGGTAAACAAAGCCCCAAACAAAAGCAATCAAACTTGGCATATTAAATCGATTAAGGCCCTAAGGGACCAACATGTTGAAGTAGTCCTTATATCAAAAGGATTCAAGCTAGTTCTGCCATTACCCTTGGTTGCTTGTTCACCACTTCATTCCCGAGACAAACGGCCACTTCATTCCTGAGACAAACGGCTCCTTTTGTCCTTCTAATTACTTGGAAGAAAGTGGCCTTTTCTCCCCAGGTTCTTCCCTAGCCTATATGCTGAAAGAAACTAACAACACTTCAATCCCTCACTAGGCTACTGATATTGCTAAATGCTCTGCCACAAAGCAAGTTCTCCTGGACTTTCACCTGAATAAGTAGGCCGGGTGGCAGAAGCTGCTAAATCTTCTACTCGAGCGTACGTGGACAAGAGGGTGTACCAATGGGCTCACTTCCTGACGTTGTGTCGACCCTATATTAACAGAGTGGAATGATCACCCTAGACCTCCTCTTCCCTATTCCCCGTCCCCCCCCCCCTTTTTTTTTTCTTGGCAACCCTTTTATTTTTCTTTTATTAATAGCAGAAGGTTACTAACGACTGGAGCAAGTAGGCTTGTCTAAAAGCCATAGGCAAAAGAACAGGTCAAAAGTAACAAGGTTTTCAAAAAAGACAAGCCTTAAGGCAACTATAGCTAGGAAGGCAGGTTAGAGCCAGTGGTCTTTCATATCCAAAGTCAAGCAAGACAATAAAGAAGAGTTTTAAGCAGTCAACACTTACATGAAAGTTGTTGAACATGCTATTTATGTGCTTGGATTATGTCTTTCTATTATGACTTCAATTAAAATTCAAGCTATATGTCTTTTGAGCCACGGTACTTTAATTTGGGAAAATAAGGAACACTAATGAAGTAACACGATTTTTGAACAATTTGTATGCTAAAGTGTGCTAGGTCTGTTTAAAAAATATAAGAGTTTTCTTGAGGATACATTATGTGGGCCGATAACAGTTAGGACAATGATCAATCACATTACGTCGCTAAGTTAATACTCACACTATCACATTAATTGCAGGTTATGGAGATCTATCTGGATAACTGTTTTAGCATCAGTTACAAAATGGTAGTATGACTTCCATAGTTACAATGCCAAGGGAACATGTTGAATATGGGCCTAAGAGGATCAAGAATTCAGCTGATCACAAACCTGGTCCACTAAAGTCTACCATGGCCTTCAAAAGAAATGCAATTACCACTAGATTCCTCCTACATTTTAGCACACCCATCTCCGATAAAAGCTGAATATATCAAATTTCCATTTGAAATATGGAAAAGAGAGAGCTAACTGACCAACGGGTACAAGAAGCCATCTTTCTGCAATATCTGTTGGAGGGCTTTCAGTCTCGGAAGCATGTATAGCTCCAAGATTCCTCTGTTGCCTCGCTTTGATTCCAACACACTGTAGCTGTGCGACGAAGGTCCTAGAGGACTGGAACGGTATTGAAGTTGAAGCAAGAAAAGAGGCTTTAGACCGAAACAAGGGAAGTAATGGTGCTGAGGAGAATTTTATCGGAGGCTTCGGAAGCTCGGCATGGGAAAGAGAATGGGCAGTCATTTCCATTTGTGCAAAGTTCAGTCTTCCTGCCCGTGACACTGAGATCTCTGGCTCTCTGCGCCGATGGGTTGGTCTACTACTACTCGATTTGAGCACACGAGCTGGAGTATGTGGCAACCATTTAACGCTCTGACAAGGATTCGGATATCAAAATCTTAAATCCGGCTGAGTATTTCGTGCGCTCAAAAAAAGAAAGAACAACAAAAAAAAATTCCTAAGCAATCGAACGCTCTATATAGGCAATCGATTAGCTCGGGAACGACAACAAGAACCACAAAACGTAACTATGCCCAAAATAACCCCAAATAAGTTCTAACCTTCTAAAACAAACATTAACTAGAACTATATTTCACGGATCTAAATAGATTATATATCAAACCTTTTTTTTTTTGATAAGTAAGACAAATTTATTAAAAAAACTCAAAAGACATCAGTACAAGAGACTATACTGAAGAAACGGAACATAAGCAAACTAAGCACAAGGCCCAAAGAACACCAACAACACCAACAGCACCTACCCACCCAAGAAACATAAACACCCTCAACCCACAAGCCACCCCCCACCCACCCTCAGCCCTAAACCCACCCAAACGCGGCCAGCCATGCCACCCCTATCATTCACGCCCATAACTTGTCGCCTTCTTAGTAATCGAAGAAGACCCTTCATAGTTAACCGAAGACTTCAAGCCCTTCAACTCCCTGATCATTCTCCCCCCTGTTTTTCTAAACTTTTGCGAACTGAGCGGCACCCGATTGTGTTCCAACGCCGCAAAGAGGTCGCTCAGCTTTCCCTCTTGACCATCACACGACAACCCAACCATCTGACCCACAGAGGAAACCATGTCCAAAACCCATGCCGGAGATTCCCCCCTCAAAGCTTTACTAGGGAAAGTGACCGCCGAGGATTCGATCGAGGGTACAGGTTCTGTCACCTCCACCAAAGACAACGCACCGCCAACCGTTCCCGATGCATCAACAGTCCCCTCTACAACACTATCAAACCGAGTGATCCCAACTACCTCCTCCGACTCAGCACACTGATCAGGGGAGTGAGAATGCCCTCCATCATGACTGCCAGACCCCTCACTGAATCGATCTGACACTGCCCTGCCCACCCCCACTAAATTGGCCCTGCCCTGCCCCACTCCAAGTGCCTCACCCGTCACCCCAGCAAAACCCACAACCTTATCCGCATCATAGAGCACCAAGGAAGACCCAGCACTCAACTGGGTCATCAACAGGAAGATCTGGCGCAAAAAAGACCCCCTGGGGGGAGGCAGACACGCCCTGAGGCAGAGAACCGGAGCTCGGCGACAGCTCCGGCGCCGGAAGGGCCTCCGGGATGCTATCCCGCACCCCCTCATCCGTCATCGCCGCTCCTCCCGCCGCCGGAGCATCAAGAGCAGGCGAAGAGAAGCCCTCCTGGAACGATACAGACACGCCCTGAGGCAGAGAACCGGAGCTCGGCGACAGCTCCGGCGCCGGAAGGGCCTCCGGGATGCTATCCCGCACCCCCGCATCCGACGTCGTCACTCCTCCCGCCGCCGGAACCTCAAGATCTGGCGAAGAGAAACCCTTCTCGGTCGAGGCAAACACGTCCTGAGGAAGGGTACCGGAGCTCGGCGACTGTTCCGGGGCCGGAAGGACCTCCGGGATGCATTCTCGTACCCCCGCAGTCGACGTCGCCGAGCCTCCCGCCACCGGAAGCTGGTGGGCATCACTCGTTGAATCACTGGTCTGCATCGGGTCAGGAATGAGACCCGACCCATCGCCCACAACATGAAGCCCCACCGAAGTTGACTGACCCGGCCCACTGATGCCCCCATTTAACTTCCCTTGACCAGCCTGCTGACCCGGCCCACTAGTGCTCCCTAATAAAGCTAACAGAGCGTCGATCTCTTCTCGAATCCTTTTCAATTTGAAACTCCACAAAGCCACGTCCATCACCCTATCACCAGCAAGCGGAACAATAAATTCTGACTCATTGGAATATGAACCGGCCTGCAGCGCATGCAATGTGCCCCCCAAAATGGCATGCGCAGAGACCTGCAGCGCTGCCTTCTTCTCCACGCCATCCTCAGGCTCATCACCACCCATCACGGCCAGCACCCCACCCTCAAAGCTCTCCCCCTTCGACCCTCTCTTAGCAGCTTCAACGAAAGAAACCTCCTTTCGTACTCTAGAGCCATAAGAGCCGCCACCCTCTTTATGAATCTGACCAAGGTAGGAAACCACTTCCTGAAACACCGAGACAAGTTCCATCCACCCTGACCCCTCCATTCCTTCCGGAACCATCACTACCCCTCTCCGGCACCCCCCACCAAACTCAGCTATGGCCACATATCTACCGGCCTTGTTGCAGCACCTCTGTGCCATAAAAGCCCGGGGTGCTTCGTTAAATTTCGCCACAAACTCCCTATTAATATCCGCCAGCAAGCTACTCACCATGTTAACCAACCAGACAACACCATACCTCCCAAGAAAAATAGAACTCAAGGCCTTCCGACTCCACTCGGAGAGTTTCACAACACCGTTCCCTAAAACGGTAACCTGAAATTCCTTAGCTTCAACACGGAATCTACGAGAAAAGGACATAGAGAGCACCAAACTAAACTAACGCAACAACACTATCGGACACAATCAAGCCAGCGACCAAACACCTAACCCATACATCCCACAGACAAGCTTAGAGAGGATTATTCTAGAGAGAAGGAGGAGCTTCTCTCTCTAACGCAACAGTTAGTAGCAAGTTTTTTTGAAAATGGATGATTATATATCAAACCTAAAACCTAAAATACAAACCTATTAAAAACCACTCAAACGTTAGAAAATTTCACACCTTTAACGTGGAGGAGAACAAAGAACGTTTATGCATGGTTCAGATGACAATGCAAGGAAAAATATATTGGTGATCATTGAGAGCGTGGGAGAGGTAACCCTGAAAATGACCTTCGGTTTCTTTCATATCTTTCCACTATCCATTCGATCGACACAACATCGACAGATCACGACTGTTATTACACGTGAAACGCTTCAATTCGTTGTTTTGAATTCCTAAGCAATCTATCAATTGTAATAATCGATTGAACGATGTTTCAAACAAGCGAAGGTTACAGAAATACGCAAATGTTGCTTGTCATGTGCCATGTGTCAATTCTTAGGCGTTCTATCGGCCCCTCGACCGATCGACCGTTAATATTGGACACGTGGCAGACTGCAATTCGTTGTTTTAAATCCTTATGCAATCGAATAGTGGGTATGACCGATTGAATGCCCTTTTCGAAAAAAGTGACAGTTACAAGTTGCTTTGCATGTGCCATGTGTCAATTTATAACCGATGGATCGTGTGGTAGTGTGGATCGATCGTGCAGTAGTGACGACCGATCGATCGCTAAAATATGACGATGTATCGCCATTGATCGATCGATCGGCTTATAGGGATGATCAATTGACAGTGATTTCGTCACCAAAACTCTCTGCTCATCATGGCAGAACATTTCGTCACTTAATATATTTTTTAAAAAATAATATGGCCTATCGATCGCCGTTTGTGACCGATCGAATGGAAGGGTGACGAGCAAATTCGTCCCGAAAGGCTCTTGTTTCTAGGGTACACATGAAGGAAAGAGAAACCAACAATTCATAAGTAGAAATATATATATCACTAGGCTTCAATATTGTAGGAAATTATTAAATATTATATATCCTAAATACATGGGTGGACACAGTACCGCGGCTTGCACATCCAATTACCGGCCAGTACTACACCATTATTCAACAATAAAGGTAACACAACAGATGCAGATGCATCTAGACGTTAACACAACAAGTACTGTGACGTGCTCCCAATTCCTCCTGTACAGCACATATATAGTTAGTGATGTTCGGCCATGTAAAAAATTCATCATTTTCAAAAAATTTGATGAAAACAAAGAAAAAAAATCATAACCGAACATTTAAAATCTTAAAAAATTAATCAACAAAAACTCTAATATCTTTTCAAAAAAACTAATTCCGACCGATCATTTATCTCTCTATACTTTTGTACATATTTCATTAAAAATCAATTTACAATCAAATAATTAAAAAAAAATTCATCAACTTTTTATAAACCCTAATAAAACTGCGAATTTGGAGAATTTGTTTTTTTTGCAACCAAATATCACCGCATGTGTATGCGCATTGATCTTTGAACGAAGATAAGAGTAGTTAGAGACGCTTAATTACCTTGTAAAATAGGGGTTCATGGATATTGAGTGCCCCGGAATACATCCCCGTGCCTTTCATGCTGCTCGAGGCACAGTAATAAACAACCTGGAAGATGGAAATTCTGTGTTGGCAGTCCACGACGAGCAACTGACATACGATTACTAACATTGGAATGCGCACTAATAAAGCAACTATCAATGCAGTGTACAATACCAATACCAGGTCGACTCTTTTGGGTCTTTTTTTTCTTCTTACTAGCGGTCCCTATCAATGCAGTGTACAATAAGACTAACGTTTTCTTTTTCTCGTTTGTTAATTTATTTTAATATTGGTCAGATGGGTTCATTAATTCGGTGTCACCCATTCGACAGAGTGTTAGGACGTACTCGCTGATTCTCTCTTAGGAGAGAATCCGAGTCCGAGTTTTCGGACTCTTTTAAATCTTTTTTTTTCTTCTTATTAGCTGACTGTTTTGGTTCTTTAAATTTATCTTTATGAACGTCCGTGCACTCTTTAAAAGTTTTGACAATACACTTTTCAAATCTTTTAACATGGGAAAGCTCATGTTTTTCTTTACAACTCTGAATTCCCTTCCGAAGGCAATCAACAATTGAGCTGTCAGGTACGACGTCGTCATCAAGATCATATGAATGAGTAAACGTCATGGCAAGTGCAGATGGCACGAAACGATCAGAACATACAAGCTGGTCACAAGTTTGCGCTGCAATAATCAAAGTAAGGATAATTAGCAACTCCATTGTAACTGCCATAATATCTTTCTAATGGCCTCGTTTCTCTCTCTCTATCAATTGAAACAATATTAATTGCCAACTTGATTTAAGCACAATTATGGCTTGAATATTGTAAATTACTTATATAGGCAATTAATTGTACGAGCTGTAAAACACCCTTCAAATAAATAAATAAATAATTTAATGGTTTAGAAAAAGGAAAATTGTAAATAATTACTAAGAGTTTTGCAACCGATGAACCCACGTTCGAAATTAGCCAATAGTATTTACCAATACTCTAAGGCTGTGTTTGCATTGTAAAATTTTATCCCTCCTAAAATTTTAACACAATAAAATATTACAATATAATCTCTCTCCCTCATTAAATCATTACTTTTCACTACAAAAAATATAAAAAATTATCTCTCTTCACTTTTTCACTAAATCCAATACCTAAAATTTTAACAACACTAAAATTTTACAAAACAAACCCACCCTAAGAAATATGACAGAGACTTTTTTTATGGAATTAGATTTCACGCGGCCGTAGTGAATAAAGATAAATAAAGTAATTGTAAAGGATCGATAATCACTGAATTTGTTGCTAAAGATCAAGTCAATAAATAAAATAAACAAAATCTACCAAAATATAATTATTAGGTCATATATTGGACCAATTTTTGTCCATAAACACCTTGAAACGATAATCCCCACAGTAAGTACTGCAAATTATTTGAAAATAATCTTAGGTACCCCATATGGAAATTAATATTGTAAATAACTAAAAATAGGAATGACCCATGTGAAATATTGTATGGTCATATATTGAATCAAAGCACACATTTCAAAAGGTTTCCTATGAAAAAATTCGTTTAGGAAAAGAAAATTGTAAATAACGTTTAATTTCTTTAAATTTTATTACTATTAATTTTCTAATAGATTTGCTAGCTAGCCGGCCGTAGCTTCTCTCCCAATAGAAAATTTCCACTGGAAGCACAGTTATGACTTGAATATTGTAAATAAATAAATAACTAAGAGATTTGCAAATGATGAAGCCGCATTCGAAAACATTTTACCGACCGCTTCAAAAAAAGAAGAAGAAAAGGCTTCATTCTTCATTCCAATGGACGTACGTAGTTAGAATTCCCAAATCCAGCCTAAATTAATTTGGACTGAATGGACATTATCACACACGCACCAAAGCCCAATAATAACATTAGGCTCATGCCGCGCTAAGCCCGAAAGTAGGAGAAACCATAACACATGTCATGAGCAGTTATAAATCCATTTGTAACGTGAAGCAGATTTCACGATCCCGATGTCCCCGTTATTAAAGCGGGCTACCCATATTTATGGAGACGTGCAAAGAGTACATCCCGGTACATGACACTAGAGGGAATCAAATTCCTTAAAAAATGGAAATGTAAGGACGTGGAGAAAGAGCTATAAAAGTAAAATATCGAGATGAAGAAAGATAAATGATTCTCGAGTAATTAAATAGAGAAATTCTCAAAGAAATACTGACTTAGGCATCCGAGGTGCCTTACCCCGGTATCTGAGATCCTCTTTTTCATTTTTGTAGAAAGAATTACGCAAAGATCGAAACGTATTTACTCGGAAGTGTTGATCATAAATCAACTGATTCATCAACAAATAACAACGATAATCGAAACAATCACACAAAGATAACACGAGTATTGGTTACGAAGAGAAACCTCTTGAAAACACACTTTATGAATAAAAAATCTACGGGCCTGATTTGGCCAAGAAATGTTTAATTAGATTGACAACTCGAAGTACAAAGTGATCTATTAGAAATACACAACATCCATTGCTATTCTAACTCACTAACGTCTTACCCAAACACCGAATCTGGATCTGAAACCTTGTAGGGAACGAGACCTCGTCTCTTATGTTCAATCACACTAGAACCTTCACCAATCTATTCTTACATGCAGTCCGCCCTGTGAAACTTCACAACCACTGCTACTCGAACAGAGCTACTCAAACCATCTAGGGTACTAGCACTTCTAAAAAGAACATAAGATCTATTGGGGTAATCTTGGTGTAATCGGAACTCTGATAAGAAACTAAAGGTACAAAATATTTCTAGTACACCTTTAGTTCGTGCAGAGTAAACTAAGAAAATATTTACAGAGTGTGAGACCCCGACTTTTTAGTTTTTGCACTACCCTGAATTATTAAGAAAAGACATGTATGGTTGACTTTATTTAAAATTATGTCTAAGGTGAGATTTTCCTTTGACACTTTTTCTTGCATCCTTATTAATAATTTACACGTTATATTTGTTTGCAAATTTTTAATAGTGTTAAAATTGTATTATAGGTGTCTAAGATAAAAATAATTAAAAGAATAAGTGAATAAAGTGAAGGAAAGAGGCGTATAGAGGGAGACACACGTGACCAGGAAAAAGAAGAAGCAGCCGCATGTTTCACCAATTGTGGAAGGCATTACAAACAAAGTTGGGGGTAGGATGGTCTTTTCCTCCCCAACACTTTGTTTCATGCCAGTTCCCCCTCCCCATTTCCTCATTCGACTCCCTTGTCACTCACGCATTCACACTCACAAACAAGAGAAGAAGAAAGCTGGGAGGAAAAGAAGGAAACCAAGAAGAAGAAGAAGAAAGAAGAGGAAAAGAAGGAAACTGAGAAGGAGAAGGAGAAGAAGAAGAAGAAGAAGAAGAAAGAAGAAAAGAAGAAGACGAAGAAGAAGAAAACCGTGAGTTTTGTGTGAGTAATTGTTAGATTTAGTTTATGTTCACTACAAAAAAAGGGGAAACAACAGCGGTCGGAAAACCGCTGGTAAAAGTCAAAAAAACGCAGCTAAACTTTTACCAGCGGTTTTTACCGGCGTTTTCCGACCACTATCTTTTCTCCGTCGGGGAATGTCTTCAACAGCGTTTTTCATAAACGCTGGTGATTCCCTAACTTTTAACAGCGGTCACTTAGCGGCGTTTTTAACCGCTGGTACTTCTACAGCTTACAACAGCGGTTTTTTAGCGGCGTTTTTAAAAAACGCTGGCATTTCCCCGCTTATAGCAGCGGTTTTTTAGCGACGTTTTTAAAAAACGCTGGCGTTTCTCATGACTTTCAACAGCGTTTTTAAAAACGCTAGCGTTTCCCTACTTTCAACAACGGTTTTTTAGCAGCGTTTTTAAAAACGCTGGCGTTTCCCTGCTTATAGCAGCGGTTTTTTAGCGGCGTTTTTAAAAATGCTGGAGTTTCCCCTGATTTTCAACAGCGGTTTTTTAGCAGCGTTTTTAAAAACGCTGGCGTTTCCCCGCTTATAGCAGCGGCTTTTTAGCGGCGTTTGTATAAAACGCTGGCGTTTGTCCTGATTTACAACATCGTTTTTTTAGCGACGTTTTTAAAACTGCTAGCATAGCCCAAAAACCGCTGGTATAGCCCAAAAAACGCTGGCGTTTTGCAATGTGATGCATTTTTAAAACACCACTAATTTTTTCTTATATTTTCATATACATGATTTTTTAATTGGTAATACAAATTTATTTTAATAATCATAATTCATTAGATATAAAAACTTAAAGAGCAAAGATAATAAAACAAAATATAGTTCACCATTAATTAATAATGTTTTACAATAAACACAAAAATCTCTACAAGTAATTTAAAAAAATAACAATAAACAAAAGACCAACTAAAATATTCAAATACAGCACAATAAGCAAGAACTAATTAAAATCTTCTCACTTTCACGTATCAACATCCTCTTGAATTCCTGTAAATGAAAACAAATATCAACATGAGAAATAAATAAAACATTAGGCTTGTTTCTAGACAATTAAGCTAAGAGTCTCTAGGACGTAATTAATAGTTCTCTACAATCTAATGAAACCAAAATCTAGAATTAGAAAAACATGAAATTCAAAATCAGGCAATAGGTTTCCACGAAAGCAAAGGCCAAGTACAAGTTTCAATTAGTCATGAGAATAGGAAGAAGAGTATTTATACATTCCACCAGACATAAGAAAATTTACCAAATTCCAGCATAACAAATATCTCAAAATTAAACATTAAATAAACAAGTTGAAATAACAAAATAAAAATAATATGGACATAGAAATCAAATTCAGAATCAGCCAGGAAGCATGGGGAACAAGGACTTCTCCAGTTAGCACTTTTGATGTGTTACTGGAATGTCTGTTGATGAAGGAGGACAATTTGGGCCCAGAAGTCAGCCTGATGTGTTTTGAAGATATAGCACACTGTTCAGTGAGTTATTTTTCAATTTGCTACTTTCAAGTGGTCATCCTAAGAAACCTCAATTCAGCACAGCACTAACTATGTTCACAGATTATGTGCAAGTGCCTACGATATTTCAAAAGCATAATATTGTTGGCAGTTTTTTTTCTGAGAAAAAATACTCTATTCTAAAAGAGGTTACTATGAAATTCTGTTGTGTATACCTTCTCAATCAAACCGATAACACCAGAATTTGAAGGATTTGAACATTTCCCCCCTTCAGTTTGAATGATGTTAACCTCTTTCTGTTCCAGCATCTTTGCAAGCTTGAAATGTTAGTTACTTAGACACAAAGATTAAATCAGTATATGGTGGGCCATGGAACACCTTTTTGAGTTAAAGTTCTACTTGTAACCTGATCAGGCAGGCGTAGTGTGTGAGACACAGTTACTGATAAGGCTACAGAGGGAAGAATCCTCTTAGTCTCTTTGGTGAGTTAGACTAACCTTTGAAGCAAAGGTCCCCTGTGGCCAACCAAGAAGCCCTGCCACCATTTGCCCTGTTTGATTGCAATCATCATCAATAGCCTTCACAGGAAAACATGAATGACAAAAAGTTACACTTCAACCCATTTCATCCAACTCCAACATCAATTCAGGACAAGAAAACTAAGAAGTACACATTAAACTTGGGATCATACTCTAATACTATGTTAGATTACCAATAATCCCAAAAGTTTAAACTCGCGGAAACAGACAAATTGAAAATTTTGATAAGTATTCTAACATCTACTTTGATTAGACACATTACCATGACAAAGGCAGGCAACAAGCAGGCGAAGAATTAGTATATGCACCTTGAGATGATCCATTGCGCACGGATTTCTAGTAACTTTGACTTTGCATCCCGAAAGAGTGCATCAGATCTTGAAGCCATCAATTGCTGAAATTCAAATAAAAAATCAGCTTGTGTATTTCATTTATTTATTCATTCCCAAGGAGGTTATTTTGAATACCGTAGACAGGAGATTATGAATTAGTATATGCACCTTGAGATGATCCATTGCTGCAAGGTTGAAACCAAGCGTGTCTATGCATTCCTGTCACAAATCAAACCATCATCTTGTAAAGGAACCATCTTAAATTTCTCCTTTTTTCCCCTTTATTCATGGATAATAACACCAAATTAAACAAAATTATTAAGGTCCAAGTGCTAGCAGTATTATGCAGACCAGAACAAATTAGGTAAGTAATGGCCCTAGTAGACCTGCTGGACTAGAACAAGATAGAAAGAACGACCACTTGTTTATGGTGGATTTTCAGTTTCACTCGCAAATTTCTGTTTCTATGCATCACACAGAAAGCAAATTTCTGGTGTCTTTTTCACTTAGTTGACTGAAGATAGGGAAAGGAAACCCAATGGACCAATGATCAAGATTCCAAAAGTGGAACTTCCTCCATGGGCATTATACATTGATTCATTGAGACAGATTGACCAATCCTGTGTAACTTGAAAGGTGCTGGCAGACCCCAGAGACCTTTTTTTTTTCTACTCCAACCTCACATGTGTAACCATATGCAGATTATATCCATAAGTTCTATAAAATTCTAGAAGTGTCATTAACCCGATAAAACTCTTAAGCACAAAGCTGAAGCCTGTGACTACCTTGACTCTCGGATAAAGAATATCCTTAAGAATGGTCAACACAGGTCTGGCAGCCGGGGTAGTAACTAATTGATTATGATGTGTCTGCAATAGCACTGTAGCAACCCTGCAAACAAGCTCAACCTGCAAAACAATGCAGTAAATACGATCACAACACCACTGCATGCTGAGCATCATTTCAAAACTAAAGCCCATCCTCGTCTTATTTCTAGTCAAAGAAGTAGTGCTAAAATTGAACATTAGAAAGTGCACGGAGAACATAATCAGATGGTGAGAGCCCAAGCATAACAATATTTGGTTGGACAGAGCCCATTGATGCACTCACATTCGAAATCAGCGTCAGATACCTAGGATTTGAAGGCTCCAGCTCCATAATCTTTCAAATGGGCTTCCGGTCGCCGGAGGAGGAGCTGAGAGGGAGGCTGAGAGGGAGTGAGAGAGAGGCTGAGAGCCGGAGGGACAGGGAGAGATAGAGTGAGATTCGGGGCTGGGCGGGAAGGGGGAAAGGGGGAATTCGGGGCTGGGCGGGAAGGGGAAAGGGGGGGGGGAGTTTTCACGGGAAGAGGCTTTCAAAGCTCTTTTTTTAATTTGTAGTTTTTCAAATTTTTTAATAATAAGTTATATTTTGTAGATGTGTTTTTAGTAAGTTGTAAATTGTAATAGTATTTAAAAATTTGTATACTTAGTATTAAATACATAGCAATGTACATTCTTTATAATCTTTTTTATAATTAGTATAATAATCTTAATTAAAATATATTGATAGTAATAATATATAATACTTATAATTTAAAAAATACAAATTTCCATAACAACTATGATCAGAGGTAGATTTCTCTCTCCCTCTTTTCTAGAGTGTCATTTTTACTTCTTCTTTTTTTCTCTCCCACGTTTCTAAATCGTGTATGTCCCAAAAAAAACCCACAAGCCGAGCTAAAATAGCTAAAATCTCATCCCTAATAGGATTTTAGCAAAATTAAATAGACTGCCAAAATATGACCCAAATCGGGTTAAAAAATAATTTCTAAACGGTAAAGGAAAGAAAATCATAACTAAAAATAGGTTTTTGAGAGGGAAAACAGCGAATTTAGGGCTCGAAATGAGGCGCACCGAAGCATAGCTTGATGATTACGACGTGCACGCCGAAAAGAGCTTTCCGAATTGGGGTCATGGGCGCGAATCGGATACTCGTAGCCAAAGTTATGACCAAAAAACCGACACATGCGCGAAAAGTGCTCCAATTCTATATAACAACTTCAATATTCATAACACTCTCTCTAAGTACTGTGTATTCTATTATATTGACTAAGTACTGTGTATAAAGATGTACACAATATTATTTTCTACTATTTTTCATAACTAGTATAATAATTTTAATTAAAAGTAATAATATATAATACTTATAATTTAAAAGTATAATCATTTCTATATAACATTGTATGATTTGTTATATATGTTTATCATATACATGATATGTGCTAATTAACCTAAGTACTTTATGTACCTATATATCTAATGACTAAATCATAGCCTCTAAGACCATATATTAAGTCATGTATTTTAATGACATAAGCTAATCTCACAATATCTTTTTGTTTGAAATTAAATTAAATATATCATATTACAACTTCAATTATCATAACACTCCCTCTAATTCCATATTTTATTAACAACTTTAATCTCAATTTAATTACCTACATACTTATTGCTTATATAAATATGCATATACTTATAATCCATTTTTTAAAAGTCTTGTTTTATTATATAATAAATTGAGTCACAATACATGTGGATACACTTATATACTTATACATATTACATTGTAGTAAAAAATAAGTTCCATATAATATTGTTGTCACAATACATTATATATATTATACTATATATACATATACATGGTATATATGTGCTAATTAACCTAAGTACTTTATATATATATATACCTACCTAATGACTAAATCATATCCTCTAAGACCATATATTAAGTTATGTACTTTAATTTCATAAGCTAATCTCATAATATATTTTTGGTTGAAATTAAATATAATATGTAATAGTTAAATAGTATTATATTACTAATTATTCAAAATATATATGATCATTATAAGTAAGCTAATAGATGTTTTCTAAACTATACAATAATGACTTCATTGGTATTGAATTAACCAAGTATTTTTTTTAGGTTGTGCTTTTATAGAATTTTTATTCATTCTTTACATACTTTGTATATATACTGACATATAATATATAAGTATATACTAGTTAAAAACTTCGTTGAAAATTAGGAGAAACACCAGTGTTTTTAAAAACGCCGCTAAAAAACTGATGTTGAAAAATGATGGGAGAAACGTCGGCGCTTTTAAAAACGCTGCTAAAAAACCGCGGCTATAAGTTGAGAAACGCCAGCGTTTGTAAAAACGCCGCTAAAAAACCGCTGTTGAAAAACGATGGGAGAAACACCAGCACTTTTAAAAACACTGCTATAAGCGGAGAAACGCCAGCGTTTTAAAAACGCCGCTAAAAAACCGCTGCTATAAGTTGGGAAACGCCAGCATTTTTAAAAACGCCGCTAAAAACCGCTGTTGAAAAACGATGGGAGAAACGACAACACTTTTAAAAACGCTGCTAAAAAACCGCTGCTATAAGCGGAGAAACGCCAGCGTTTTTAAAAACGCCGCTAACAAACCGCTGTTGAAAATAAAGAGAAACACCAGCGTTTTTCAAAACACTGCTACAAAACCGCTGCTATAAGTTGGGCAATTTCAGCGCTTTTTATGACCGCCACTAAAAAACCGCTGTCAAAACTCTTTTAACTTTTAACAGCGGTCTTTTTAACGGCGGTCAGCAAAAGTGTGAGACCCCGAAAAATCTGTACGTACTCCGTGGTAAGCTTAAGGATTCAGTGATTTGTTTTGAATTAATGGAGTTCATGGTATGATCTAAATTTAATGAGCATTATGGAATATCAATGGATGAGGTCTACATTTTAAGGTAGCCAATTTAAGTTGTTAGATTAAATGTATTTCTTTTTAATATCCTTGATTAATTTTTGAAGGATTATGTTATGGACCATATTATTGGGCTATTAAGGTTTAAATGGTTGGACTTAAAGCCTAAAAGAATGGGCTGAAAATGGACAGCCCAAGCTTGGCCGAAAATTAGGAATGATGGGCCTTGAAATTTAATCAAGTGGGCTGCACAATTACATGTGATGATGGGCCCTTGAAGTTGTGATATTGGGCTGCTATAAGGCTTAGAGTAATAGGTGGATATTGGGCCTTTAAATGTATGCAATTGGGCTACCATGAAGATCAAGAAATTGGGCTTTAAATTTATGCTAATGGGCTGCCAAAATGTTCATGGAAATGAGCTTTAAACTATGCTATTGGGCTGCCATAATATTCATGGTAATGGGCTGCCAT
This sequence comes from Myrica gale, assembly GCA_963930655.1. Taxonomy (NCBI): domain Eukaryota; kingdom Viridiplantae; phylum Streptophyta; class Magnoliopsida; order Fagales; family Myricaceae; genus Myrica; species Myrica gale. The sequence goes on along the minus strand of OZ005602.1, from coordinate 8,498,900 downwards.
TGAATGATTATTGGGCTTTAAGGATTTAGGTTATTGGGCCTTAGCCTTTAGGCTTGTGAAATGGACTTGAGACTTGTGATATTGGGCCTTAGACAAATATTATTGGGCTATCAAAGTCTTATGTGATTGAAATGTTAGTGGGCCTAACTTTAAAGATTGGTGTTAATGGGCCCTATCCTTTAAACTTATGAATTGGATCTAAGATGGTGTTGTTGGGCCTTGGATTAATGTTGTTGGGCTGCCCAATGGGTCTTGGAGTTAAGTTATAATATAAGATTAGTAGTACTAATCATTCATTAAGCCAACTAAGTATGCTATGTAACTAGGTTGGTTGAGTTGTAACTAAGTAAACTAAACTAGTTGGATTTCAACCAAGGGAACTAAATGGTTGAACTAAGCATTAAATATGGAATTCAAATGTGTGGTGGAGGGTGATTTTCGTGGGTTGCAAGATAGACATAGGGGAGACAAGACATGACAAGTTGAAAAGTAAATTTTGGAAGGAAAAACTTCCCTTTGACCGAACATAAGGCCAAGTTCATGCTCCCTTGCTTTTTTGGCTTTTCATTTCACACCCATCACACTTCCTTTCCACTTTATTTGTGTCACCTCACTTCTTTGGAGCCATTTGGTCGACCAACACAATCCAAAAGAGAGAAACCCAAAGCCAAAACCGAAATCAAGAGAGAAAGGGAGAGGAAGAGAGAACTTGGTGTAAACCGAACCTTTTGGAGCCACAAAGAGTGATTTCAAGTTTGGACCAAGGGGATTTCGTGTAAGGGGGAAGGAGAAGAAGGAGTAGAAGGAAAAAGGGAGGTCTTGCAAGAAGAAGAAAGGAAGGAGAAGACAAAGGACAACCAAGGTAACAACCGGATCTTATTTCCTTCTTGTTGGCCGAACCCTCTTGTGAATAGATCTTAAAATGTGAGTTATGTTGTGCTTGGATATTGTGAGATCTTGAATGATTAAAGAACCTTAAGTTATTTAGTAGGTGAAGGAGAGAGAAATTTTGCAAGGGAACAAGGAGAAGGAACAAGGAACAACAAGGTAGAAACCGAATCTACCATTTCTCTTGTTGGCCGAAACTGTTGGTGAATAGATCTTGAACTTTTATGCTTTGATGATGTTGAATATTGCTAGATCTGGTGTTATTAAGATGTATAAGAGTAGATCTAGCCATGTATGTTCTAGATCTAAGGTTGAATGTGAAGAAAAATGCAAATGGAGAACAATGTATGTTAAAGGAAGCTAGATCTAAGTTTATGCTAAGTTGGTGGGTTGTAAGTTGTAAATCTCCTTAGATCTATGGTTATGGATGTGTTGGAATGTTAAATCTAAGTGTTTGACCATTGTTATGATGATTTAATGAACAATATACATGTGAAGAGGTTCCGAACTATGGAAGAAATGCATGATAAAGAGGGAGATAGGACAAATGTAAGATTTGGCATAAATCACTATGATGGCCGAACCATGCAACCCTAAATTGCATTTTGCTGCTTATGTTTGGTGTTAGATCTAAGAGCATGAATGAATGTGAGTATGTACTGACTTGTTATTGGAAAATGCATGTAAGTTTGGTTGTGAATCGAGGAAGTTGCATGCAAATGAATAATGAGAAAATTCCAAGTGTTCCATGATATGGTGTTGGCCGAATGTCACTTTGTCCTTGATCTTGAATTATGTTATGATTGGTAGTTCTTAGGTTGTGAAATTGTTGAATGGAGGATGGGATCACCATGGGAGATGAAGTTGTAATTAAAGAACACATAAGATTGGTGTTGGCCGAATGCCATGAGGAAGAAAAACCCGAATTGCAAGCTTGTAACAATTGGACTTGTAACAATTGGAGATTTTATTTGCTTGTGATGAATGAATAAAATTAGGATTTTGGCCAAACAAATTAAAAGATGTTAAGGCTTAAAGGATCGAGTTAAAGGATTAACAAGCCTTGTGATGTTAAGCATGGATTAAGGATTCAATTAGAATGATTTAATGTTGGCCAAATCCTATTTAGGGCAGAGTGAGACATAATCGTAATGATATGTATATCAAAGCTAAGGATTAGAGAGCCTTGACCTTATGAGGAGAAAAGTGTAAACCCTAATCAAGATACCTATAAGTATATGTGCATAGATATTATATTGCAATACTAAATAATTAAATGACCTAAGTTTTAAATATTAGTTAAAGAATAAATTAAATAAAATATTTAATGATTAAAAGAATTATATTGATATATATATATATATATATATATATATATATATATATATTATCAAAAAGAAAATATAATATAGTTGCCATTCGGAAACATTTCCGATGAATGGAAGGTACGAAGTCAAGTGATGAACGGGAAGTTCAAGATGGATTAAGAAAAATCCGGCAACTATATTATACCATTAAATTAAGTAATGCGTAGAATTATCGCTACTTGTCCTTAGTGGACTTCAAGAGGACTGTCGGGTAATTCGTAGGACCGACACATACTGATATGGTTTCATCTATACGCAGTACATTGAAAGATTGAACCTATTCCTTGTAGGCGAGGAGCCAAGTGAGCAAAGAAGAATTTGCGAGGAGTACTGTAAGTGGATCTTACCCCTTTTGGAAAACTGGAATGATACACTGCATGTTTTATTGTGCATGGCAAGATGTTTTTAATACATATGAAATGTATTGCATGAAGAATGTTTCAAGTACGCATGATGTTTCGAACATGTCATAGCATGATCATTTGCATGAACGCATGAGAGACGTTTTGATTGCAAATGAAAGTACGAGGTTTTCAAGAGTGGCATGACATGTTCATTGCATAGAAAACATGAAAAGTTGTTTTATGCAAATGAAAGAGAATTTATGTTATGATTAAGCACGGAGGTTTTGGTTGAATACGTACTAAGTTAAGTGAGGTTCGACATCCATGCCGAGGGACGTTGTTCGTGAAGGATGGATGAATGGACGCCCATACCGAGGGACGTTGTTCGTGAAGGATGGGTTAGTCCGTGAGGTATGTGCAACCACACCGAGGAACGTTGCTCGAGAAGGTGTGGCGCCTCCAAAGGTCGTGTCTAGCCATCAGGCCTGGGGCAACTACGGGCTAGCTCGACCAGATGTAAGGTCTCCAAGGGAATTCGGGGACGGTTCCGAAGGGAACGCACAACCCTGACTTCAGGGGTCAAATGGAGCGAGCCAAGAGTAAGAGATACGAAATGGTTGTGAAAAGGCCAACAGTGGCACAAGTATGGAAAGAATGATTTTCAAGGGCCAAGGGCCAATTTTATAAGCAAGAATGAAAGAATGATTTTCAAGGGCCAAGGGCCAATTTTATAAGCAAGAATGAAAGAATGATTTTCAAGGGCCAAGGGCCAATTTTATAAGCAAGAATGAAAGAAAGATTTTCAAGGGCCTGGGGCCAATTTCGAGATTTGAAATGCATTTGAAAAGGCCAAGAGTGGCAAGAGATTTCAGTGCATGGCATGTGCATCACGGAGCATGCATATGCATCATGGCTTTTTATGCACTAACTCATGAATTACAGTTTTGCATTTCTTCTCTTATCGCTACAGTGTATTGAAGTAAGTATGCTTTTAAAGCTATGTTTTATTAAAGTTCATGTTTCAACTGTTGTTCCTTACTGAGTCTTTCGACTCATAGTTTGTAAAACGTATCATTCCAGATCCACAAGATAACTGGGGAGCAGAGGAGTATCTCACGTAGAAATCCTGGAAGTTTGGGGAATGGAGCCGGAGTTGGTGAACTCCGAAGTAGCACTTGGGAGTGCTGGTTTTGATCAAGTGGCAGTATGTTGCCCTAGTACGTTTTGTATAAGTTGCGAACAAGATGCAATGTATAGACTTTTCTGAATTATGATGCATATACCGAGAGGTTATGATCTTTGAGCTTGTATCTCAGCCAACATGTGGATCCTGAGTGAGCCATCCTATATATATAAAAAAAAAAAATTTCCGCTGTAAGAGTTAGTGTAAACGCTGGAGTGTTCCCGGGGAATGCTCGCGGCTGTCACGGTCCCTGCGGGATGGCGTTCGGGGCGTGACAAAAAGCGCCGCTATATGTGACTTTTAGCGGCGTTTTTCGCAACCGCCGTTAAAAATACTGCTGTTAAAAATTCAACGAAGTTTTTAACAGCTGTTTTTTAGCGGCGGTGAATAAAAGCGCTGCTGAAAGTCACATATAGCGGCGCTTTTTATGATCGCTGTTATAAAGACCGCTGCCAAAAGTCAAAAGAGTTTTGACAGCGGTTTTCTAGCGGCGGTCATAAACAGCGCCGCTATATGTGACTTTCAGCAACGCTTTTATGGACCGCCGCTAAAAAAACCGCTGTTAAAAGACAACAAAATTTGTAACAGCGGTCTTTGTAACGGCGGTCGCGAAAAACGCCGCTAAAAGGCACATATAGCAGCGCGTTTTATGACCGCCGCTAAAAAGACCGCTGTTAAAAGTCAAAAGAGTTTTGACAGCGGTTTTTTTGCGGCGGTCATAAAAAGTGCCGCTATAGGTGACTTTCAGCGGTCGCGAAAGTTTTTCGCGACCGCTGTTAAAAGGACTGCTGTTAAAAGATGTTTTTTTTTGTAGTGGTTGCTATCCTCTTATTTTCCTTGCTTGCATGTCAGATTTGAGTATCAATAAGTTGGAAATAAAAGGTATTTAGACATGCAAACTGTTATAGGGATGTGAACGAAGGAGAAGAAATTTTATTCTAAGCTAGTTGGTCGTAGGTGGAAGCTTATGACAAAATGTAAACATGGAGAAATTCTAGTTTTGAGGTGCATAAAATTACTGTGATGTTTTGTGAGACCCCGACTTAGACTAGTAACACGAGCATTTCTTAATAGTATTCTTATCACAAATTAGACACATTTTTATGGTCTAGTTTTCTTCTGATCAACTGGACCTCAATATTTTAAAGAGTTGCTTGACTCTATATGCAACCGACAGTTAGGACATGTGAAGGATAATGTAGACATAACACTGCATGACACAAGTTTTAGGTCCTTAAGAAATATTAGAAGCCTATAATATTGATTTTTGCAATGATTTACGGGGGAATTAAAAGATTTTGCTTAACTAAGTTGAAACTAGTCTATGTTAGCTTAATTCTTGATAACAATGTGTTTAAAGATTTTTATTATATAGAAAAATATCTTGGATTGATGTGAAATTTTGAGGTTTGAAATCAGCTATTATTGGGGGTCTCCAGTTAAAATTTTGTATCATTTGGAACTAAGATGAATTAGTTATGAATTTTTGAAGTTTTGTTCAAAAACTGAGTGTTGCCTAAAAACGGGTCTGTTCTATATCAAATCAGATTGGTCTTATTTTTTGACCCTTGTATTGTTTTTATGAGCTTGATATCTTGTATTTTGACTAACCTTTGGGTTTGGATAGACCCCGATTTTCACTATGTAGTTTAAGTTTTCTTCATAATTATTTATTATGTGTGAGACATTGTTATTTTGAATATTTAGAAAAGAATGTAAGAGATTTCAGTATGAAGAATCTCATTTAAAGTGCATCTTATTATACTTTATAAGTTTATGAATTTTTCCTAAATATTCTCATTGTGTACTAATTTATGATTATAATTTTTAGTGTTAATTATACTATGTCTTTTACTTAGTAATCTTAATTTTCATTAAGTGAAATTGAAGGCATTAATGTGATGAATTGAGAAGAATCACGTGGGGATGCTAAGATCAAATAAAAGAAAGAAAAACAAAAGAGGACAAAGACAAGTTGTAGCCAATAAGAATCAAGGCTTTTTCTTTCTTCCCCCTTGTACATGATTTAGACTAGATTCATTCACTTCATTCTTTTATTTCACACCACTCACTCAGCCACACACATCCAAGTCGTACAAAGAGAGAAAGGAGAGAGAAACCGAGAGGAAAAGAAGGAAAAGAAGAAGAAGAGGAAGGAAGCCGAGAAGGAGGAGAAGAGAAGAAGAAGAAAGAGGGAAGGAGAGGAGGAGGAGAAGCTTGCTGTTTGACAGTGAAGAGAGAGAGAGAGAGAGAGCTCAGCCACCTGCAGTAGGGAAAAATCTAGGAGAAGCCAAGGTAAGAAATTCTAACACTTGGATGTAAAAGGAAATGCTTAGGACCCGTGTGTGTTGTGTTTGAATTGTTAGGGTTGGTTTCTGTTGCTGCCCTCTATTGACCTTTGTTTGCATATTAGATTAAGGTGTAGAGGAGTTGAGATTTGATGATAGAAATGCAAATTTTCATAGGGTTGTGAATGAGGAAAACCGTGAGCCTCTTTAGGTGTTGTTTGGATTCTGTTGTTGCCTCTTTGTTGGAATCTGCTGTGATCTCTTAGTTGGAATAAATAAAAGAAAAATCTTAGAGTCTAGGAAGGCATGCACGGTTGGATCTTGAATTGGAGTTTCAAGGGTAGCATTGATGCACCATAGGTGTATGATGAAAAGCCTAAAAGAAAGGATAAGGCATTGTCAAGAATCTGAAATTGTTTTGCACATGTTGGCCGAATATGCTCATGACCTCTTTTCTTTTTATGTTTCCTTGTTGATTTCTTGTTGATGGATGTCTTGCATGTTAGTAATGTGGGAAGAACAACAAGCTAAGCACTTAAAGGAATTGGGTTATGCTTGGAGAGCAAAGGATCAAGCATGCTCGGGTTGAGTGATTACTTGTATGTTGTGGATCTTTGCATAAATCATTGGGAGTCATGAAACTTGAGGATTTTGAGGCTGAAAAATGTCCATGATAACCTGATCTTGGTCTAGGTCAGTAAACTAAGGATGGATTAAAGTGCAAGAGAGCCATAGGTTGGCCAAAGAATGAGAAAACAATGCATGCAATCGCAAGTTTTGGCAGATCACTAGACTCAGTTTAAGTTAACCTTGATGACATAGTTTACCCTTCAAACTTAGGTTATGATAGAGGTATATGAAAGTAAAAGACTTCAAACTAAATTTCAGGTCATTTCGATAAGTATTGAATTAGTTAGGAATTTTTAAAGGTCCAGACGTCAAGCTGCCAGCAGCCTTGACGCCCAGAACTCTTTCTCAGTACAAATACATTTTCAGTGATCCGTTTAAGTCCAAATTGTATGAATCTGGTCTTGAAATTTAAGTTTGTGAAAGAAGAACATTTTGAGGTAAATTTCGTGTGATTTGGAGATGTAATGCATAAGTTGTGGTCGTTTGAAGGTGGAAGACCGAGCTGGGGCAGTAGTATTACTCTAGGAATTTATCTGATATGAAGTGTTTTGATAATGCATCTTAGTTCCGATGTTTGTGATTTTTATCTTCAAGCTTGAACTGTGAAAGAAGAATAGTTTAAAAGAAATTTCATGTAATTTAGAGTCATGTTTTTGAAGTTATGAATTTTGAAGCTGGAGACGTCGGGGCTGTCAGCTTGGACGTCCTCAGCAACTTGCATTTTCGGGTAAATCTTTCGAGTGGCAAATAAGCTCTAAAATACTTGGAATTTTAATATGTTATGACAATAAGTGTCTCGGTAGTACCTAGAATGAGTTCTCCTTGAGGTTTAATAGAGGGAAAAAGAGAAAACAAATGGTCTTTAGTCCATAGAAGGATAGGTTGTAAATTGTGAAGCAAGGAAAGTAGAAGTAGATTGCTGATTTGCAAGCTAAACCATAAGTATTGTTGCCGACCTTCAAGATAGGTCTTGAAAATCAATGTTCTTGATGGAAAAACTTAGAGATAAAAGAACATGAAATTAGGTCAAGTCCTATAGGTCTCGACAGCAACTATATAGCATATTCCTTGAGGTTTAAGTGATGGAATTGATGGTCATTAGTCCATGCAAAGTAAGATTGAAAAGTGTGGAACAAGGAGAATAGAATTTGACATGATATAGGTTGCTGATTTGGTATGGAATCGTTGATAAGGTTGAATCATTACGGATCCGATCTTGGATATTAAGGTTATGAAAGACGATGTTGTAAGATCAAGTTGAAATACCCTAGAAGTTCACTTAATTTGGAGTTGTTTGATGTGTATGATTGTTGTTGTTTTCAAATTTGCTTTTATGAAAGCTAAAAATGTTTAAAAGAAATTTCACGTACGATTTCACATAAAGGAAATCTCATATTTAAAGATACAGATTTTGAAACCGAGTACGTATATGAATACTTTTCTTTGAATGTTTATTCTTAAGCGTTAAGTAACGAAAGTAACTCGCTTGTAGGCGAAGACCCATTCTAAGCTCGAGAGGATCGAGGTAAGTGAAAACTTGCTTTTTATTAAAACTGGAATGATACACAATATGATTTTTCATGATCAAGCATGACATTTTATTTATTATCAAGTATGACACGTCATAAGCATTTTGCATGATTTCTTTCAAGAAAAAGAAAGTTTTGTGCAAATGAAAGCATGGAAGTTTTATGAGATATTGATTATCAAGCATGACACAACATGAGCATTTGCATAAATTATTGAAAGAAAAAGAAGTTTTTGTGCAAATGAAAGTATGAAAGAGTTTTATGACAAGTTACGTTAAGGGGCTTTGGTCGGTAACGTACCATCAAGAAGGTGCATCCACTCCGCAGGACGAATGCGAGAAGGATGGATGACACCTAAGGGCATCCATACCAAAGGACGAATGCGAGAAGAATGTGTAGTCCTCGAGGTAAGTGCAATCACATTGAAGGACGAATGCGAGAAGGTATGGACCTCCAAGGGTCGTGTCTAGCCATCACGCCTGGGGCCACTTCAAGGGCTAGCTCGACCAGATGTTATGTCTCCAAGGGAAAAAGGGGACAGTGCTAATGGAAACGCACAACCCTGACTTCAGGGGTTAAATGGAGCGTATGTAGCCCACAAGATAAGAAATAATTTTTTTCAAGGACCAAGTGTCATATTAAGTTCAAGTTTATGTTTTCAAGAGCAAGTG
>OZ005601.1:30170920-30171920 GCA_963930655.1 Myrica gale | reverse complement strand
CCCTAAACCCTAAACCCTAAACCCTAAACCCTAAACCCTAAACCCTAAACCCTAAACCCTAAACCCTAAACCCTAAACCCTAAACCCTAAACCCTAAACCCTAAACCCTAAACCCTAAACCCTAAACCCTAAACCCTAAACCCTAAACCCTAAACCCTAAACCCTAAACCCTAAACCCTAAACCCTAAACCCTAAACCCTAAACCCTAAACCCTAAACCCTAAACCCTAAACCCTAAACCCTAAACCCTAAACCCTAAACCCTAAACCCTAAACCCTAAACCCTAAACCCTAAACCCTAAACCCTAAACCCTAAACCCTAAACCCTAAACCCTAAACCCTAAACCCTAAACCCTAAACCCTAAACCCTAAACCCTAAACCCTAAACCCTAAACCCTAAACCCTAAACCCTAAACCCTAAACCCTAAACCCTAAACCCTAAACCCTAAACCCTAAACCCTAAACCCTAAACCCTAAACCCTAAACCCTAAACCCTAAACCCTAAACCCTAAACCCTAAACCCTAAACCCTAAACCCTAAACCCTAAACCCTAAACCCTAAACCCTAAACCCTAAACCCTAAACCCTAAACCCTAAACCCTAAACCCTAAACCCTAAACCCTAAACCCTAAACCCTAAACCCTAAACCCTAAACCCTAAACCCTAAACCCTAAACCCTAAACCCTAAACCCTAAACCCTAAACCCTAAACCCTAAACCCTAAACCCTAAACCCTAAACCCTAAACCCTAAACCCTAAACCCTAAACCCTAAACCCTAAACCCTAAACCCTAAACCCTAAACCCTAAACCCTAAACCCTAAACCCTAAACCCTAAACCCTAAACCCTAAACCCTAAACCCTAAACCCTAAACCCTAAACCCTAAACCCTAAACCCTAAACCCTAAACCCTAAACCCTAAACCCTAAACCCTAAACCCTAAACCCTAAACCCTAAACCCTAAACCCTAAACCCTAAACCCTAAACCCTAAACCCTAAACCCTAA